>OY998177.1:128446495-128704804 GCA_963921935.1 Galeruca laticollis
GGAATGAGAGACTTATGTTTGCCTACGGTCATATTCCCCATAGTTTCGGTCACCTCTTCTAACACTTTTTTCTGTTTATCTAAATCTACTCCATACGCATTTTTAGTTGTACGATTTACCACAATTTTTGTATGGGAATTAAAAAGATCAAACCAATCATTTATTAACTGTACAAAATCCGATACTTCCTTTCACGGTAAAACAGATGGAGTAGCCTATTTTCTCCACAAAACCGAATACTTTTTGCAACAGAATAAGATAATAGTTGAACGGCTGGTTTAACTTTTTGTCTTTCGGAACCTTTTAAATCTAAGTGGTATCGGATGATTTTATATGCGATGGTTAATTCGGACGACGACAGTTGCAACAAATTCTCAAAACAATCCATATTACTTAATGTGTTCTTTACCCAAAAACCCTGATCCAATATGTGGTTCCTTAATAATTTAATAAGATGAGGAACGTCACCAAACACATATATACGTTTAACAAACTATTGCTAGGGTGTGGAAAACAACAATTTTGGTCATGTCCAATATTCAGTTGTGACCAAACTTTACCGTTAGATGTACATAAATCACTGACAATACCCACAACTGCGAAACCTGCATCAAAAAGTTTTGATATTATAGAAGATAATACGTCGATAGTATTTGCTTGATCGAAATTTTAAGGTTGCTTCCAGTTACTAAAAATACGACGTGCTATTACCGTTTCACAAGTTTTATGTGGCCCTATTACTTTTTGATGTTCGTTTCTCAATATTTATGCGATTAGATAAATGTATTTCGTCAAATGATAAAATATACAATTTTTCAATATTCTGCATATCAGGAGATTTTTTAGCCATTAAAATAACAACGTCATTCAGAATGCCCGGTTCTACTGAGAGTGTCGATGCTCATCTGAGTACTGTCGAAAGCTCCGGTAAAAGATAACCATTTGTTCTTAAGTAGCGGTATGCTTTGGGGCTAACACTCCATAAGGATATCGAACATGCTATTTCATCTGGCGACCATCGTTTGGCTGTACATTTTGAGTTTTGAGTGTTGATTTGACCTTCTGACAAAAATTGACGCAGTTCAGTTTTCATCTGCTCCAACTCAGCTTTCAGTCCACAATTCTTATTGTAAGGAAATTGTTTTCTTTCTGTAGTGTTGCAACTTTTGTTTGAAGTTCAAGTATTTGTTTTTCATCCTCACTAAAATAGAAGAATAAGAATCCACATTAACTGTATCAACCCTTACATCGTGGAATCCACTCATATTACTATTTTAAATAAAACTTACTGTTTCTAGATAATTCCATCATCGTCAGAATGTAACTTCTGTCATTCTGACGATGATATTTAATATCGAAACAATTGTCAAATTTCTTAGAATTTTTAACATATTTTTCAATATATTGTGGAATTATCTAGAAACAGCAAGTTTCATTCAAAACAGTAAAATAAGAATCCACGTGACGATTTTTGAATTCTTAAGTTTACCTCACAGATGCTCGTCTTAATGTAATGTCACCTTCCGTTATTCCTATTTTATCTTCACAACTTTGAGAAGGAGTTCGGTCCTGGCTGGGTTACTGAAAAGTGCGTTAAGAGTTAGTGTCATAAATAATTATAAATTTAGAGGAAATACTTCAAAATAATTCAGTTAGTTCACATATCAGTGATTTAAAAAGTGCACAAATTGCAAATAAGTGGAAATAAACACTGCAAATAGAGGTAAGATCAGTTTTCTTATACATAATAAATGAATATTTCTAACGTAATAAACATATAAAACATGATCATGGAAACTACCTATTAGAGTTATCAGCAAAACAATAAGAACCTGTCTTAATTAAACTTGTTATTAAAAATAACAGAGACGAACTGACTAGATTGAACGTTATAAATTAGCGAATAGAAATTATAAATATAAAAAGAATAAATTACTCCTAGACTGATAATTGTCAGCTTCAGGTAGGGCTGGGATCTGAATATAGTAGGGTTCTGGTATTTAACATGCAGGAAGACACAATGTCAGATACGATGGAGGATATGATGAAGGAAATAATCGAAAAACTAAACAAAATGGATAAAAAGATGGACAGTTATCAAGAACAAATAAAGAAAATAACTAACGAAAATACGGAATTAGAGAACAAAGTCACCCAAATAGAACTAAGTCACCCAAATAGAACAAAAAATTGGAATTCAGGATAAGAGAATACAACAATTCGAAAAAGAAAGGAAGAGAAAGAACCTTGTAGTATATGGAATAGAAGAAACTGAGAACGAAACGTGCGAAATAAGAAACAACAAAATTAAACAAATTTTAGATAAAGTAAAGGTTAAAATAAACATGGAAGCAGATATAATACAAATAAGAAGAATCGGTAAGAAAGAGATAGATAATAACAGAAATAGACCACTATGGCTAGAGCTATCAAGAGAAGATGAAGGAATAGAAATAATAAGAGGAGCCAAAAACTTGAAAGGTACAAAAATATGGATATCAGAGGATCTACCAAAAACAATACAAGATAAACGGAAAGCACTCATCCCCTATCTAAAATCGGATAGAGAAAAAGGATGTAGAGCAAGTATAATATATGACAAATTAGGAGTGGAGGACACAATATATACCTTATATCAGCTGGAATACAATCGAGAAGAAGAAACCAAAACAAATGCAAACAAGAAAAAAGGAAGAATGGCTAGCCAGTGGTCACCCAGCATGGAAGACAATGAAGATATAGCACCAACTCGGAAAATGATACAAACAAGGTACCCAAAAAACTAGAAGACATACAAGGAGATAAATTAAATAAAAATAATAGTATTTAGAATAGTAATAAGTATAGCAGTAAGAATAGAAGTAGTTTTAGCAATAGGGATAAAGAAGAAACTAATAGGAAATTTAAACACAAAAATAATTATGGTAGGGGACAAGATAAAAAAAATTATCAGACTAGTCAATGGGGGAAAAATAATCGTAAACAATATACAAATAGTGCAGACCAAGAACATACAAATATAGGTATATGGAATATTATTACATTAACGGGAAAAGAAATCGAAATAACGGAGGAAATGGAAAACAACAAAGTACATATTCTAGGAATAAGTGAAACAAAGAAATGAGGATCCGGACAAATAATCATAAATTATATTACTCAGGGGTAAAAGTAGAACAAAGAGCAAAAGAGGGAGTAGGAATAATTTTAACAAAGGAAATAAACAAAAAGGTAATAAATATGAAGGATAAAAATTCAAGAATTGCTGCCGTGCTAAGACAAAAGGTCGTATCTAGTTTTGCAAGAGTTTCGAGTTATTTGAGAATTAGTAAATGTAATTGGAATTTCAGGGTTTATTATTATTAGAATTTACTTTTTGGGGGACCGAAGTATAGTGTGGTAAGTTGTTTATATTACAATAGTTTGGCATTTTATATACAACCATCGAAGAAAATTTGATAACTTTGACTGATACGACTTTTGAACTAAGTTATACCGCATCATTATGAAATGGGCTCAAGTCATATTTTTTGTGATAGATACGACTTTTTGTCTTGGAAAGTATCATATAGGACATATTGACTTGGGAAATGAACTAACCGAATAAATCAGTAGGGTTTATTAGGATTTATTGAACTCAAAAAAAAACATGTATTCACAATATCGATAAGAAAAATATTCTGTTGAAAAACTTCAACCCATTCCAGTTTCTTCTTCGGTTTTCGGCAACTCCTCCCAAAACTTCATTCTATTTTTGGGTACAGACATATCTTGTAATTTTTTAATCAAATTATGTTTTCGCGTTGGGTTTATTCCCTTCGGAGAAGATCTCATTTGCGGCAGGGGTATTCCTTCTTTCAAGGCTTTTGCATTCAGGAAACACAATTCAATAAGCTCTCTATCAAATTTTGTTTTGTGATATAGCTTTTTGAAACCTCTCACGAAATGTACTTCACAAAACTTGGATAATAATGGTTTTGGCTCCGTTTTATTCAGTTTAAATCTAGATGAACAGTCGGTAACATTCAAAAAGTCATTTACAGCCATATCAATGCAGGTCGTACGTCCACTATTTGATATTTGAACACACGTTTTGTAGTTGTCAAAATCTATGACTTTGCCCTTTTGTTTTAATGACTTTTCCACTTGATGATGGAACGAATCCGCGCTCATGAACGTGTGACCAGTTTGTAGATATTTGAGTTTCAGTGAATTTATTGTAGTGTAATCAGAATTAATAAAGTGGATCAAAAAACAGTAGAGAGCCCAGTTTTTATTCTGGGCTGCACAATTATCCATCCAAATTGGAATTTCTTTGGCATCTCTGTGTATCAATAAAAATTTATTTAAAGTTGATATTATGTCAGATTGTGATCTTCCAGCAGTAGCCTCATGCCATATAATGGCTATTGGTTTTTTATTTTATGTTTGTTTCCCAAGCGGGACAAAGCTCTCGTTAAAACATACAATCCTTGGGACAAATAAGATCCCCTTGAACATGTCGCATCTAGGCAACATCACAACCTGAAAAATATATCAAACGGTATAGTTTTTGCTTCCGATAAGCGAACCTACAACTTAACTTCTGTAAATCCACAGAATAAAAAAATCTGTCTTGATCATTATCAGAGGAGACATCCTTCTTATATTCCTGTCGTGCCGCAATTGCACTTTCATAATGTTCCTTCCATGACAGACATTGCTCACAATTTGCTTGAATGTTACCTTTGCTATGTTTTGAACTCTTACTGTGATTTTGAAATGACTCACACTGCCAACATTCTTCATGCCCAAGCACAGCAAAAGATATGTTCATGTTTCTAACTTCTTTTCTGTATAATTCGTATGAAATACTTGTGTTCGGATTTTTTTCCGAATAGTTTTTGAACATAAGATTGATATTTATATCGCTAGGCAGATAGAGTCTCTCGGGTGCGTGTTCACATCGGTAATGCGATATGGATGGGTTAAAAGATCTGATATGGTCTCTTATGCTCCCTCTATCAATTTTTTTTTCTGAGGGATGACCTTTTTTGGTCGGAGTAGCAATCAGTCCATGAGCTGATGTTTTCGTAAGAACATCCCTGACAATCCTGTCATTGTGAAGAGGATATCCTAAGGTTCCCAGGAAAAACTTTTGACATACTTGGAAATCCACACCCTGATCGTCTTTCAAATAATATTTTATGGTCTTATGTCTTCGTGAATTTTCTCCTACACAACTCTTCTTCTTAATGGTATTCTTAGCAGCACTGAATATGAACTGGCGTTGGTGATTTTCTGATGGTAGCTTCCAGTATTCAGAATTGATTTTCATTTGTCTTTCCTTGATTATTACAAGTTTCCCTTAAAATATGTTTAGAAATTTTTTCTGCTTCTTTAGCCCTTTTTCTTCCTTCTACAGATGTATCATATTTTTTTCTTTTTCTCAGTGTACCTTCTTTAGTGAAATTTTTTTCTTTATTTTTTTCACTTCGGTCTACAGCTGAATTACCGATATCAACAATTATGTCTTTAACTATCTCTTCTAAAGTTGTAGGCCCCCGAATCAAAACATTATCTATTATATTCACTTGTTTTTTTCCTAAAATATATTGAATTATTGGAACAAAAGAACCTTGAATATTAGACATGCAAACCTTCTGGTCCACTGTTGTTTCCGAAAGTTATTTCTTCTATTTCCAATGAATTTACGTCATTCGTTATAGAATTCACTATATTTCTTTCATTGTCAATTATTGTAGGAGATATTGAATCTGCTGAACGAATAATATTTTCATGTGACAGTAATGGGTTTCCTATATCAAAATGTTCATAATAATAAATGAGAAGATATTTTTATAATACTTATCTAATACTTGTCTGCTGTTTGTATATGGTTCATAATCTGGATCTGTTGAAACATCATCATTGTCAATGGTTTCTATTTTACGTTTCCGATTATTATTGATGTTGAATTTGTCGGCCAACTGCTTATTCATTGCCAAAAGTAACATTTTTTGGATCGGTCGGACATATTTTTCTGCAAAACATCAGAAATAACTTAAAATTGGTTCTTAGTAGTAATCTTATTGGCAAAATAAAATATTGGTACAATAGAATTATTCTCGGACGTACCTAACCTAAGTAAACACTTACCTTACATATGTTATTAACACCTCAGTATATTCACCAAATTTCCGATCCAATGCGAAATCGTCAATTTTGTCGCCTTCAAAAACAATATTCAACAACTGAATGGTAGTAGTCGCTATTTATAATTGAAGAAATATGAAAGAACACATTCACCACGTGGTGCAACAAAGAATAGTAACGACACACTTAACCTCACTTTTGCTAAATTTAAAAGACGTAAGTGTCACATTTTCAGCCAGATTGTGGACTTGTCATATTTCAGTTGTAGTCAATCCTAAGTTCAAAAGTCGTATATGTATTGTTCAAGTAGTTACGACAATCTGACTCAGTACAGAGCAGATAGGACAATTCGACTATGTATTTGCATATTAAATTGTATATGAATACCAATATGAGAAGCGGCAACTGTCAAATAGGACGACATGACTTAGTATCAAACGGATACGATACTTTGATTTAGTAAACGCCTGATATTCTCGACATACGACAAATAGTGTATGTTATTTTAGGTATTCAGAGTGTAGATACGACATTCTGACTTTGTTTCATGGATAGGTCGTGTTTAACAGAAGCGAAATATTCGAAAACCTTGAAATCCAATTTTTGGTCAGTTACGACCTTTTGTCTTAGCACGGCAGACTAGTTCTAAGTATACGACTAAAAGAAATATTGAATATAATACAAATATATGCACCGGTTGAAGGAACGGGAGAGGAAGAGGTTTCATAATTTTACATACAATTACAGGAAGTAGTGGATGATATAAGAGAGCAAAACGAAGACATAATCATTATGGGGGATTGGAACGCAAGAGTTGGTAGATATTACAATCGAGGAATGGGTTGTATGGGAGTTTATGGTGAGGAAACAACGAATAGAAATGGTCTTAAGATGATAGGTTTTTGTCAAAGTAACTAACAGTAAGTAACAAAAACTAGAGGATAAATATACCTTTGTAGCGGAAGAAAGAAATGCAAAAAGTTTAATCAATTACATAGTTCATACACAAAACCTATCAAATATGGTGAAAAAAGTAGAGACAAGAAAAGAGGCTGAGTTGAGTACAAACCATATTAGTAGTAGCGGAATATGAAGAAAAAATAATGAAGACAGAAGAAGTAAGATTCAGTAAAATTGCAATAAGTAAATTAAGAAACACAGAAAAAAAATATAAATATTAGGAAGAAACTGACAGGGAATTCGAAAAATTGATCAATGAAAACAATGAATAGACACTCGATAAACGGTGGACAGTATTTAAACAAATATTACTTGAAAAAGCAGAGGATATATGTGGAAGAAATAAATTCAACAAACATTTAAAGAGTGGTGGAACAAAGAAATACAAACATTAGTAAAAGAAAAGAAAACCTCATGGAAAAAATACCTCCAAACAAAAACACAGGAAGATAAGGAAATATATAACGGAAAAAGAAACGTCGTCAAGGAAGCGGGTAAGAAAGCGAAAAGGGACTTATGGAAAGAATTTGGAAGGGAGATGTCAGAGACACATGCATCAGATAACAGAAAATTTTGGACAACAATAAAAAGACTACGAGGAAGTAAAGGAAAAGATATAAGAGCAATAAAAAATAAAAATAACGAATTGGAGACCGAAATAAATCAAATACTAAAGACTTGGAAAGAACACTACGAAGACAAATTTAGTAATAGGTCGAAGAAGAAATCAACGAAGATAGCGGTGGAGGAATGGAATGAACATGAATACCATGCAATCCAAAGAGAAGAAATGGAAGTGGCTATAAATAAACTTAAAATAGGAAAAGCCAGTGGGGAGGATGAAGTAGGGCCAGATCTGATAAAATGGTTAGGAGAAAAAGGAAAAGACTGGCTGTTTCTCATATGCGGGGAAGCATGGGATACTCAAAAAATCCCCAAAGACTGGGAAAATAACCTTATACTGCCAATACATATAAAAAAGGGAATCAGACACTGTGCAATAATTATAGACCAATATGCTTAGCCCAAACCAGTTTCAAAATCTACACGAGAATAATAGAGATCCGATTAAGACGTTATGTAGAAGCATGATAAGAAGAGGAACAAGCAGCTTTTAGACCAGGACGACAAGCAAATGATAATATATATATATATATATATATATATATATATATATATATATATATATATATATATATATATATATATATATATATATATATATAATTGTTATAAATTTATATTATATTTTATTTTTGATTATGGAATTTAAATGTAAATGTTTATATTTTAGAATTTTAGTTTTAAGTTTGGCTAGCTCAGTTTGTTTTTTACTATTTGTTTAGTAATTTTTCTTAATTAGATTATTCGGGAGCATGAAATCCTTTTTCCCTTTGAGTCCTGGCTTATTGTTTTGTTATCATTGTTTAAATAAAAAGAAAACACATTAATTTGAAATAGATTTAATTTTTAATGTAATATTTATATTTGATAAAAATAATATGCGACGCCAATGGTCATATTGTACCTGTTTATTGATTTTAATAATATCCTCAATGCGCAAGCGTGAAAAACTAGGCATGCGCTTTAACATGAAACGAACAATTATGATACGTAAGAAGCATCTATATTATACAACATTTGTTGACGATGCAAACAAGTAAATGGTTCATAAATAAACATAAAAGAATTTATATATATATATATATATATATATATATGTATGCACAGACTTCAGTTTGAGGACGAGTATATCTTATACTGAGTATAACTTATACTGTATAAGTTGTCCTCGAAGTGTACTCTCGGATCTAGCATACTAACATATTTGATAAAAAAATTTTTCACGGGAATGTATTGATGAATGATTATTTTTCATTTAACCCTAAATAGGTCATCCCTTACACCCACCCCCTAAAGGCGGAGGTGGGGGTGACTTTGTAAAATAGTCGTAAAAATAAATGTTTTAATTTAGAATCAAATTACACGTAATTTTTTACATATAGGTACTACTAAAATTTCATTTTCATAATTTTTTTTATAAAGTTATACAAAAAAAATGTTATCAAAAAATTGATTATTCAATGGTGTGGGACTCTCGGATCTAGCATACTTCCATATTTGATAGAAAAAAATTTTCACGGGAATGTATTGATGAATGATTATTTTTCATATTAACCTAATTCAGTCATCCCTCACCCACCCCGTAAAGGTGGGGGTGGGGGTTACTTTGTAAAATTGTCGTAAAAATAAATGTTTTAATTTAGAATCAAATTACATGTAATTTTTTACGTATACTACTGAAATTTCATTTTGATAACTTTTTGTTATAAAGTTATGCAAAAAAAATGTTATCAAAAAATTGATTATTCAATGGTGTGGGACTCCTGGATCTAGCATACTTCCATATTTGATAGAAAAAAATTTTTCACGGGAATGTATTGATGAATGATTATTTTTCATATTAACCTAATTCAGTCATCCCTGACCCACCCCGTAAAGGTGGGGGTGGGGGTTACTTTGTAAAATTGTCGTAAAAATACATGTTTTAATTTAGAATCAAATTACACGTAATTTTTTACGTATACTACTGAAATTTCATTTTGATAACTTTTAATTATAAAGTTATGCAAAAAAAATGTTATCAAAAAATTGATTATTCAATGGTGTGGGACTCTCGGATCTAGCATACTTCCATATTTGATAGAAAAAAATTTCACGGGAATGTATTGATGAATGATTATTTTTCATATTAACCTAATTCAGTCATCCCTCACCCACCCCGTAAAGGTGGGGGTGGGGGTTACTTTGTAAAATTGTCGTAAAAATAAATGTTTTAATTTAGAATCAAATTACACGTAATTTTTTACGTATACTACTGAAATTTCATTTTGATAACTTTTTGTTATAAAGTTATGCAAAAAAATGTTATCAAAAAATTGATTATTCAATGGTGTGGGACTCCCGGATCTAGCATACTTCCATATTTGATAGAAAAAAATTTTTCACGGGAATGTATTGATGAATGATTATTTTTCATATTAACCTAATTCAGTCATCCCTCACCCACCCCGTAAAGGTGGGGGTGGGGGTTACTTTGTAAAATTGTCGTAAAAATACATGTTTTAATTTAGAATCAAATTACACGTAATTTTTTACGTATACTACTGAAATTTCATTTTGATAACTTTTAATTATAAAGTTATGCAAAAAAAATGTTATCAAAAAATTGATTATTCAATGGTGTGGGACTCTCGGATCTAGCATACTTCCATATTTGATAGAAAAAAATTTTTCACGGGAATGTATTGATGAATGATTATTTTTCATATTAACCTAATTCAGTCATCCCTCACCCACCCCGTAAAGGTGGGGGACTTTGTAAAATAGTCGTAAAAATAAATGTTTTAATTTAGAATCAAATTACACGTAATTTTTTACGTATACTACTGAAATTTCATTTTGATAACTTTTTTTTATAAAGTTATGCAAAAAAATGTTTTCAAAAAATTGATTATTCAATGGTGTGGGACTCTCGGATCTAGCATACTTCCATGTTTGATAGAAAAAAATTTTTCACGGGAATGTATTGATGAATGATTATTTTTCATATTAACCTAATTCAGTCATCCCTCACCCCCCCCCCCCGTAAAGGTGGGGGTGGGGGTTACTTTGTAAAATTGTCGTAAAAATAAATGTTTTAATTTAGAATCAATTTACACGTAATTTTTTACGTATACTACTGAAATTTCATTTTGATAACTTTTTTTTATAAAGTAATGCAAAAAAAATGTTATCAAAAAATTGATTATTCAATGGTGTAGGACTCTCGGGTCTAGCATAGTTCCATATTTGATAAAAAAATTTTTTTCACGGGAAAGTATTGATGGATGATTATTTCTCATTTTAACCTAAATCAGTCAGAGCTCACCCATCCCCTAAAGGCGGGGGTGGGGGTGACTTGGTAAAATTATCGTAAAAATAAATGTTTTAATTTAGAATCAAATTACACGTAATTTTTAAGTATACTACTGAAATTTCATTTTGATAACTTTTTTATAAAGTTATGCAAAAAAATGTTATAAAAAAATTGATTATTCAATGGTGTAGGACTCCCGGGACTAGCATAGTTCCATATTTGATAGAAAAAAATTTTTCACGGGAAAGTATTGATGGATGATTATTTCTCATTTTAACCTAAATCAGTCAGAACTCACCCATCCCCTAAAGGCGGGGGTGGGGGTGACTTTGTGAAATAGTCGTAAAAATAAATGTCTTAATTTGGAATCAAATTACACGTAATTGTTTACTTATACACCTAAAATTTCATATTGATAACTTTTTTTTATAAATTTATGCACAAAAAATGTTATCAAAAAATTGATTATTCAATGGTGTAGGAGTCTCGGGTATAGCATACTTCCATATTTGGTAAAAACAAAATTTAACGGAAATGTATTGATGAATGATTATTTTTCATTTAAACCTTAATCAGTCATCTCCCACCCACCCCCATAAGGCGGCATAAAATAGTCGTAAAAATGAATTTTTTTAATTTGGAATCAAATTTCACGTAATTTTTTACGTATACTCCTAAAATTTCATTTTTGTAACTATTTTTTTTATAAAGTTATGCAAGAAAAATGGGGTCTAGCATACTTCCATATTTGATAAAAAAAATTCACGGGAATGTTTTGATGAATGAATTACCTCCATTTTAACCTAACTCAGTCATCCCCCACCCACCCGCAAAGGGCGGGGGTGTAAAATAGTCGTAAAAATTACTTTGTAAATTTGGAATCAAATTATACGTAATGTTTCACGTATACAGCTAAAATATCATTTTTATAACTTTTCTTTATAAAGTTATGCAAATAATATGTTATTAAAAAATTGATTATTCAATGGTGCACCACTATCGGGTCTAGCATACTTCCATATTTACTAAACAAAATTTTTCACGGGAATGTGTTAATGAATGATTATTTCTCATTTTATCCCAAATCAGTCATCCCCCACCCATCCCGTAAGGGTGGGGACGAGGGTGACTTTGTTAAATGGTGGTAAAAATAAATTTTTGAATTTGGAATCAAATTTCACGTAATATTTTATGTATACACCTAAAATTTCATTTCGATTACTTTTTTTTATGAAGTTATGCAAAAAAAATGTAATAAAAAAATTGATTTTTTAATGAAAATAAAAATCGCTATTGCGGCTTTACGAATAAGAATTAAAATTTACTATTTGGCATATGTATATTTAATAAAATAAAATTCAAATTAAAAAATGATTACACGCTTATTTCATACCATAAGGGTAGAGGGGGCGGGTGTTTGGGAAATATTAGGGTTGGGGTGATTTTGAGTGTGTCATCGAATCATAAACCCTTTTTTGAGTATGTATACCAATTTTCATATTTTTTCTTCATTATTGCCAAAGATATTCAATAAAACGTGTCACCATCCCAGGCCCTTAGGGGTTGGGGGGGGGGGTATGACTGATTCACGTTAAAATGAAGGATAATCATTCATCAATACATTTCCGTGAAACATTTTGACTGATTTGGGATAAAATGAAAAATAATCATTCATCAATACATTCCCGTGAAAAAAATGTTTTTATCAAATATATACTTCCCGAGAGTCCTGCACCATTGAATAATCAATTTTTTGATAACATTTTATTTGCATAACTTTATAAAAAATAGTTACCAATATGAAATTTTAGGTGTATACGTAATATATTACGTGGAATTTGATTCCAATTCTAATTTATTTTTACAACTATTTTACAAAGTCACCCCCAACCCCACCTTTAGGGGGTTGGGTGGGGGATAACTGATTTAAGTTAAAATAAAGGATAATCATTCATCAATACATTCCCGTGAAAAATTGTTTTCTATCAAATATGGAAGTATGCTAGACCCGAGAGTCCTACACCATTGTATAATCAATTTTTTGCATAACATTATAAAAAAAAGATTTCAAAGTGAAATTTTAGGTGTATACGTAAAAAATTACGTAGAATTTGATTCCAAATTTAAAAATTTATTTTTACGATTATTTTACAAAGTCACCCCCACCCCCGCCCTTAAGGGGTAGGTGGGGGATGACTGATTTAGATTAAAATGAAAAATAATCATTCATCAATACATTCCCGTGAAAAATTCTTTTTCATCAAATATGGAAGTATGTTAGTTTGATGTTAATAAAATAAAAATGCATCCATGTGTAGAATATGAAAAAAGTGGGAACAATGTAATACTTAATTTAAAAAAGTATAATACTCAAAATCAATCATAATCATATTCTAAAACTAATTTTAAAAACCATAGACAGTTTTTATTAGTAACAGTTTCACAGTTTGAATAAGAAAAGCATGTGCAAGTTTATTAAAATCAGATCATACAATTTCATTTTTCCTTGATTCAAAATCGTCCTTTGTCGCAAAAACAAAGTTTTCAGTAGACGTTTCAATGTCGTGGTTCTCCTTAAAGTGACTGTGTAATTGTATTTTAGCCGAATTTTTGAAACTACAGAGAGGGCACTTCTTTGCATTTTTTGGAGATGATTCTGAGGAATCTACTGATAAAATGCCATGAGTCTTTTTATGGAGATGATTCTTGTGGTTGAAATTTTTCTTGTAGATATCACAACTGAAGTTGTGAGTCTTTATACACTTATTAAGTGGAGCTAGATCATCAAGTCTTCCCTCTTGAAATATTTTTACTTGTTTCCGCAACCCATATATTCGCTTGAAAGATGACTTGCACCCAGTACACACTGATTTCTCATTCATTTTGAAAAAAACTTTTAAACTTAACGTTATTTTGTTTGATTCTGATATAAACACAGCTGTTTGAAGCAAAGAAATTATTCCATGGTATAAAGTTTGACGTACCGAATGCAAGACCATTAGACCAAGTATGCAACCCAAATAATATAAGTTTGGGGATTGATTATCTCGTAATATCCGATGCACAAACGACGAAAATGAAAACGATCCGCCTCTTATAACAGGGCTGACGGCATTGAACAACAACAAAACATCGTTTTTCGTATATTGTTATATTTTTGTAGTTGCTTTTATGCTGTATTTCTGAACATTATCGTAAAAATGTCTTTTTAAAGGCTCTGATAGCAAGTTCTAGCTGTAATGTGAGTAGAATATAGAATCTCGAGAATAATAAATTGATTAAACAATATTGTCAATTTCAGGTTAAACAATATTGTAATTTTTTTTGAAATTGTATTCACAAATAAGACACAAGAACTGGATTTCCATGAAGAATTGGAAATTAGAAGACACTTAAGAAACCCATAATATCAAGTTGTCAATGAACAGATAAATCTAGGGAGTTCTCCACTTTTAAACTGTCTTCTTAAGTGATAATTTTGAAAATCAGCAGATATAGTTTTCCTGGTTTTCTATATCATTGCACAGTTATACTTATCTTAATTGGGAAAAAAGATATCCAGGATATCCCCATAGGGCTAATAATATCTACGCTTTAATAATTGTAATATCATATATTCTTCTTTTTTCTATTAACGTATATTAAGTTTAGCCAAACATAATTATTAATCATCAGGTAGGCATCAAATGGAATGTATATTCTGTCATTCTGACGATGATATTTAATATCGAAACAATTGTCAACTTTCTTAAAATTTCTAACATTTTTTCAATATATTGTGGAATTATCTAGAAACAGTAAGCTTCATTTAAAACAGTAATATGGGTAGATTCCACGAAGTATGGGTCGAGATAGTAAATACTTTGTAATAGTTATTAATAATGAATCATATAACGATCTGTGGAACGTAACCCAACGTCTACTTGGAAAAAGGCAGATATGCAAATATGGTTACGGGAAAGAAGTATTCATTTTGATTATACTGATATTAAGCCGGAACTTTACAGGAAAATACAGCTAAATAAACCAATATTTAAAAATTATGTTGTTTATAAGTTGTTAGCTGAACACGGTCCTTCCGTGTTACGTTTGCCACCACCTGATCCAAAATTGAATCCAATAGAAAAGATGTGGGCTATTATAAAATGAAGTTGGAGTGCGTAATACAACTTTTAAGGTAGGTGACGTGTTAAAGTTGACAGATGACACATTTGCTAGAGTCACACCAGAAACATGGAAGAATGTTTGCATTCATGTAATCAGAATGGCTTTAATGGTATGTTATTGCAATAAATTTTCTAATTAACCCATTAGTCCCCAACGTTGCGTAAACGAAACATTTTGGAATTTTTTTTAAATATATCATTGAATGTCATTGACTTTTATGTTGCTACAATTTATTCCAAATATAATAACAATTATGTTTCTATGTAATACTGCGATATAATCAAAAAATTCATTTTTTGCAAATTTATGAAATATGCGGAAATTGGGGATTTCATTTATCATATTTTCGTCGATCGTCGTTTTTTGGATCTATTATCAAACGATGGGAGCTTTCGTCTTCTTTTACTGGGGAATCAGAAATTACTTAACCCTACATATTGGTCAGGAAGTATTCAATCAATTATGGCAATAAAAATTCGATTGTTCGATATTCTAAAAGCTCTTCAGATATTGAATCGAAATCGCAGAAAAAGGAAGCAACCATGGAAGCTAAAAATCTGAAAAAGAAAATGGCCAACTTTGAATTTGTTTTTATTAATATTTTTATCTTCAAAACTTTATCTCAAGTAAACCACGTATCAAGATTTTTACAAAGAATTGATATTTATATCGGCGGCGCAACAGTCTTAAGAAATACATTGACCTACATTTCTGCTTTAAGAGCTCAAGAAGCGTATAATGATTGAATATCTGAACCAATAACTCTTGCAATTAAATGCAATATAGAGCTAGTATTTCAATTTAAAAGGCAACGAAAAGTACCAAAACAAATTGTTGAGCTTGCTTTGGAATAGCAATTTGATAATAGAGAAGATTACTTCAAAGTCCGGGTATATTACTATTCAATTGATACCAATACCAATCAAATTGAATAGAGGTTTTCTGCTATGCAATCAATCAAATGAATATTATTTGTTGCAACAATACTAATTTCGAAAACATCGGGAAATTTTTACTAACGGTGTTGTCAATCAATATTGATATGTTACTTGAACTAGTTAAAGAGATGACTTCAAAAAAGATATGAAGAGGAAACTTTTCCAAATAGTATTCATATATGAAACTTGATTTTCCTGAAGTTTATGTTATGTTTGTTCTATTTTTTACCCTACCTGTGTGTAACTGTTGCTCAATTGGAAAGATCCTTTAGTAAATTGAAAATGTTAAGAAATTGCATTAGGTCAACAATGATCGTGATCAATCTATTTTAAATGTAGAATATAATATCGCAGCGAAGTTAGATTTAAAAGATCTCATAGATTACTTTGCCAATACTAAAGTCAGAAAAAGAACGTAGTTCTAGATTTTAGTTTATTATTAGTTTTTATATTTTATATAAAGTATTTCATTTATTTCCTTTCAATGTAATACGGAAAATACCAATCTAGATATTGGTTTGGAATTAAGTAGCTGAATAAAACATATTTTTGTTTTGACACTTTTTATGATACAAAAAAATTTAAGTTTTCGTTTTGTATTAGTTTTTGTCCTGAATGGAAAACGTTTTAATTTTCTTACTTTTTACGTGTTACTCAGTGTACCTGTAAGAAATGTCCTGAGGCCCACTCGCCCCTAGATCCGCCACTGAGCCAGGCCCGTCGCTAAGACAACTGATTCTAAATAGTGCATAGGTATTAGATAATATTAATATTGCTCCTGTACAAACATAGGTACAGCAAATATGACACATCTTTCTCAGTCCAGAATACATTTCTGATGATTTCTGTAATCTATCAGAGTGTGCTCTGAAAATTCGGTAGTGAAATGGCAAAGTGTACACTATCTGCTATTTTTTTAAAATACGTTTTATTGCATTAAATGATTATAAAAACGTATCTATATAATTCAATATTCCAAGAGAAAAATGTAAAAAACAAGAATTTTTTACATTTTGCTCCACCTTCACAATTCAATTCAATATATTATTTTCAAGGTATATTGCATTTATGTGGTTTCTATAGAAACTAATCTATATGTATAAATATTTTTAACCCAACAACTACATGTTGGAAATAATAAAAAAAACTATAAGAACGCCGCTATTAGCAAAAACATTAAGGCGGCGATTCCACAGCAGACATTATAAAAACATACTTAGATAACATATTTTAGTCTTTCATAAAATCTGAAATAGAAACGGTCTTACATGGTTGCCGGTTTTACTATATTTTCAGGAGATCTACTGATTTGCATATTGATGAAAAAAATTATGACACTTGTTTATTATTATTATTAATTTTTAATTAATCATATCTCGCATGATATTTCCAAACGCTCTGTTTAAATTAATTTAAGAGATTTCTATTATTACCTACCTATCTAATGAAAACTAACGAAAGAAGCAAACTAGCCACAACTAGTATGTGAGACATCTACACACACAAAATTATGTATTTGCAGTCGAGAAAAGCAAATTGTACTAATGCTAACTTTACAAAAGAAGTAATACATTTACATACTAATGATATGTATATACCAAAAAAGGATAATACTTTATCAGATTCAGATTTAAATCGATTTTTTATATACCTATAACAGTTATTTTCTTACATTTGTTTTTTTATTTGTTTTGTATTTTTGTTGTTCATTACTATTCGTTCTATTTTTTTTATATACTCGTACCTGATGAGTATCTACGTAACTTTATTTTGTGATTACTATTTTTAAAATGAAGCAGTAGGTAGGTTTAATATATCGTATCCCCCTTAATGTTCGCTACATATGGCAAACATTTTTAGTTGTAGGATATAGGAAAATTTAATGTATGCCATCGATCCTGCATGGTCGCTAATCTGAAAAGACATTCTGACGTCACTCACGATGCCACTGTCATGGAGGCAAAATATCGAAAAAGTTGTTTGGAAAAAGTGATTAGAATGATATTTTAGGGCCATTTATGAAATTTCGAGCAAAAAAAACAAAAAAATAAAAAAATCCGTACTTCTCGCCATGTTTAATGTGTGAGGGTAAAACAATTCAGAAATATTGATTGAGGTCATTCATATATAATAAAATGAAAATATTCGTTGAACGCGTGAAATTTTTTTGTATCTTGTCAGTTTGTGCAGTTTCAAACAATTTAATTGTGATATTACAATTGAAAAGGGCCGATATTAATTTTTTTTATGTAATATTTCATCAAAGTTTCAGAACATGACAACTTACATTAATAATTATTATTTAATAAGCGTAATGATTCATGTTTGGACAATATTTATAAAAAAACAATGCGATAATATGAATACAAGATAATTTATTATCTTTGAAAGGTCTGCATACATTTCACAACGATTCCTAGTTTTATACTTTCATCATCCTAGAATCCATTTTCCTCAAATACTTTGCCGCAATACAAAGTTTCAAATTAACTAAGTGGGCTTTAAAATCATAAACGAATACTCGTGTAACATCATTGTTGCATTTGATCCGTAGTTCTCCGTTTTCGTTAAGTTTACTTCTATTTACACATTCTGCAAAGATATTTTTATATCTATCTATCTATCTATAACTAAAAATGCCTTCTATACTGTCACGTGAAGAAAAAATAGAGTTGGTTCTAATTTGCGGAGAAAATTATCAATGTTCAAGAGAAGCTGCTAATATTTTTAACCAAAAATATCCTAGCAAAAACGTCCATTTTAGAAATGTAGCAAAATTATTAAAGAAGTTTAAGGTAACTACAAGTAGAAACGCTAAGTCTTTTCCATCACATGACTGATACGACATTAACTATATGCATCTTAATCAAAACAATGCGACAAACAAATTTCACCCGTGCAAGCCTAAATTTATTCAAGTTCTGAAGAAAAATATTTTGACGTCCGGTTTGGTTTTTGAATTATAGAAGATAATCCAAATTTCACAGAAAATGTTTTATTTTCCGACGAATCTACTTTCACATCAAATGGAACAGTAAGCTCACAAAACTGTCGTTGATGGGCAGACACAAACTCCCACTCAAGGTTAATGTATGGTGCGGAATTTGGAATTGTCAAATTATTGGTTCATTTTTCTTTAGAGAAAACCTGAATGCCAGGCGTTATTCAACTTTGTTGGAAAATGAATTAACCAAATTTTTGGATGGTATCCCACTGGCTAAGCGAGCCAATCTTCATTTCCAACAAGACGGTCCCCGGACCTATGCCCTCTGGACATTTTATTATGGGGCTATTCAAATAACAAAATTTATCGAGTAACACCCTTCAGAGACGTCGCACATTTAGAACAATGCATATGGGATTGCGTATATGCTATTAACCAAGGTACGCACCGAAATATTCAAAGAGAAACGAATTCCGGGACGGTGAAATGTATGGAACGAGATGGAGGACATTTTGAATTTGTGTTTTGAAATACTAAGTTATTTATTAGTAATGAGTTAGTGGGTAATCTGTTGAATATTGTTTCAAAAAATAGTAATAACTTAATGAAATTAACTGTCTCGACCCTTACTTCGCGGAATCTACTCATATTAGTGTTTTAAATGAAACTCACGGTTGACAATTGTTGACAATTGACAATTTTTTAGAATTTTCAACAATTTTTATTATATTGTGGTATTAACTAGAAACCGTGAGTTTCATTTAAAACACTAATAGTAATACGTTGGTAAACTAATTCAATTTATTATTATTATTATGACTAGTTAATGAGTTTTAATAATTTAATGAAATATTTATTGAAAATATCAAAAACGGTTCTTTTCAATTGTGGTATCAGTACTAAATTATTTTAAACTTCACAAACTGACAACATTGGACAAGGTATTGTTACAGGAAAGTTTCAAATGCTCAACTAATATTTCCATTTAATTCTCCAGGAATGATTTTAATGACCAATTTTGAATAGTTTTACGTTTATAAATTACATACGGTGCTAATTGAACTCTTTCAAAAAAGAAATTGAGGCAATATCATTTCAGAAGACCGTAGTGGAGAAAAATAAGAAAATTCTTATTTTTTGTTGTTTTTGCTTCAAATTTTGTACGTACTCCTAAAATATCATTTTAATCACTTTTTCTAAATAACAATTTTCGGTATTTTGGCATCTAACCTCACTTTTCGCATTTCCACTTCAAATTTTTCCAATTTGTGGCCATGAAGTGTTCATGTAACTGATGTCAAGATGTAATTTTGGATTATCGACCATGCAGAATCGATCGTATATATTAAATTTTCCTATATACAACAACTAAAAATTGTTCCCATATGTAGCGAACATGGTGGACACTGTATGTTTACTTTATTTGTTTTTAAATGAAAAGTTTGTTTTCAAATAATACATATTTTTTCGAGGTCATAAGTTTAGTTCATTATACTTTTTTGAAATTTCTATAGCATAAAATAAATCTATTGAAATTACTCAATTTTTGACAAGATTTTTACTGATGAAATGAAAATCTAACTGGCAGCCCTGCGGTCTAATCCAAATAAACTTTTCATGAGGATATAAATTTCAATCAACCAACATCATAACCCTTAATTCATTTAAAAAAAATAACAGATAGCTCTCCCTTTGACCTTTTGCCATTCATTCCACTACCTACCGAATTGTTAAAGTTTGATTGATTTCCGCGTTCAAAATTTTTCGTTAAAAAAACTACATACGTAACCGGCGTCCCAATAAAAGTGGCTCTAGACCATATATCAGAAATCGTTAATAGTACAACTGCGGGAAAAAATATAACAAAAGTTTCGGTATACCGCGAGAGGGCGTAATTGGATAAAAACATTAAAAAGCCAACTTTCATAAAATTAACTCAATTAAAGGGCATAACAAAAACAATCATCGCATTCTTCAAAAAATTCTGCGTATATTTGATATTAAACTTTCAGTCTATCTACTCAAATAATGTGTACGGGGAGATTGATATGAGAAAACGCCCTTAACTCGGGTTCAACTTAACCGATTGTTGCAAATTTAGTCTTCTTGAAAACATCTGTTTCCCAACAACATAAGTTTAATAATTTCGACATAACCTAATGAGTAGCATGCACACTAGAGGGCGCTATTGACTTTGTTTTTTAAATCTAGTTATCTTTGGAAAATATTAAATAGAAGTATACAATTTTAATCGAGAATTATAAAAGTAGACTTAATTAGTAACAGAATACCGATTACCGCATGTCGATATCTTTTTCCTATCCCGACATATCGTAAAAAACGTATACATTTTAATTATTTTCCTTTAAATATAGATTACCTACTGTGGCTATAGGTTCCGAACATATTTTAATAATTTGGAACGAATTAAAGTTGATTAATGGTAATTTCAATTAATATTTCGATGTTATTGGGAAACGGCGATCAGGAAGTTAAAGTGGAAATATATAAAAAGAAGTAGTGGGCCATGGAAAAAAACATACATATATTTCTACTTTAACTTCCTTAACGCCGTTTCACAGTCAGATTAAAAGTTATATTGAAATTATTATTATTAGGGCAAGGAATGTCAATTGCAACTATTTCAAAATTGTTAAAATCCTTTCCGTACTACCCCATAGTAGGTAATCTATATTCATAGGTGAATGCTTAAAATTTACGCTTTATGAAGTGAAACAATTTATGGGACACTACAGGATTTTTGGCGTAAAAGTAAACTCGTAAAACTAACAAATTTGTTAAACTCCTTATCCTTATCTAATTATTATTTAATTAAGCTCAGTGAGAGAGACGCAATGCTGTTCTCCCCTTCTGTTACATCAGTAGACTCCATGATATTACTAAGCGAAATAGACTCGTCGGCAGAGCGTTAGACTGAAAACCTAAAGGTCGTTGGTTGGATACCTGGTTTCGTCAGTAAACTATTTAATTTTTCTTTCATCTATAAATCCATTCTGCTAATGTATTCAACAATGTCGGTAATGTTGAACAGAAGTATATCTGATTATTTCTAAAATATTCATGCATTTACTTGAAGCAATGGAATTAAAATAAAGTTTGGCTCAAGATTGTGGTTTGTTTGAACATTTAATAAAATAATTTCTTAAAAAGAATATTTACTTTTGTTTGTCTTTTATTGTAAATAGTTTTTGTACACTCATTCACAGTTTTTGCGTAACATAATAAGTTTCACTTCTAAAGCTGTTAGTTTTCAACTGACTCATAAATTTTTAAGATATGTCGGGACCGGAAAAGATATCGGCATGCGGTATTCGCCATTATGTTACAAATTAAGCCTACTTTTATAATCCCGATTAAAATTGCATGCTTCTATTTAATATTTTCCAAAGATAACTAGATTTTAAAAAAATTAGCGCCCCTCGCTTGAAAGTTACTCATTAGGTTATGTCCAAATTTTCACTCTTATGTTAGTGGAAAAGAGCTGTTTTCAAGATGACTAAGTTTGCAATAATCGGTTAAGAACCGGAGTTATGGGTGTTTTTTTCATAACAGTTCCCATTCTCCCCCACATCTTATTTAAGTAGATAGACTGAAACTTTAAATATCAAGTACATATACGCAGAATTTTTTGAAGAATGCAATGATTGCTTTTGTTATGCCGCCTTTTGAAAAATTTGGCTTCTCAAGTTTTTTATCTCTTTTGTTACATTTTTTGTACTCGCAGCTGTACCATGAACGGTTTCTGATATATGGCCGAAAGCCATTCTTATTGGGGCACCCGTTACATATTTCATATTTAATTAGTCATTGATAATTAAGAATACGGACGCCTTTTTGAAGACCTTTCAAAGTAATACTAATAAATTACCAACGATAAACATGAAACAGAGTATAGGTATCAATAAGCGATTACATCAAGCCGTTATAATGTGGCATCGGTGTATTGTATCTTTTTTGGTACGGCTTTTGTTCATTGCACTATATGAAGCTATTACAAAAAAAATTATCAATTCTTAGAAAATTAGGGCATAATTTGAGATCCCGTTTGGTGAAGTACCTATGTAAGGTCCGTGGAAAATAATATTTACAAAATCGTTTAGATATGGTATAAGTTACAGGAATAAAAGAACATTACTAGGTATCAGTAATAATGTTTCCAGGATTATTCAGTCCTAACAAGTTGTTCAGAGTAATAATTTATTATTCTTTAAAGTACTGTTTGTTGTATTTTCAGTAAACTGTGCCATTATTATTAAAAGTGGAAACTCAATAATATTTTAAAATCAGAATGCTGAAGACTAGGAAAAACTGACAAATAACAATTTAACGCGAGTCTAGTTTCGAGAAGACACACAAAAACACGTCCATCAAATTTCAAACTGTATATTATATTATCATCTTCGGTCATAAAGATTTGTACTCTTGTTTTTCTGAAACGTAAATTAAATATAAATCTCTTAATTGTCGTGAGTAAATACTGTTACCTCTATCAATAAACATTACTAACCATAAATTTTAAGGGCATTCCCAAGAGTGCTTAACCTATTAAAAGTGTATCTTAATATAAATAACAATAACTGAATAAGGTTGAGATTCACTGAAAAATAAAAACTTCTTCGAAATTGGATTACTGATGACTTACATTTTTTTTCAAAGATTAAAATGTACGACGTTTCTTATATTTATTAAGATTAAATATTAATTAATTAATATTTAACACGTTGAGTGCTACCGTGGAAGCGGAAAATTGGGTATATCAGGCCAAATCCATTTTTCATGTGTATGGCCCACTAACCCACTAACTGAAAAAATGGTGTCCTGAAAAAACTAAGGATAAAATATACAGGCCAAATAAGGTTTTGGGTATGCCAGGCCGTAGTGCGATAGTCCCCATAGAGATATATGCAAGGCATGCAGCCAACGTCGATACATGCGGCTGAAATAACAGAAATAGTTGTGTATCAGCCGCGGATACATACGGCGATGGAAGCACCGTATCTCGTGTATCCGTGTTGGATACATACGGCACTCAACGTGTTAATTTATTAAAAAAAGAACTTTTTACGTTTTTAATTTTTTTAATTAAACAAATACCGCTTGTCATAGTTTTTTTATATACGGGTGTCCCACGAGGTTCTGGCCAGTATATATCTCGAAAACTGTTTGAACTACAATATTGAAATTTGGCAGTTATAAACTGTGGGTAGTATTACACATTTTAAGCAATCAGCTACTTTGCTACAATGTCACGTTTCGGGTCACGTGGTATAATTTTTAGAAAAGTTAATGACACACCCTGTATATTGTTCCACTGCTGTATAGGTCTCTCTTATACTAATTCGGCGACACCTATTTTTTTTGTGTTAGGTATATACAAACGACAAACAAATATTCATAAAGTTTTTTATTTGAAAAACAAAAAGAATTGGAAAACAATAACACTTTTACTACAGTTTATGCTCAAATTTATGTCCACCTTCATTAATGCAGCATTCAAATCTAAGTAAATTTCTTGTGCATGCTGCTTCAATACTTTCTGGTGTAAGAGATTGGCAAGCTGCTCTGATTCTGTTTTTTAAATTATCTACATCGGTAGGAGCTGTAACAGAAATGAATCCTTTTAAATATCCCCAAAGGAAAAAATCTAACAGGGTTATATGTGGTGAACGAGCCGGCCAATGTATTGTATCATTTCTCCCAATCAAGCTGTCTTGGAAATACACATTCAGATGTGACGTTACTCGCTGAGCAAAATGAGGAGTTGCACCATCCTGTTGCCACCACATAGTCGCTCTCTCTTTTAGTGGATTGTTCTCAAGCAAATGTTGAAGAATATTCTGGAGAAAATCTAAATACCTTTCGCCTGTCAAATTCCCCTCATAAAAATACGGCCCAATCAAGCGTCTATTAAACAAACCGCACCAAACATTTATTCCCAAAATAGTTTGGAAATACGTTTCTCGCGTCCAGCTGGGATTTTCAGCCGACCAGTAGTGACAATTATATCTATTAACGATACCTACACCGTTATTGTGAAAACGGCTTTCGTCGCTCCACAATATTTTATTTAAGAAAAAAGGGTCCTCTACGATTTTAATTGACACTTCTTTCTGGATCTGCAGGAGTTAGACCTTGCGTTAAATGTATTTTTAAAAGATGATATTTGTATTGCTTGAACACCCTCTGAATAGTAGATTTACTTATTCCTAATTCTTATTGCAGACATCGAGTTGAAATTTGGAGATTGACTTGGATATAAGCAAGAATGTTAATAATATTATCTTCCGTAAGAATAGGCTAACGTGGAGAATTTTGATGTTTTCCGGTTGGAAATGAACCGTGTCTTAATTTTTGTTCTACATAAGTAAAATTATTTTTTCCTGGAGTTGTTCGGTCGGGGAAACGATTTCTATATAAATCTCTAGCTCGTCTGGTATTTTTTCCACATTCTTCATAGATCATCAGCATATCGACATACTCGTCATAAGTGAAACGTAAAGGCATGGTAAGTTTCAAGTCACAAAACTTTTAACAACAATAATACAGTGACCGATTGTTCACTGACGCTGACAGCTTTTGACAACTAGAATAGCTGTTACTAGAATATGTTTTTTGTTTCTCAGCTCTCTTTGTTTTTCAAATAAAAAACCTTATAAAAATTTGTTTTTCGTTTCTAAGTACCTGACACACAAAAATAGGTATCGCCGAATTAGTATGAGAGATACCTTTACAGCAGTGGAACAATATTCAGGTTGTCTCATTAAGTTTTTTAAAAATGATACCACGTGACCCGAAACATGACGTTGCAGCAAAGTAACTGCTTGCTTGAAATGTGTAATACTACGGTTTATAATTGCCTAATTTTAATTTTCTACTTCAAATAGTTTTCGAGTTATATACTGACCAAAACCTCGCGGGGAATTGTTATACTCTTCATTAATGATTTCCAGTTTTTTAAGACAATTTTAAGAAAATTGCTGCTGTTATCTAATAAGAAACGATCGCTTCAATGTTGGCCACAATAGGATCACATGTTATATACAATCTTTAACAGTCTATTTAGTGCTAAGTACCTGACACACAAAAATAGGTATCGCCGAATTAGTATGAGAGATACCTTTACAGCAGTGGAACAATATTCAGGTTGTCTCATTAAGTTTTTTAAAAATGATACCACGTGACCCGAAACATGACGTTGCAGCAAAGTAACTGCTTGCTTGAAATGTGTAATACTACGGTTTATAATTGCCTAATTTTAATTTTCTACTTCAAATAGTTTTCGAGTTATATACTGACCAAAACCTCGCGGGGAATTGTTATACTCTTCATTAATGATTTCCAGTTTTTTAAGACAATTTTAAGAAAATTGCTGCTGTTATCTAATAAGAAACGATCGCTTCAATGTTGGCCACAATAGGATCACATGTTATATACAATCTTTAACAGTCTATTTAGTGCTGCAAGAAATGAAAAAAATCTACATTTAGAGGACAATTTTAAGTAACTATGTGTAGTTAAACTTTCTGAGAGAGTCTAAGAAAACTTATTTTTTCTTCAAACGTCAGTAAATCTGTCAGTTTTCGACTGTGTAGGCGTTTCATTTTTCCTCGGCCGGAGCTTTAGTTTTCACTTTCCCGCCAGCGGAGGGAAAAGTGTTATCATAGCAACATAGATAGAAAAGCAGCCGTAGACGCAATAATTGTAAAAAATAAATTAATATTGTTGACAGTGTCCACTGACAGCTTTATGTTACATCACTATAGCAACAACCTGTTCCTACTCACCGACACCGGTCTAAACCGCCTTGCGAACCCAATTATGTTGAAAAATTATTACTATCAAAAAGAGACGTTTTTGCATTAATTTGTCGACATTTGAAGAAAAACAGCATATTTTATTTGGGGGAAAAGCTACTTTTCATGAGTTGCTCTCTATTACCAGCCTCACTCCGTTCGACTGTTGAACACGAGCGCGTCATGAAAAGTATCACTTTTCCTCCATATAAAATAATATACTATTATTGGGATCGTCCAGTTATCTCACAGATATAATTATTACAAACCGATACTGATCTGCTGGTTTCCTTAGCGGAATATTTAAAATAATCCTAGCATTATCTATAAGAACAAGAGTACTTTCACAGGAGCTTCAACAGTCGATTGATAATTTTAGAATAGAGCGATTCCAATCTAATCATTTATAACTTTTAACATTCTACACCCAAGTCATATTATTATTGTATATAGCTGAAGATTCGTAATTCTAAGAAATTTGACAATTGTTAGAATTTTTAACATTTTTTCAATATATTGTGGAATTATCTAGAAACAGAAGTTTCATTTAAAACAGTAATATGAGTAGATTCCACGAAGTAAGAGTCAAGACAGTTAATTGAATTTAATTATTAATTTCAATAGTATTCAAAATTCTAAGTTAGTTAACGTAAATAGTAAACAAACACGATTTTAAACTTTGGCAAGGCCCTCTTCATCTATAGTAAATGCATACCTACATACTAGGAACTTTTTTATAATAGATAAGCACAGTATTCAGTAAAGTCAACATTCTCAAATGTGAGATCGAATTTTCTATAAAATAAACAGTTGTTCAGCAATTTTTAATCGAAATCCATAAATAGTGTTATTTCAAAACAGCTTGAATAGATTCCAGAAAGTATGGGTTGAAACTGTTGGAACAGTGCTCGATTATAAAATATCACCTATTTCAAAACTCCTTATCATGCTATGTAGCTTTATTATAGGTACACTGTTTTTGTATAACAGTTCCAGCTGATTCTTATACATCCCAAATAGTTTGGAGACTAATTTTTAGCATTTATATAACGCAACGTCGGGCACTAACTACTGTTTGATTTAATATAGGAAAAATACTGAATTAATAAACTAAAAACTACAGTGTATTTGTGTACACAAACGAATTATACATTAATAACTAGAAACATCTTCATGCTTGAAAACTAAACTTTTTTTCTCTAACAAAAAGCACCCTTTTTTGCGAGACTTTAGAAGGTCGAGAATCGTACAGATAAGAGAATTTTAGTAACATACCGAGCAGGTCCGGCCTCATTCATAGCGACCCGTTGTTTTAAAAGAAATATCGAGTAATAATTGGGATAAACCAGATGTAAAAGTATAGGTCGGAATCTGAACTGATTATTTTAGCAAAGAAAATTTCTCAAACATTAAGTTTTAATTTGAGAAAATGAAATTCGAATTGTGTGGTACAAAATTTGGAGGGTAGTTCTTCTATCAATCTGGGATCGTTTTTATTGAAAATGATAGTTCTAAAACATTGAGAATATTCTGGAATACAATAGGAGAAGACCTTGAGTATGTAGTTACCCGTGATAAACATAATTAAGATATTTTCACTAAAACACAAATATTAGGTTTGATTTCTAAAATTTTTGACTCGCTTGGCATTGTTATAACTCGACCAAAAATCATAATCTATCGATGATGGCAAGAAATAATTGGGTGGGATGATCTGTACCTTCAGAAATAATGTTTATGTGGCGTGGAGTTGAACAACAAATTTTAATTGACTTTTTTAGAAAAATACTTATACCTCTTCCAAAGTCAGTATAAAAAATATCATTTTACCAGGGCACTGCGATATTTCGTTAATAAGCGCTTTAAGTAGATACTAAGTAATACCGATAAATTTATCAATACATATCGGTGGTCAGTTTTTACAAGCTACGGAAAGCTCATCTTACTTTTGAATATCAACGTAGCTAAAAAGCATTCTTCAAATCGCCGGTCGTCGGCAGAGGTGTTGGAGTATAGGTCGTAATTACTTTATGAAAAAGAAGATAACATTTTTTTTAAAGAGCAACAGCGCGCGCCGTTTTCAGATTAATATCTCAATATTCTTCAGGAGATTTTTATTGAATGCGGTTTAATTATTTTATATACAGTTGTCTTTGATTTGTTTTGTGCAATGGTTTTCTGGAGACCTTTTGGGGTAATTCACATTAACAATGAAATTCCTGCTAATAATGTAATTCAAAGTTATGATATTATCCAAGTTAATGATGAAATACATCTTAGTAATGCAATTCTAATTAATAACAATGAGACACAATTTTGGAAATTTGAAAATCGAGATTTGCATATTCATTTTCAACAAGTAATTTTAAATATGTAATCAAGCTTAAAAGCTAAGTATGTCAATTCAACTCAAGATGAAATAATTAAAAGAATAAGCAAGTTAACGAAAATTACTTATTCCACAATTTATTTAGTAATTAAACGAGGTGTTGTGACTGAACACGATATAAAACGAAAGCTTATCGTCAGTCGTCGGGTAGACAGTTCATCTAAAGATGTGATTCAACGAACGGTTTACAATACGTACAAAGAAAATCAAGTCTCAACATTAAAAATTATTTTTAATAAAATGCAAGAGTTTTGAATATTTTAAATATACATCATTAGAAACACTTCGACCAATTTTAATAGAGCGTGGTTTTACGATAAGTATAAAAAATTAGATAGTCGAATGCGTGTTATGGAATCGCCCCGTATTGTGGTACTTCGTCATGTCATAATTGTTTCAGTCAGATTTTAAATTATAGGGAAAGTAATAGAAATATGTTTATTTAGATGAACCGTGGTCCGACACTCACGATGTCGTTTAATGCGGTTAGGCCGACAATTAACTGAATTGTGTCTTATAAATGCGCTGTGCTCGAGAGGAAAACAAGTAATTATTTTGCTTACTGGGAATCAAAACGGCTTTGTATAAAATGCCTTATTTCCTTTAGCAAAAAATATTAACAAAGCTCTGCTTGATACATAAATAATTTGTGAAAATATATCTGATTTAACACGTTGAGTACCACCAATGCTTAAGCCAGTTCCTTACTGATGTACCGCAATTGGGCTAATACTGGATTAAATAAACAAAAGGGGTTACACTAAATATATTTGAAGAACTTAAAACAAATAAATGGTAGACATTAGAAATGTTTTATTTCTTACACATGTTTATCTTTCAAATATCGTCGGTCCAATGCCAAAACCATGAATGTGCAAAATTGGCCGTTTTGACCTAAGTGCACCATAAGTCTTAAAATGAACCATATTATCCATGACAAACTCACAATTTTGCGTTATTGGCTTTGCGAACAATTATTCAAAATATCTGAATGTACCACTTTCGCGTGTCTGACGTTGCAAACAATTATTTAGATGCTTGCGAATTTGTCGGTATCGCGATTATCTTTTTCGATGAACTTTATAAATAATCGTGAATGTAACATTTTCGCGCTTTTGTAACTGCAAATTATTTCATAAATGCCAGAAAACATTGCACTGTCCTGTATTCCACGTTGCAAGATCAGTGTTGTCTTGTGATTAGAGCAAAAAACAATGATAGAAATTGAAATAATAAAAGGAGAAAAAAAAATGTCGAGAATATTTAGAAAGAAAACCATTAGCTCGAAAGTCCAGGATGACGACAAAAAAATTGTAAAGGAAAATACGGAAGTTTTATCTTCAAATTTCGATCTACAGGCAGTTGTTACAACACCCAAAGATCCAGCAGTTTAAAACCTTTATTTGAGCATATGAACCATCTACAATTTTTCAGTTTACAGCTTTGCAAACCAAGATATTCTCTGTTGTTTGCGAGGAAACTCAAGGAAAAAGAGGATCAGTTGAAATATCTTCCTATATTCACGGTTACATTCTAGCACATCAAAATATTAAAGAGGTTCGAATGATGTCCGATGGGCGAGGTGGCCAACAAAAAATTCCATTTTCGCTGCTATGTGCCTTCAAATTGTCTCAAGTTATCCTACTCTAAGCCAAATAGATCATAAGTTTTATAAAACTGGTCTAACGGAAATGGAGTGCGACTCAATGCATTCGAAAATCGAAGTAAAAGCGAAATGCGCTTCCGTGTATTCTGCAGAAGGTTGGACGCAAGAACAAGGCCACGACTTTTTGTAGTCCAAAATTTAACATGACAAGTGGCCGTTTTTTATTTGGTTAATCAGTCCCTTATAAGCCAATTTAAGTATAAAATGTTTAATAAAGTGTGTGTAATGTCAGGAAATAAATGAGTATGCAGAGTGTGGAAATTCGAGAAATATCATAGCAAATCTGGTACTTCACCGATTTCTTTCTTAAAATTTTGGTAGTCGTACAAAAATAAAGTCAGGGACAAAAAATTGTGGTAATATTTTTTAATTTATCCCACGATTTATTCTAATTTGTAGTTGGTTTATACCTACTATGAATATAATATCTTAATGTACCTATATAATTTCGTATATAATTTAACTTTGAATTGAAGCGAAGATTATGCAATTTTACGATTATTGTTTTCTGTGAGAAGGGTTTACATTATTGATTGATATACAAAACAATTTGACTTGGCTGTATTGTATACAATAATTATATAGTATTCCATTTTTTCTTTAGTTTATCCTGTTGATATTTTAAATGTTACATCATAATATTAAATCTATATTGTTTCTTAATTTTATTTTTATTTACAAGCATTACAATTAAGAAGTTAAATGACACATTTTGTTTAATTTCACTATTTTTGAAGTTAGCGATTTTTTGATTTTTGTAATAGTGTTTCTAGAAAATCTTATTCAGGGACATTTGAAAAATTTATTCTTAGCACTCTAAACAGCAATTTCCCATAAAGCATTTAGATAAACTCTTATATATACAACTTTGCAGGTTGGAGTAGGGCTCTTGGGTCTAGCATACTTCCATATTTGATAAAAAAAGTCACGGCAATGTATTGATGGATGATTATCTTCCATTTTAACCTAAATCAGTCATCCCCCACCCAATCCCTAAGGGCGGGGGTGGGGGTGAATATGTAAAATAGTCGTAAAAATTTTTTACGTATAGACCTAAAATTTCATCTTGTTATGCAAAGTTATGCAAAAAAATTTTATCAAAAAATTGAATATTCAATGGTGTAGAGCTCTCGGGTCTAGCAAACTTCCTAAATGAGTTATCCTCGACCCACCCCCTAAGGGCGAGGGTGGGGGTGACTTTATAAAATAGTCGTAAAAATTGATTATCTTTCGAAAAAATGAAATTCCAACGACGCCATCGTTTTCATAGAATTTTTTTATGTACGGTCCTGAATTTTCATAATCTTATCTTGAATTTGAAATTTTTCTACATAAAAAAATTCAAGGAAAACGATGACGTCGTTGGAATTTCATTTTGCCAAAAATACCCAAAAAGACCACCCCTGAGGGAGAATTTTTTTTTGAATGTGTTTTTTTGAGATTTCACGCATCCCGAAAATGATGTCTTCCCGTTTCTTATATCACAGAGTGTCCTCATATCCAGAATCATCGCATTTTCTCTGAAATTTTGTCAATACCTGAGAAAAAATTCAAGTTCAAGATCAAATTATGAAAATTTAGGACCGTATATAAAAAAATTCTATGAAAACGATGACGTTGTTGGGATTTCATTTTTTTTTAAAATAATCGATTTTTACGACTAATTTACAAAGTCACCCCCACCGCCGCCCTTAGGGGGTGGGTGGAGGATGACTGATTTAGGTTAAAATGGAAGATAATCATCCAACAATACATTTCCGTGAAATTTTTTTTATCAAATATGGACGTATGCTAGACCCGAGAGCTCTACACCATTGAATAATCAATTTTTTGATAACATTTTTCTTGCATATCTTTATAAACAAAAGTTGTCAAAATGAAATTTTAGGTGTATACGTAAAAGATTACGTAGAATTTGAAACCAAATTCAAAAAAGCATTTTTACGATTATTTTACAAAATCACCTCCACCCCCGCCCTTAGGGGGTGGGTGGGGGATGACTGATTTAGGTTAAAATGAAAGATAATCATCCATCAATACATTCCCGTACAACATTTTCTTTTATCAAATATGGAAGTATGCTAGACCCGAGAGCCCTACACCATTGAATAATCAATTTTTTGGTAACATTTTTCTTGCATATCTTTATAAACAAAAGTTGTCGAAATTAAATTTTAGGTGTATACGTAAAAGATTACGTAGAATTTAATTCCAAATTCAAAAAAGCATTTTTACGATTATTTTACAAAATCACCTCCACCCCCGCCCTTAGGGGGTGGGTGGGGGATGACTGATTTAGGTTAAAATGAAAGATAATCATCCATCAATACATTCCCGTAAAACATTTTCTTTTATCAAATATGGAAGTATGCTAGACCCGAGAGCCCTACACCATTGAATAATCAATTTTTTGGTAACATTTTTTTTGCATATCTTTATAAACAAAAGTTGTCGAAATTAAATTTTAGGTGTATACGTAAAAGATTACGTAGAATTTAATTCCAAATTCAAAAAAGCATTTTTACGATTATTTTACAAAATCACCTCCACCCCCGCCCTTAGGGGGTGGGTGGGGGATGACTGATTTAGGTTAAAATGAAAGATAATCATCCATCAATACATTCCCGTAAAACATTTTCTTTTATCAAATATGGAAGTATGCTAGACCCGAGAGCTCTACAGCATTGAATAATCAATTTTTTGGTAACATTTTTTTTGAATACCTTTATAAAAAAAATTTATCAAGATGAAATTTTAGGCGTATACGTAAAAGGTTACGTAGAATTTGATTCCAAATTCAAAAATTATTTTTAAGACTATTTCACAAAATCACCCCCCCCCCCGCCCTTAGGGGGTGGGTGGGGGATGACTGATTCAGTTTAAAATGGAAGATAATCATCCATCAATACATTCCCGTAAAACATTTTCTTTTATCAAATATGGAAGTATGCTAGACCCGAGAGCCCTACACCATTGAATAATCAATTTTTTGATAACATTTTTTTTGAATACCTTTATAAAAAAAATTTATCAAGATGAAATTTTATGCGTATACGTAAAAGGTTACATAGAATTTGATTCCAAATTCAAAAATTATTTTTACGACTATTTTACAAAATCACCCCCACCCCCGCCCTTAGGGGGTGGGTGGGGGATGACTGATTCAGTTTAAAATGGAAGATAATCATCCATCAATACATTGCTGTGAAATTTTTTTTATCAAATATGGAAGTATGCTAGACCCGAGAGCTCTACACCATTGAATAATCAATTTTTTGGTAACATTTCTCTTGCATATCTTTATAAACAAAAGTTGTCAAAATGAAATTTTAGGTGTATACGTAAAACATTACGTAGAATTTGATTCCAAATTCAAAAAAGCATTTTTACGATTATTTTACAAAATCACCTCCACCCCCGCCCTTAGGGGGTGGGTGGGGGATGACTGATTTAGGTTAAAATGAAAGATAATCATCCATCAATACATTCCCGTAAAACATTTTCTTTTATCAAATATGGAAGTATGCTAGACCCGAGAGCCCTACACCATTGAATAATCAATTTTTTGATAACAATTTTTTTGAATACCTTTATAAAAAAAATTTATCAAGATGAAATTTTAGGCGTATACGTAAAAGGTTACGTAGAATTTGATTCCAAATTCAAAAATTATTTTTACGACTATTTTACAAAATCACCCCCACCCCCGTCCTTAGGGGGTGGGTGGGAGATGACTGATTCAGTTTAAAATGGAAGATAATCATCCATCAATACATTGCTGTGAAATTGGAAATGGAAGGATGCTAGACCCGAGAGCTCTACACCATTGAATAATCAATTTTTTGATAACATTTTTTTTGCATAACTTTATAAAAAAAAGCCATCAAAATGAAATTCCAGGTGTATACGTAAAAAACTACGTACAATTTGATTCCGAATTCAATAATTTATTTTTATTACTATTTTACAAAGTCATCCCCACCCCCGCCCTTAGTGGTTGGGTGGGGGATGACTGATTTAGGATAAAATGAAAGATAATCATCCATCAATACATTCCCGTGAAAAAATATCAAATCAAAGTATTTCACAAAGTCACCCCCACTCCCGCCCTTAAATTTTTTTTATCAAATATGGAAGTATGCTAGACCCAAGAGCCCTACTCCAACTATAACATTATATTTTTTATGATATATTTGATGGGAACCAACATCCAGTGGTTCATATATATTTTCTTAAAATTCACTGTTACATTTGGGCTGAAAATGTACGATAACTAATCTCTAAATTATCCACACTGTAATTTGGGGACATTGTACCCAAACTGTATGGAAGATGAACGGTAGAAGTTTCGGGACCGTCCCGAAACTGACCACTTGTCCTCAAACTGTCGTGTGGGTTGATGTTTTCGTACCCAAACTGTAGTCTGTGCATATATATATATATATATCATAGTTATATATGATACAAATTGCTGTGGAAAGAAATTAGTTATATACATGGATAGAAAAATAGGAATTATATACAGATGGACATAGTTATTACATTATGAAATTTCAATCACCAGATTTATGCGATTACAAGATGGCGTACGTACATATTTTAATTTATATAAAGTTCGGCCTTTTATTAATTTTAACGATTTATGCAATGAATTCACTATACAAAGTCTGTTTCTTTCTTTTTTAGATCGATCATATTTGCAAAAGTTTATCAATTTATGAAATTAAGTACTTAATTGGGTATTTAATGTTTTTACACTGTTTATTGGCCAATAAATGATTTAAAAAACACTGACCTGTTGCTCTTGCATTGGGATGAAAGTCTCTGGATCCCAGGAACACTCCACTGAATCTCCAAAAAACCAAAGTTGTTGAAAATTTCACAGATTCTTGTCGAAAAACTTGTTACACTTGACTGTAAGTATTTCTAATATTGTATTTAATAGTACTTTAGGAGTTTAAATGTCTTAAAACCGGGAATATCTTCAAATTTTAGGAACACTATCACATACACTCCTCGCTTCCTAACACCCGCTTCCGTTCTTTTCTTAAGCGTCCCCTCGATTCTCAACTTTTTTCAACAAAACAGTCTTTTGTTCTTTTCCAGGTCACTATTCCAAAGTTTATTTATTGATTCACAGTTTGTTCTGTCATCTTTAATAACCAATAAGATATTGTCTCTTGTAATCAGATAATTGAAACTTCTATCACTTATCAAAAAATTTCATACATACAAATACATTAAAACTGGTTATACTTAGATACACTTACATGGTACAACATTCAATATTATTATTGATAGTATATTCTTGTTACACTCATATTAATTATAAATATAAATTCTCTTATGTTATTTGTCTATATGTCATTATTTGTTTATCTATGAAATCTATTGGATTATATTCTATTCAATATTTATATTTGTTCTTATTCTTAAATTAATGATTATAATGAATCAACTATAATAATATTTGTTTTCATTTCAGATGAACAGCTGATTATGTTATGAAAATAATCTTCGTCTTAGGCAACTTTATTTACATCATTACATTGGTTAGGCAATCTCTATATTTTATGTTATTATTGAGGTAATTCCTTTTTTTTATTATATTGTTATAAGCTGTTATTTAATATATCTTTATTTTATATGTTGTTTAAATTAAGAAAAGTGTTTCCTTTTTACTTGTTTTCCTTAATTATATTATTTTCATATATATTTCATACTAGCAACTTAATTTTATAATACTACTTCTCTTATTATCTAAGATATCTGGTTCAATTCCCCTCAAATTTAAATTTAAATGATATCCATACCCTGGATATTTATTTAAATTTCAATTTTCTAATTATGAATGATTGATTTTATTTTATTCAAAAAAAAAATTTAACAATTTTATAGCATAATCTTACTTTCTTTAACTTTGTTTCTCAAATATTTGTTCATATTTTTCCTACTACAAAATCTATTTCTTTCAATAACTGTCTCCTAATTCTTTCCTTAAAATACACTTGATTAAGATCAATGTCAATTTATATTTTTAATATTACTTCATATAATACTTCTTTATTATCATTTCTTCCTAACATCCACTTATATATCAACTTATTTCTTTGTAATTACATTATACTTCTATATACTCCTCATATCATATTTCTTTTCAATATTCATTGTTCAATATAATTAATTATTTCTTAAATTCATATATATATCAATATCAACTTCCTTATTCCTTCCTGTATTTTCAAGTAATCTATAAGATTCTAATTGACATTAAACATTACCTCCTATATTTTTAATCAATATCATTCATTATTATCCTTTCCTATCCTTATTACTTACATCTTATTTCCTTATTTAAAAAATGTGAACTTCAATTTGATACTTGAGTTATTCTTATTTTATCCCCTCTATCCTATATTTTCATATTTTCCTTCTATTTAAAGCCAGTATTTCTTATAAATTGTTTCCTTTATTTGCTATATATATTGATTTGCCATACTCAAATTTTTTTTAAAATTATTTAATTATAAGTTTTACCTAATAAATTTTTCTTTATATTATATTATATTTATTTTTTTTTAGGTTCTGAAGAAACAAACCAGATGAATTTAATTGGATCACCAGCTGCCAAATGGAAAACAAAACTCTGACTAATATCTACTTTAACTTTGTACACTACCTAATATTAAATTTTAAATCTATCCTTATGACTATCATTTCCTTTTTTTTAAATATTATTCGTAACATAACATATAAACATTCTTTAGAATTGGGTTACTCATTATTGCTAAATTTCATGTACATTATTTATACTTGTGTTACTCATTAATAATAAATTTTAATTTCAACTTCATTTCTGTATCCTTTCCCTTTTTCATTGAATTGCATTTTCGTCTCCATATTTCATTCCTATTCTCTTGCTCTATTATTTAATTTGCTTTTCTTTTTCTAACCTTTTTCTTGCTTTCTTCTCTTGTGGTTTGATGCTCGATAAATTTCTGAAGCGTCTGTCTATTCTCTACTGTATCCTTTTTAACTTTGTTGCCCCATATCTCATAAATTTCTTCCCATGAATCCATTAAAATTTGCGTTTCCAATTCTTCCATATTGTTCATTTCACTTATTATTATTTTAGAGAAAGCTTTTGTATGAATCATAGTCATCATGTTGTCCCATTTTATTCCTGTTACTACATTATTATAAAAATTTCCTGAACATCCTATACCTCCTTTATTTCTTCTTATACTATCTTCTATTTCTTCCACTGTGTCTGTTAATCTTCGATTCATCTCTTGTATTTCCTTGTTAATTTGTCTACCTAAGATTTGACTCCTTTTTCCATATATTCCTGTCGGTTTTGTTACTCTGCCATCTAAATTTATAATTTCTTTATTCACTTTTTCGTAAGAATGTTGATTTACCTGTTTACTTACTTGTCCTTGTAATTTTATGTATCCTACTTCTCCAGTTTCCTTCTTAATTTCTTCTGTCCCATCTGTGATATTTGTTAATTCCTGATTATTCTTCTCAATATTCTTAATTTCCATGAAACTTTCCATTTTTACTTCATCTATGTTCTTTGTTAACTTATTTGCTTGTTTTGAAACTTCCGTTTGGATAGTTTTTGGTGAATTTTCTTCCATTTTGATTCCGCTTTCTTTTGGCTCTATCTTCAAGTTTTTATTTTGATCCTCCATATCTAAGTTAACTTTATCTATTTGCCTTCTAGATTGTTCATTCTTCTCCATACAATTCTTAATTCCCTTAATTTGCTGAATACTTTCTGGTTTCATATCTTCAATTTTCTTTTTCAAATTATTATCTGTTTTCTGTTCCATAGTATCAATATTTTTATTTAAAGTCGCATTCAAATCTTCCTTAATATTGTTCATATTTTCATTAATCTTGTCCTCCTTACCATTCGTTTCTTCCTTCATAGTAGTCTTATCATCTGACAACTTATCCATTTTATTATCTATGTTCCCCTCTACTTTGTTAAAATCTTTTACCATAGTTTTCCTATCCTTTTTTCTTTCATCATCCCGCTTACTCCTATTTTCCACAATTCTGTTTATAATCTCATTTTGTTCGTCCAATTCTTTATTTAAATCTACATTCATACTATTCCTACCTTCCCGTATATTTTTACTTATCTCATTCTCAATCTCCAATTTTCTATTCATACTGATCAAAAATTGCATTAACCGATCATATCCCTCTTCTGTTAATTCTTGCGTTTCCTGTGTCCTATATTCCTGTTTTCTATCCCTCAAATTACTTCGTTTTGCCATTGTAATAATGTAGTCAAAAGTTTACAGATGTTTCCTAAATTTTTGATAAACCGCCCCACGTTTTGGGTGACAATTGTTAACAAACACTGTATTAATTTACTTATTTTTTATTGTGAAATTTATTTATAGATGTTTATATTTTAGAATTTTAGTTTTAAGTTTGGCTAGCTCAGTTTGTTTTTTACTATTTGTTTAGTAATTTTTCTTAATTAGATTATTCGGGAGCATGAAATCCTTTTTCCCTTTGAGTCCTGGCTTATTGTATTGTTATCATTGTTTAAATAAAAAGAAAACACATTAATTTGAAATAGATTTAATGTTTAATGTAATATTTATATTTGATAAAAATAATATGCGACGCCAATGGTCATATTGTACCTATTTATTGATTTTAATAATATCCTCCATGCGCAAGCGTGAAAAACTAGTCATGCGCTTTAACATGAAACGAACAATTATGATACGTAAGAAGCATCTATATTATACAACATTTGTTGACGATGCAAACAAGTAAATGTTTCATAAATAAACATAAAAGAATTATATATATATATATATATATATATATATATATATATATATATATATATATATATATATATCATAGTTATATATGATACAAATTGCTGTGGAAAGAAATTAGTTATATACATGGATAGAAAAATAGGAATTATATACAGATGGACATAGTTATTACATTATGAAATTTCAATCACCAGATTTATGCGATTACAAGATGGCGTACGTACATATTTTAATTTATATAAAGTTCGGCCTTTTATTAATTTAACCGATTTATGCAATGAATTCACTATACAAAGTCTGTTTCTTTCTTTTTTAGATCGATCATATTTGCAAAAGTTTATCAATTTATGAAATTAAGTACTTAATTGGGTATTTAATGTTTTTACACTGTTTATTGGCCAATAAATGATTTAAAAAACACTGACCTGTTGCTCTTGCATTGGGATGAAAGTCTCTGGATCCCAGGAACACTCCACTGAATCTCCAAAAAACCAAAGTTGTTGAAAATTTCACAGATTCTTGTCGAAAAACTTGTTACACTTGACTGTAAGTATTTCTAATATTGTATTTAATAGTACTTTAGGAGTTTAAATGTCTCAAAACCGGGAATATCTTTAAATTTTAGGAACACTATCACATACACTCCTCGCTTCCTAACACCCGCTTCCGTTCTTTTCTTAAGCGTCTCCTCGATTCTCAACTTTTTTCAACAAAACAGTCTTTTGTTCTTTTCCAGGTCACTATTCCAAAGTTTATTTATTGATTCACAGTTTGTTCTGTCATCTTTTATAACCAATAAGATATTGTCTTTTGTAATCAGATAATTGAAACTTCTATCACTTATCAAAAAATTTCATACATACAAATACATTAAAACTGGTTATACTTAGATACACTTACATGGTACAACATTCAATATTATTATTGATAGTATATTCTTGTTACACTCATATTAATTATAAATATAAATTCTCTTATGTTATTTGTCTATATGTCATTATTTGTTTATCTATGAAATCTATTGGATTATATTCTATTCAATATTTATATTTGTTCTTATTCTTAAATTAATGATTATAATGAATCAACTATAATAATATTTGTTTTCATTTCAGATGAACAGCTGATTATGTTATGAAAATAATCTTCGTCTTAGGCAACTTTATTTACATCATTACATTGGTTAGGCAATCTCTATATTTTATGTTATTATTGAGGTAATTCCTTTTTTTTATTATATTGTTATAAGCTGTTATTTAATATATCTTTATTTTATATGTTGTTTAAATTAAGAAAAGTGTTTCCTTTTTACTTGTTTTCCTTAATTATATTATTTTCATATATATTTCATACTAGCAACTTAATTTTATAATACTACTTCTCTTATTATCTAAGATATCTGGTTCAATATATATATATATATATATATATATATATATATATATATATATATATACAGGGTGTCCCGGGACTAATGGGAAAAAAGTCAGGAGCGTATAATCTGAGCCAAAGTAATGTTAGTACTTCATATAAACTTTTTCTATGCAGGCTCTAGTTTTCGAGTTATAGGCCTCCAAAGTTCTAATTTTGAATTTGGTTTTTATTTTTATTTTTTGAACCAGTCATTTGATCTGTATAAAATTTACGGTAAAGCTATAATATACGTGTAAGTTTATTTTGGTGAGGTAAACAGATTTACAGTAGAGCCTTGAAGCCAGGGACGGACTACTCGCAATGGTTAGTGATCCAAAAATTTTGCAGGGATGGCACTCCCTGTATGAAATTATCGAAATTCACTTCCCCACACATTAAGCTAACGAAAAGGTTCTCTTGTTAGAATTCGATAAAATAAGCCGTTTGGCTAATATTTACAGTTTTATTAATGCACTACGTACCAATTTACCTAACTAACTTACTAATGCGATGTCCAACATTTCCATACTGTACTACAAAAAAATGATTTGATGAAAGCAGATGATAAAAACAATAAGAACTTATTTAATGAGAATGAAATAGGTACGCAAACAACGTAATTAGTTGCTTTTAATCAAAATTACGAACACAACATTATTAAACTATTAAGAAAACCTCAATAAACACAAGTTATAAAACATTAGACTAAAACTAATTCCTAAACAACAACAAAAACTAACGTTATTCTAATGAATGTTCAATATGAGCTCCTCCCCTTTCAACGCATATTCTAAGTCTACGAAGATTGTTTCTTTGCACTTGAAAGAGCAATCCCATATTATTTCTAATAACATTGCAGTGTACCACAATTATCTCTATTAAATCTTGCCTTGTTTGCACAGCTGTTGCGTATACCTTACTTTTGAGATAGCCCTAGAGAAAGAAATCCATAGCATTAACGTCTCCTGATCGCGGTGGCCATTGAATAGGGTCTCCACGACCAATCCATCTATTAGCAAACCTTGTGTGTAAATGCTGTCGTAGATCTAAACTGAAATGCATCAGACATGAACCATAAATTCCTACGAGTTTGTAGTAGCACCTCATCAAACAGGTTCCATAACTCATTTTGCTAAAACTCCAAATATCTCTGACCGGTTAAAGTACCGTCAATAAAGTATGGACCTATCAAATGATTGCCAACTATTCATGTCCAAACATTAACCATGAATCTATGCTGGCTCCTAGTTTGGATAATGCCATATGGATTCACATCATCCCATGAATGCATATTATGAGAATTTATGACCCCATCTCTGGTGAAACCGGATTCGTTCGTAAAGAGAACGTTACTAATAAATGTATTGTCTGCTTGTTGTTATCGCAGAAACCACTGGCTATACTCAAGTCGTGCAGGATAATCAGCCACTGTCATACTGTGTACTTTTTTCATGTGAAAAGGATATAACAGCTGTTCTCTTAGGATGCGATGACAACTGATTTCGAGACGTTATGTTCTCTTGGTAATTTTCGTAAACTCGTTGATGGTCCATTATCAACTGCATTTAACAAGTCTTGATCAACTGCCACAGTACGCGCGCTTCGTACTGGACCTTCTCCACCTTTTCTTGGCAAAAAACTTACTAAAATTTAAAATTTTATTTTGTAAACATGGAAAATTACATTTACTTATTCATACCTGTTTCTCGTATCCTGAGATCAATACGCTCAAAAATTCGTCTGTCTGACAATGCTCTGTTTGTAAAATGTTCTGAATGAAGCCTTCTAGCCCCTAAACAGTTTCTAGAAGCCAGTTCATACATTAAGTGCATATCTGCATACTCAATGAAAGTGAATTCTGCCATTGTAACTGTTAAATTAAGGACTTTTACCTCGTTGCGTACTTCTAAAAATGGTGAATGCGTAAATTGGCACGCATAACTAATCAAGAACCAATAATATCAAAGATTAGAAAGAAACAATCAAACTGGTATGGCCACCTAGTAAGAATGAAGCAAGATAGAATTACGAGAAAAGTTATGAAAATAGGAATATCAAGAAAAAAACAAAGAGGTAGACTCAGGAGGAAATGGATAGATCAGATTGAAGAAATTGGAAATAGCCAGGGAAAAACATTAGGAGAGATGAAGACATTGGCCAGGGACAGAAAAGAGTGGAAATAATGGGTACATGAAGAACTCCAATCCGACGCCTGAGAAGGCATCAAGATAAGAGAAAGAAAGAAATAAACTTTGAGAAGTGACCGAGGCAGAAGACATTGTAGCTCCCGCTAGGCACTCAGCTACCAATCGCCTTCGTTTTATTCGAACTACTTTATCAGAATTTTTGGTAGTATTTTCCCTTTTACCAGGCAGTTTCAAAGTGGGGATTGCATCATATTTTAAATTTCTTATATTTTTACCTGTATAATTTGAAAGTTTCTGTCTTACAGAACTATCTTTGAAACAATCTTTCTCAAAATGTATTGAGCAAAAGGAAAACAAATGTGTAAACATAGTAATCAGTAATCATTTTTGTGATATTTACCGTTTTTCAAATTAATGTCGTCTTGCCGCAGACACGCAGTTAACCACAGCTCATAATTTTTTGGGAATCTAAAATATCTAATGTCTGTTCCCTTAGTTTTCCTATTGTTATTTGCACATCCGTAAATAGCGCAACTGGGCATTTTAACCACTGACCGTTCTAGCTAAATTGAACAGCAAATCAGAGTATTTAAAAGTTCGTAATTATAATAAAATCGCGAACATTCAAAACACACATTCCATCGTTCACGTCGACTAATTGTAAGAGTGAAACCCCGTGGGCCTTGTGTGGTTAAATCGACGAAAAACTGAAACACTTTGTATATCGGTGCATGCATCGCAAATACGTCATCTGCGCGCAGAGGACGAATTTTCGTTTCCAGTTGATCATACCGTTGTAAGTGTATCGTGGGTAAATGCTGTCAGTTTTCACAATTATATGTATTTATTAACACTTTCAGACAACGTATTAGAAATTAATGCATTCCAAATAAAACTTTATACATCTGGCAACAATGTTAAGCATTTTTGGTTACAGAATTTCGAAACACAAAATCATGAAAACAAATTATTTAGTCGTGTGTCAGAGCCCGCACAGCGTAGATGCGTTTCCTTCTAAGGTAAGTGCCGTGCATGCTGCTATAAATGTAATAAAATTTGCTTATTTCTTAGTTGATTATCTGTTTTCTCTGGTTTTGGAATCATCTAGAAGGTTCGAAATTCAGTTTTAGTGCAAATAAATATTGTTTTTTCACTTTTTTTAATTAAAAATTAGGTGACGAAATTAGAAACATTAAAGTGAGTCTGTTGCCATTTTCGTCAGTGTTGACGAAGTTAGCACCTATGACACTGAACTTTCATAGCTATTTTTTTCCTTGATTTAGCAGAAGTATTATCGTGTCATTGCAGAAATTAATATAAACTAGTCTAAATTTTATTGTGTGCTAATTTCGTCATACCTTTTTTCATATGGTTTTTGCATTATTGCTCATAAAATAATGTGATGAAATTCGAATCATTAGAGGTGACGAAGTTAGACACATTACTTTTCATGAGGAACATGTTACTAAAAATACGATAAAATTTTGTTTTTTGGGTGAATTATTCCCTTTTTCTTTTCTTTCGATCACGTTGAAGGTTTGAACTTTAGTCCTCGCAAAAAAAAATATTTTTTCGTTTAGTTCTTTCTCAACAGTTCATGACGAATTCAAATACACTAAAGAGGGTATGTTGCCATTTTCGTCAAGGGTGTGTAATTTGGCACTAAACTAACATCTAATTTTATTTTAAAAAAATTATCATGATATCTCGAAAATGAATACTTCTAGAATATTCTGAACTTTATTGTGTGCTAATATGTTGTTGTACCTTTTCACACGGTTTTTGAATTACTGCTTATACAGGGTGCTACGAATGTAACTTTACGAAGTAAGGCTTGTACAAAAACTTGGGCTTAGCGGTTAAGTTTAGTTCTTAAAGATAGTTTCTGGTAAATATTTTCGAAACTTTTTGTAACAAAAAATTATTGAAACATTGCCTTTAATAATTAATCAAATTTAAGCTAAATGACTTGAAGATGTGCAATATTTAATCCTCTTATCTAAACAGGTATCGAAGATCTTTACTAAGTAATTACCATCTTCAGATGCAAAATTCCTCTTTACAGGCACTGACTTACGGAAAAATTTTTCTTAAATTTATAATATTACATCCGGAATACCCTGTAGATATAAAAGAAAAGGATAGATTTTATCAACTTACATACCTAACCCAAACTAAGAACAAATTTTGTTTCAGAAGGAAGAGGCTCTTTTTACGAAAGAAAAAGATCTACTTAAGAATTTGAAAAAATCTTCAGAAATGAGACCAACAAAATCTAAGTCATACACAGACGAAGATATAAATAACGCTGTCGCTGCCATTAGGAATGGTATGAGCATTTCGGCTAGAAGTAAAACTTTCGAAATACCCCGTATGAAATCTGACGAGTGCAATCGAAAACACTGTTCGAAGATCGGAATACCCACCATTCTATCATCCGAAGAGGAGAACATCTTGGTGAAATGGGTATTGAAGATGGCAACTCAGGGATTCCTGATTACCATGGATCAACTTTGTGATAGTGTGCAGCAGATTATCTCCGAATTAGAAAAGCCCAACCCATTTACCAACAATTGACCCGGAAGGAACTGGTACGAACGATTTTTGAGACGACATCCGGAATTAAGTCTACGCACCACTCAAAATCTCAGCAAGAAGAGGTCAAAAGTATCCGAAGCAGAAATAAAAGGATGGTTTGTAGAGATTGGGCAATTCCTTGAGCAAAGCGTATATCTTGATGTTTTATCGGAACATAAAATAGTCTACAACTGCCATGAAACAGAATTTTTTTTGTCCCCAAAAGGAGACAAAGTTCTTACCAAAATGGGTGATGAAACTGTCTATTCTCACATAACCACTGGAGAAAAAGAGTGCCTAACAGTTTTAATCATGTGTAATGCTTTGGAACAGTTGCCTCCGCCTTTAGTGGTTTATATTTTATCGGAACATAAAATAGTCTACAACTGCGATGAAACAGAATTTTTTTTGTCCCCAAAAGGAGACAAAGTTCTTACCAAAATGGGTGATGAAACTGTCTATTCTCACATAACCACTGGAGAAAAAGAGTGCCTAACAGTTTTAATCATGTGTAATGCTTTGGAACAGTTGCCTCCGCCTTTAGTGGTTTATGCATTCCAAAGGATCCCAACATTAATAACTACTAAATTTCCTAAAGATTGGTCTATTGGCAGATCAGAAAATGGATGGATCGCCCAGGAGAGTTTTTTTGAGTATATCGCTAATCCATTTAATCAGTGGCTAGATAGAAACAATATCAAAAGGTCGATTGTTGTATTTGTAGATGGTCACACCTCCCACTTGACCCTCCAGCTTAGTCGTTTTTGTTTTGAAAATGGAATCATCTTGATAAGCCTCTTTCCAAATTCTATGCATATTCTGAAACCTTTAGATGTTGCGATTTTCCATTCTCTCAAGTCAGACTACAAGAAAGTCATCCAAAACTGGCGAGTTAACCACATCAATTAACCATTTGGGAAAGAAAACTTTGCGCCAATGCTGACGGAAGCACTGACTATGAACAATACCTTTTCCAAAAGTATAAAAAATGGTTTTCGAACTTGTGGCTTGCTGCCATTTACTCCCGATAATATTAAATTTGGGAATTTTTTCAAAAACCATGATGATAACTTTTTGCATACATCTGCTGAGCCGATAACTAATGAAGAAGAATTGCTGTTTACAGCAGATGATAGGAGAAAAATTTTGATATACTTTGAGAAAGAAAATATTACCAAAATAGATGCCTTCAAGAAGTCGGGCAAAATATGGTTGGACGATTTGGCAGATAAGGGACTGTTTTTGTTCTGGAAGAAATTAAAAGGAGAAGAGATTGAAAGCGTTCCAAAAGAAAACATAGACCAACAACAACTAGATCACGTCAATGAGCATATTGTCATAACAATAAATCTTGATACGCAAAAAAACTACTCACGAAGATATAGATGATGTTATCCTAGTTGAGCATTCAAAAACTTTTCCTTCATTATCTGACTTTAATCTCGCTGATGATGGAGAAAAAGTTGAAGGACTAGATAAAAATGAAGAAAAGAAAATTGAAAGAAAGGAAAGAAAGAGCCCAGAAGCAAAGCGAGAGAACGATATTCATGATGCCGCGACTGAAGTAAAAAACAAAGATAGTATAGAAATTGGTTTGGAAGATAAGGAGAACAAGAACCCGGAAGCAAATCAAGAGAATGATGTTCGCAATGCCACGAGTGAAGTAGAAAAATATGAAACCCCCACTCCGAAACAAAGAGAACATTGCAAAATTCAAAATGTACCAACCCATTTCAAAAAATATCTATTTTGGGAGCGTCCAGCTACGGAAAAGAAACAGGTTTTATGAAAACGTGAAGGAAAAATTCCAGCAGTTGTTTCGTCAGATGATTGGCAGGCCTGCCAGCAAAAAAAGGAAGACAAAAAGTTGAAGGAATTGGAAGAGAAGGAAATGCGAAAACAGAAGAGATTAGAAAAGCAGAAGGATAAAGAAGCAAAACCAAATAAAATAAAGAAAAGTTTAAATTCTGAAGTTGGAGATTATATAGTTGTGAACTACCAAGATAAAAAATACCCAGGAATAGTATTGGAAGTGGATAAAATAAAAAAGCAATTCAGACTTAAATGCATGGAAAAACATGGTTCTTATTGAAAGTGGCCAAAAATGGATGATATCCTAGTATACCCCGAAAATCACGTAGTGTGTGACATCAAAAAACCCAAAGTGACCAATGTAGAAAAAGAGCTATACGAAATTTCAGATTTCCCGAAGAAATTCACCAAAGTATTCAAATAGCGGCAGGCTGAATTACTTGAGAGTGTCCTTTTATTTTAACGATGCTAAACATACTGTGACTGTAATAGTAATAAGTTAGTGTATATGTCTATAAAAATTTGTATTTGTATGTGTAAAAATACATATTTTTTATGTAAAGAATAGAACTAAAGAACAATGTTTTTCATTTTATATTTGATCTGTTTTTTTTTAAATCAAATAGTCTTATTTTCTTTATTAAATGCGAAAAAGTTTAATCTTGTTCTATTTTTAACTTTATTTTTTCAACCAAAACAATTTTTCAACAGGCATTATTCTAGTCTAATAATATTTCAAGGTATGACGAAAAAAGCACCCAAGTTATAACGAAAATAGCATACAAAATATGACGAACTTAGAAACAGGTGTATTTCCATCAGCTTTTTATTTATTTAATGAAAAAATTACAGAAAAACACCAGTTTCTTCCCGATTATTTCAATTTTCAATTAGTAAAGAATATAAAAAACATTTTCAATGCCCAAAATATTTCATGGATATAGAACGCTACCTCTCCAAAGTTGAAAGTAGTGATAGCATGTCCTTAACCTTACGAAAATAGCAACACTTACCTTATATGTTATTATTATTGATGTTATTATTCAATGTTAATAGACAGACTAAGCGATTGAAGATAGTTTAACTACAGAATAGTAAGTAATAAGAAGACAAAATGTAAGGAAGCCGTAACTCATTCCAAAAATCGTATCAAACGAAATATTAATACTCCCCTAGAACGCGGATATAATCTACAATGGCTAATTCGTCGTGGTCGTGTGCGTCCAAATACAAAAATATGTCCTAACGACTCTCTCTCTTCCTGGTTTAAGTTAATCCTCTGTGTGAACCGTCACATGGAGAGCATATTTATCATATTTAATAGATCTTAATCTCTTTTGATCGGATATTATTGGGGGAACTCCCTAGTATATTGGTATATAGGTGTCACGGTACAAAAGTTGACGTGTTTCGGGTTTTGTATTGGTGAATGGGACAGAGGGTGGAATTATAATTTACAAGAACAATCGAAATTATGTACAATTTCTTTCAAATATAGTAGTCCTAAAAATATTTATTTCTGAATTAATTTTGAAACGAAATAATTTAAAGAGTTCATTGATTACAGCACTATCAATATAACGATCATGAAATTAGTATTATTCAATAATTATCATTTATTATAACAAACAAGAAAAATGAAAGCCAATTCAACTGACAAATTTGAAACTTTTGAACATATTAATTATTCAATCTTCTTTATTGTACAATTAGTAAAATTTATTTGGGAGGCTTATTTACGTTTTATTAGAGCAACTTGGGACATTTTGATATGTCAACATGCTTTAAGTTTAACTGATTTGATAATTTTGTTAAGTGTCCATACGGATGATGATTTCATTTTCTTTTGTAATTCTTCAAACTAAACTATTGAAACATTCTCCGAAAACGATGATATATTTTTATGTTTCTACGATACGTAAATTGTTTGTAACGTTATTCATACGTTTTTTTGAGATTTCTCCTGTAATATAGGTGAACACGCACGACGTAAACCCTTCGATAATTATAAAATTACGTGCTCATTTAAAAGAAAGGTAACGTACTACGAAGATAAAAATTTCTACGTATAAAAGTCTAATTGCGCTTACCTTAATTGCTGGTTCAGATTCTATAGGGAGCTCCCACTATGACTTTCTTTGGGATGTATGTCTTCTACACCTCACCAAACTGATTTTAACTGTTCATGTAAATGTTTTTGGTATTGTTATGAAAATCTAGTGCGTAAATCACTAGAAAGATTTAATTGTAAACCGAAATCTTGTCGTCCAAGTTAAACGGATTTTTCGACTCTCTCGCGCACATGTCTTGCGCAGTTTCTTTTCTGCCACGACGGCAGGGTAAGCAACTAGAATCTTGTATGCATTTTTGAAACATAAAAAAAAATTTAAAATGAAATTTGAAGAAATATAGCAAATTGTAATCTATAAAAATAAACGTACGTGCGTAGACAATAGGTATTGTAAATTCCAAATTGTTAAGTGTATACACTCTTGTTTTAACAAGGATAAATGAATTTGTAAAGAAGTGTGTAATATTTGATTGAATTCAGCCAAGCGCTTTCGACATTACGTCATCATCAGGGCTCTTAAATGAATTACATACACTACAAACTACTGTCCTATCAAACTAAAATAACAGCAAATGTAACTTACTTCGTCAGTCGGTCCAGAGATATCTTAAAATTAAAATTATCCACATTATTGCATTTGTCAGTTAAACATGGCAAACAAACAACAAATTACAAACATTTAAACAATTCAAAACGACACCACACAAACCATATACAAACTGGGCTTTCCGAACTGATCTTTCAAATTATGTCGACCAACTAATGGAATTTTTAATCAAGTTGTTGAAATAAAAAGTAACATTTTGTTGACTCAAAAACACGATCTTAAAACGAGGATTATTTTTTTTTATTTAGAAGAGTCGCATCCACCTGAAGGTTTTTAGCGACGGTACAATCGAAAATTTTATATTTTATAAAGCATATTAATTGATTTTAGATAGTCAATTACGAGCCGGTGATCGCAGAAATTTCCAATGAGTTTCTCCAAATCGGCAGGAATATTGTGCATGCTACGTTGATTATGAAATCTGGGACATTCGACCAGGAAATGTTTTACACTATCTATTACATTGCACACAGTGCATTTTGGTGGATCGTCGTTTGAAAAGAGGTAGGAGTGGGTATACCTTTTTTTTTTTCAAAGAGGTTTAGGAAATCTGCTAGCAGACCCCCCAGTCATTGGTGTTTCGGCGCTTGGGTGAGTGTGGGGATGGGGAGTCCGATTCTGGTTCGTCATTAGAAATAGCACTACGGGGACAAATGTCTGCTTTTTCGTTGCCTTCGATGCCGATGTGGGATGGGATCCATATGAAGTTGACGCATCTGGAGTTTTCTTGAGCCTGTAGCAGTTCTGATTTTATCATTTTCTCAATAGGGTTTTGGGGATAGATCTGTTTTAAGTTTAACAAAGAACTGAGAGAGTCAGTAATAATTAACGCTTTTGGTATGTTGCAAGAATTTATGTGTTGGAGGGCTTTATAGAGCGCAAAAACTTCGGCTGAGAAAATACTCAGGGTTGGAGTAAGTTTAAATTGCAGACTTAGATTGTTTGTTACAATTGCTGCTCCGACTACCATTTCACATTTAGATGCGTCTGTGTATATTTTGATGAAGTCCTGATATTCTTCCAATATTAATTTAAGGTTAGTTTTAAAGACGGCTGGGCATACTTCCTGTTTATTAAATTTGCTCAAACTAGTGTTAATGGTGGGGACGTTGATGGTCCAGGGAGGAGGGTGATCTAGATCTATTGGAAATAATTCTGGAAATTGGATGTCTAAATACTGGAGATATGTACGTATTCTCTCATAATAAGGTTTAGGGGTATGTGGTTTGTTGTTGAAGTAGTTAGTATATTTTTTAGTGAAGGCATTGGTGTAGAGAGGTTTGTTTCTATTCGAGGCTATAGATGTGGCGTGTGAGAGAGTTAAGAACATTCTTCTATAATGCAGAGGTGGCTCACCAGTTTCGCAATATATAGCTTCAACGGGAGTTGTTCTGAAAGCTCCTAGTGCAATTCGGAGGCCATTGTTGTGCACAGTGTCCAGTAACTTTAGAGTTGTATTGGAAGCCGAAGTGTATGCAATGGAACCGCAGTCTATTTTTGACCTGATAAATGTTTTATAAATATTAAGAAGTGTATTTGTAATCAGATCCCCAACATTTATTAGCCAATGTCTTCATAAGATTTAGTCGCTTGTTACAAGAACGGGCCGTTTGTTTAATATGTTCCTTCCATGTAAGCTTTTCGTCGAACCACATTCCCAGGAATTTTACCCGACGATCTGAACGATAAATTTTTACCATATAATTGTAATGTTGGATAAACGTCTAGACTTTTTTTTGAAAAGAACATGGCGGTTGTTTTTGATGAGGAGAATTCAAAACCTGTATTCAAGGACCATTGTTCGAGTTGCGTTAAGAACTTTTGCAGAATAATCGTCATGAGGGAAGTATTTTGTCCTTTAATATATACAACAAGATCATCTTCATACACGCGTGCTTTCAAGGGTTTCGACAAGCCCTTGATGATATTGTTTATGGCCACTAGGAATAATGTGGTGCTGAGAATGGATCCTTGTGGTGTCCCATTATCTTCTATCTGATCTGCAGAGTAAGAACTATGGACTCTTACACGAAAAGATCGGTTCTTCATAAAATTACTGATGAATTTCAAACAACTTCCCCGAATGTTCTACATGTGCAGTTGCTTTAGAATATTAAGTTTCCAGCAAGTATTGAAAGCTTTTTTAAGATCGAAGAATATAGCAATACAGGTTTGTTTTGTCGATAGAGCTTCATGAATGTCACTTTCTAAATCCAGGATGTTGTCAATCATGTTTAAAGCAGTATGTTCATTTCCATCCAGTGACAGATTCGAGTTTTCGGCAGCTAATTTGTTATCGAGAAAAGTGATGTTGTAGTTTTCGCTCGAGGACATTTGCTTGTAAATACTGGCTAATATGTTAGCCATTTCACTTGCAGAGGTTGTGAATGTGTTGTTGAATTTTAGACTAGTTATTACTGGCTTATAATTGAAGCCCGAAATTTTCCTTACTCTTGTCCACACTTCACTGATAGGAGTAGAACTATTTATTCTTGAGATATATTGAAGCCAGGAGTTTTTCTTTGCGAGTTTCGTTGTGAGGTGAGCCTTGGCTTTATGTTTCTTGAAATCTATCTTGTTTTCAACTGTCTTGTGTTTTTCATATTTATTCAAAGCTGCTTTGCTTGCACGAATTGCTGCTTCACATTCTGAATTCCACCAAGGTACAGGAACGTGAATCAATTTTGTCCTTCCTGTTTTGCCTATAAATAGTTCAGCACTGCTCAGAATTATATTGTTAAAATTTGATAATGATTTATCGATGTTTTCAGATAGTTTATAGTTTGAGATAGCGATTTGAATATGCTCAGCAAAATCGGACCAGTTAGCAGAGTCGATTTTCCATTTTGGCAGAAGAAGATCCGGAGATTGATGAGTAGAACGATTTATTATTATAGGGTGGGGGTCACTACCATAGGTAGAGTTCAGGACTTCCCAGAATAGGCGAGGCGTTAACGAAGGATCGCAAAGGGTTAGATCGATTGCAGTTGAGTCCCCGGTGTTGACGTTGAATCTAGTTGGGGTTCCATCATTGAGAAAATTCAGTTGAAGATCCGAGATTACTTTTTCCACAATTTTGCCTCTTGTGTCTGTATGTAGCGAGCCCCATATTATGTTATGGCCATTAAAATCGCCCATAATTATGCGTGGATGTGGTATTTGCATGAGTAGATCTTTTATGTCGTTATAGGAGGCTGGATAACTTGAGGGTAAATAAATGTTGCATACGAAATATGTGCTGGGTGAGTTGATCTTGGCAACGACAGCTTCTAAGTTGCTAGTGACAGGAAATGGTTTCGCCTCCAATGCCTTATTGACTAGAGTAGCTACTCCGCCGGAAGTGAAATTAATATCACTCATTCGGTCTTTGCGAAAACAGTCGAATAGCTTTGAATTATAAGTATTTTGATGTTTAAGATTAGTTTCTTGAAATAAGCAACATTTTTAGAACCTGTCAAGATAACATTATTAGGGTTTCCTTTTCATCTCAAAATACCATAAAATCACTTCTTTCTAAGACCAAAGATAAGTTACCCAAACTCAAACAGAGCGGTATATACAAACTTAAGTGTGGTGATTGTGAGGCTGCGTACATTGGTAGAACCATAAGACCTCTTAATATACGTATCGACGAACATTTAAATAGGACAGAACAATCTGGCTTTGGTCATCACCTCACTTTTAATAATCATAATAGACAAATTTGAGTATAACTCTAAGAATATTGTATCTAGGGTCATTATATATTCGAGCAAAACTAATAATTCAAAAGCTAGGGGAATTAAAGATCGATTGGGATGAAAACATCCCGCAAAAACTTTTTTTAGAATGGGTAGATTTGTAAAATGAAATATCACATGTTAGTTTAATGCAAATTCCCCGACATGTGTTAGCCCAGCAACCAAAACTTATCCAATTGCATGGGTTTTCAGATCTAATGATCGTAGAGTTCTTAATTATATCCAGCAGGAATATCTTGGAAGTAACAAATAAGTAATTTCGGATGAGTTCTTTAAACGTAGATAATACTATAGATAGTCATTTATTATGCGCTAAGTCTTGAGCAAGTCCGCTAAAATCACTCTCTTTGCCTCGTCTAGAACTATTAAGAATACTATTATCGACCAAAAATATGTCAAAAAGTAGAGAAGCTTTAAATATTTATATCGATCAAACGTTTTTGTGGTCAGATTCCACAATTGTGCTCTCCTGAATAGCAGCTGAACCCAGATGTTAGAAAACATTTGTGGCTAACCGTGCTTCTGAAATTCAACGAATAACGCATATTGAAGATTGTAATTATATTTAATCAGAACAAAATTCTGTGTAGCCAGTATAAGGCTTTTGGACGGTTCTAAATTGTGGCTTCATGAACCCAGCTTCTTTAGGGAACAGAATGGTAGGCATCACAATTCAAATATCTGTAACTTTGCACGATCAAATAAAAATGTTCCCGAATTTAAAGTACAAAAAAGAGTAACATGTGCAGCACAAATCGATTTGAATGTAGATACTTTTGAGCAATTTTCGAGCCTAAATAAATTGCTTAGAGTTTTAACGTACTGTTTAACAATTTCATTATTTCAAAGGAGCATCGAAAACATGGAAAACTAAGTTCCTCTGAAATCCAACAAACAGAGTTATGCTTAGTAAAGTTAGTTCAACTTCAATGCTTTTCATTAGAACTTTACGAGCTTAAGCATAAAAAATCATATTTTCATTAAAAGCAAACTCAAGTCATTGTCGTCTTTCATTGACGAACATGGTATCATACGGATCGGAGGCAGATTAAATCTCTCAATTTTTCAGTACGCCGTAAAGCATCCTATTCTTCTTCCTGCTAAATATGTCTTTACGCAGCTTATTGATTGTAAACACAGACGTACAGTACATTCTGGTGTTCAGGGTACGCTATCGCACGTCAGGCAGAAATATTAGCCGCTTAATGGCAAACAAGTTGTGAAGTCATATATAAGAAAATGTGTAACTTGTTTTAAGTCCATTTGAATTAAGAGATTGTAAAGCTAAGTGAAACTAAGTAATCAAGGGTGACGTATGCATTTTCGTTTGTCTTGTATCTAAAGCTGGTCACATTGTAGTCATCTGCGATTTGGCTAGAGAAGGTTTTTAAGCCTATTAAATAGGTTTGTGTTAAGAAGAGGCTCTTGTAAACGTATTTATAGCGATGTTGCTACGAATTTTGTAAGCTCAAAAAGTGAATTAATTTGAATCCAAAGGTTAATTGAATCTAGTAATTATCAAAATTATGTAGCGTCTTCCAATATGGAATGGCAATTCATGTCTGCGATGTCTCCACATTTTGGTGGGCTTTAACAAGCAGCAGTAAAATCTTGTAAGCATCATTTAAAACGCATTTTAAATAGTTTTCGCCCACATTTCAAACTCAAGGCCGCTTGTTACTTTTTCCTCCGATCCTAACATATAAGCGATCACTCCGGTCCATTTTTTAATTGGTCAAGAGCTTACGGCTCTACCTGAAAGGAATTTATTAAAAGGTCAATTTCGCTAGAAGATACCAACAACTTCAACTTATGGGACAACACTATTGGTCCCGTTGGAGTAAGGAGTATATGCATTGCCTTAAGCAACGAACAAAGTGGCAATTTGATAGCAGTTCCAGATTACGTCCCTCCGATGTGATGGCCCTTGGGTAGAATATTAGAGCTTCATCCAGGGAAGGACGGTGTTGTTCGTGTGATGTCATTAAAAATGGCACATTTAAGAGAGCAGTTACCAAGATTGCTGTGATGCCAATTAACTAAAGTGAGATGAAGCTTGGTTTCCGTGTTAACATATTGTTTCCACGACATATTTGTAAAATTTAATTAGGTAGTTAATGTTAAAATTCTAAGCCTAGCCTTTCAAGGGGGCCGAATAGGTTGAGATTCATTATTAGATTTATAGAGTCACTGTCAAATATGTATGGCTGCTGCCTAATTTGACATTCTAATTTTTTTTACTGTTATTTTGTCAAACGTATCTTCATAAAATATATTATATAAAGTATTCACGAGTGGTGTTTCTTTCACTCAATTAAGAGGAAAAACCCTAACATATTCTTTTATTTTTTGTGTGCAGATTGGTGAAAGGAGTTATATGGGTCTGAGTCCTCGGCTCCTTATTAATTTGTAATAATTCTAGAGGTTTTGTCAACTCTTAACCAAAATAATAGAAATTTTCATAAAAAATTTCCACGGAATTTTTCTGAATTACTACGTCTATGCAATGGAAAGAATGAAACTGGTGAAAATGAGGAGTGTTAATACTATTATAAAAAATACAGCAACTTCCAATTGATAGTTCAAACCAAGTTAAAACATCAAATTTGAATTTTTTTCAATACCTATTCCAAAGGGATTAAAAATCATGAAAAATGTTTGAAAATTGGATTTTCCGGAAAACTGTACATCAGATTTTGGTCATTCACAACTCAGTCTCAGTTTTTACGCTCTGAATCTACATATAAAATTGCATTAAAAAAATCGGTCGCTTTTATAAGTTTTCGTGTTGACAGACGGACCGACCGACATTTTAAAAAAGTAGATTTTTTTGGACTCCGAAACGTGAAGATCAGCCAAATCTCAAAACGTAAAAATCACTCCAATACAATATTTCCCTTATTCTATCATACATAAGGTAAAGTAAAAATCCAATCTTTGGATTTAATTTGTCGATTAAAAGTTAATTAACAATATTAACTTGTCCAAAACATCCCACAAATAAAGTATGAAATATCTTCCTTATAATTAATTTGTTCCCTGTTGCTTGGACTATCAAAGGAACTAATAATGAGATAAGCAACGAGATTGAAAGGATAGAGGGAGAGAGCGATAGATCCTTTATAGTAACGTAACATCCGATTAATGAGTCCTGCCTATAAATCAGCACCTCCTGCTCTTAACAGCCGTTAAACCGCTGAGCCATCTTGCCTGTCAAATACACTGCGTCGTATGATATGTAGCTCCTCGTGTCGGCGAGCCTTCTTGCTCCATCTTAGATGCTAAATCTCAGTGATTCATAAGGTGCGGGTATAATTACTTCGTCTTATGAAGGTGACAACCGATTTAAACTACTACGAACAGAGCTAAATCAAATAAGGCGAGTTCACAATTACATTTTTATTCGCTTTAAATTTATATATTTTCGAGAATTGAGAATATTTTATTGGCTTAGGGTCGAAATATATAAATGCAATTTATATTGATTCATGGCAATGTGGTCTATTCGATTGTGTGATGCTTGAAAGCGAGAAATGCAGTCTGAAGCCCAAATGACTGCTGATCTAATTGGACGACAGCTCGACAGACACGATCCAGTCAATTATTGCACTATCTGGGTATTCCTTTGACTCATCTCCTACTAGATAATTTAATAATATTGGAAAAGTTACAGTTGACTGACAAGTCCCACGATAATTTCACGTCAAGATGGTGGATGACTGGTGTGTTGATTCCGAAGTTACTGTTCAATTTAGGGAAATAAGGGTCGCAATTTACGAGAGAGGGAAATATCCGTTATTTATCGGAATTTGAATTATTCGAAAAATTATAATAAATAGTTTTATTGAAAAATATATACAAAACCTTAAGGCAGTTGTTTATGACAGAAATAAAAATAAGTCTATACTTATAACTTATATTTCAAGTTAACGTGTTATTAGAGTTTTTGGTCTGTTGTTAGGGTTGCCCTTAACTAAAGAATTATTGAAGTTGGCCCTAGCTATGGTTACCAGTGGATATATTACCCGTTATATTATTAACCGTTACCCTAAAGTCGAGTGTTACTACTGATATTAAGGGATAAATGTAAGGTAACAAAATTAGCAAAGACTACAAGTAATCACTGAAATGTTATTTCCACAATACGAGTATATTGAAATAAACTACCCGAATAATATTGTATACCCGTTTTTTATAGTCACAAAAAATTATACACCTAGTTTTTTTGAGAAACAGTTTCAAACGTGAACAACGAGATGAAGTAAAATTTCTATTCAGGTTAATTTTCGCTTGGGTATATTTTTCTACTTCACTATAACAGAGAGCAGAAGGCAAATTTTGTTTGTGAAAATTCCGAAAACCTAAATGCAATCAGAATACTAGGTGGGTTATTAGTAGTTAACTTATAATATTGGATTTCACAATAATTTATAAAAATTTCGGACACGCTGAAACTCTTTCTGGCATATACAGGGTGTATCAATGATAACTGGATTAACGATAGCTGCATCCTTATTGATCAATGAAAAGTAGAGAGCAATAAGAGCTATGTATACTCTAGAGTATTTTTCCCAATACCATAGCGGTTTGGTATTGGGAAAAAGCTCTAGTCTATTAATTACGATACCAACGGTTTCAAACAATGCAGTGCAAAAATTCCGATATACAGGGTGTCTGATAAATGCAAAACTTAAACATGTGCAACTGGTTCTACAGGTGTGATGTCTGTATACAGGGTATCCCAGACCAGCATACAATTAATCCTACAGAGTGAACTGGAGCTCAAAATAGGACGATTGAAATCAGCTTACCTTTATATGCACCATTGAGCCGTGTGAGGTTGATGAAGGCTTTTTTTAATACTCTTGAATAATTCGAAACCCGTAAAAAGCTAGGCTTTGAAGAAAAACTTTGAAACAGAATTTCAAAAAGAAAAGTGATCAATTCCATAGCCTGCTTTTCCGTATTTTTGTCACTAGAATTGTTGACTTGAATGTGCTTTAATAAAAAAGTAGAACTATTTATTTCAATCGTTCTGGAGGGCATGAACACTTATTGATATGGGTTTATATTGTATTTGGGATTATATAAAATGTCTTTTTCATATATTATAATAACAAATTTTGTTATAATTCCCTTTTTCACTATTTACATTTAATTATACAAATTCTACACCTTAAAATAATTATTCATACATATGTAATTGTATAGTTTTAAATCTTTGAATTTTCGCTAATTTTGTCTTACATAAACTCTTAGTTATTTCCAAATTTGTCTTTATTGTTCTTCATTCATTTAGTAACCAACAAATTTGAGTTGGCAAGAAAATAACTAAATTTGATTACATCCTGTTTATAAAGATTATTGAATTATTATATTTCCTTGACAGATACCTTGGCTTTGTTTCGTATGTCAACAATTATAAAGTCTTTTTTCATTTTTTTTTTAATTTTAAACCTTTACTAATATCATCAGTAAATATAGATAACTAATTAGTGAGTTGAATAATAATTTTTGTTATTTCAGGTTACAAATAATACTACATACAGTTTATCCAGATAATCATGCGGCAGCGTTCAGAGTATTTGGTAACATGTTGACATTGACTTGACCTTGGATTAATTGTTAAGGTAAAAATTTTATACTTATTCATACTATGTTGTTGTTATAATTTTTATTCATTATCCTTTAAGTCCTTTAGGTAACTGTTTTTGTCTATATCAGATAATATATTTGCTTACTTCATTCTAAATTTTTTATATGAAATCTTAATTTTTAACTTGGTTGTGTCTAATGATACTTCCTACGTATTAATATAACATTTAAATGTCTGTTCAAACTTGTAAATAGTGTAATAAAGTAGGTCAGAAATCCGCTGTCACTACTCTAATAAATGAGTAACTCCCTTTTTCCTTCTGTTGGTAGAGACCGCTGTCACCAGTGTAGTGAATTAGAGGGTCTCTTTGTGTATCCGCCGTCACCACTCTAGTAAATGTCTCCAGTGTAATGATTTTATTGTTTGAAAACTGCCGCCTCCAGTGTAATAATTGTCGGCGCTGTCCCGTGTAACTTATTTATCGTAGATCCTATTTTTATTCTGTTATTGCCGGGGAAAGGTGTTTTGTTCCTGTAGTATCTCTCCGGCTTACTTTCTCTCTGATCGTAGTGACCGGAAGGGCCCTACTGTATATTCCTACCCTAGAACAAAATCGTTGCAGCATGCTGTCACCAGTGCCTCGCGGCACAAAAAAAATTGTAGAACCAGGAATTCTCCCTGCGGGATTACCTCGAGGGAGGGGTTGTTCCAGGCTCGAGCGATCAAGGACGTCGTGGGGCCCCTTGGGCTTATACAGGGTGCCAAGCTCGAGTTTGTAGTGCAGGTCCATCCTATTTGACGGGTACGGGGGTGGTGAGGATTGAGGTTATGGAAGTAAATTTAAAGGTTAAAATACGTACAAACATATATTACAAATAAAAAAGGAAAATTATTAAAACCATATACGAACGCTTTTCAATATAATAAAATATTACACGTGGCTTTCTCCTGGCTTCTAGGATAGCCTACGTGACATACCCTACATAAATAAGAGATTAACAACTGATATATCTTTAAAAAAAAGGAGGGGAAATTCTTTACCCCCTATTTCCAGCGCTAATTACGCTTCTCGCAGAGAGAGAAGAAATAAAACTATAGAAATACCCTCTATATCAACTAAAATTCAGAAAAGTAATTTATGAAGATATGATTAACTATGATTCCTAGTAAAATATAAATATTTCTACGCTATTGTCAAAATTCTAAGATAGGATTAACTATGATCCCTAGTAAAAGATAAATATCTGTGCACTATTATCAATACTCTAAAATAGGATTAACTATGATCCTTAGTAAAATATAAATATCTCTGCGCTATTATCAAAACTCTAAAATAGGATTAACTATGATCCCTTAGTAAAATATAAATGTCTGCGGTATTATCAAAATAGTCAAATATATATATATATATATATATATATATATATATATATATATATATATATATATAACTGCAAACAATCTAGTAGGGATGCGGTCAATATAGGGCTGATCAAAAGAAAACTATTTTTTGACTAGTTGAGCTTTCGGAAAATGTTTATTTCCTTCATCAGAACATCTACAATGGAACAAAAATTTTTTCAAATTAATAAAGCTGAACATATATTTGAAAAAAAAACAAAAAAAACACAGTTGACTCACCAAAATAAGTTTTGAAAACTGTCCATCAAGAACACCAAAATAAGTTTCGAAAACTGTCCATTCTTGATGGACAGTTTTCAAAACTTATTTTGGTGAGTCAACTGTGTTTCTTTGTTTTTTTTTTTTCAAATATATGTTCAGCTTTATTAATTTGAAAAAATTTTTGTTCCATTGTAGATGTTCTGATGAAGGAAATAAACATTTTCCGAAAGCTCAACTAGTCAAAAAATAGTTTTCTTTTGATCAGCCCTATATTGACCGCATCCCTACTAGATTGTTCGCAGTTTTGTGTTCAACGGTCACTACCCTTCAGCTTTCGTATATATATATATATATATATATATATATATATATATATATATTATATGTAGGGAAATACAGGCTAAATAAGATACCTATACAAATTAGGCCCTACCAGTAAATGAGGGGCGCTGATATATATGAAACACTAGATATGACCGGACAAATACTATGGGGTCCCTTCCCTATCTTGGGACACCCGGTTAAGTCAAAGGAAAATATAATATCACAGTCCAAATACACAATATAATAAAATAATTGTACGTCAAAAAATTACGTTTTGGAATATCACCAGTCACACAAACTGCACACTATTACTGTTTGGAGGGTGAGGGCCCGTCAATACTTAGACTTGCCTCACCGGGGGAGAGATACTTTCTCTCCTTTGATTCCCATTTTCTCGTTATTCATTTCTAAATTTTACCTTGTGTGAAGGTTCGTTTGCAATATCATTGTTTTTGTTTATAGTAAACAAACCTGACCTAATCGTAATCTAATATGTTTTGTTAACCTTGTATTAACACCGTTTTGTTTGTGTTATTTTCTTTAGTTGAGGTCGATAATTGATAATTATTTTGAATTAGGAAGAATTTGTCTATATAGGGCGTTCTTAAAATTTATGTCATATCTTGTGTTTATTACAATAGTTTTTATATAATAGAGGACTAGCTCAATATATATATATATATATATATATATATATATATTTATTTATTTTTATATATTACCGGCAAATCATATAATCAGGCATTCTATATAATGCCTAGTCATTTCACGAAATGACTAACTATGGTAGGCGAAGTATATAAAGTATCTATGTTTCATGCTTTGCCTAGACAATACATAAAATGACGGCTACGTTTCCGTCAAAGCCAAGCCCGTAGAAAGAGATATACGGAGTCAAGGTTAGGTTAGGTTAGTTGGTGTGCATTGTATTGTATTATACAACTTGTATAACTCTGTGTATACTGTGTTATGATAGTTGCGTTCTGCATTCATTGTTATATTAACAGTACGTACAATTACTTGTCAGTTGTAAACTTCAATAATTCAATCGTCACGTCAATTGTCAGAAGATGAATAAAGTATCTTTTAATACAAACTCACGTAGTCACTATGAATATTATATACATGACCTAAGTTCACTCCGGCATTTCATGTAATGCCTAGATATTTCATAGAATGCCTAGTTGAACCATAGAATGAATGTTTGATTCCATACTTTGCCTAAAAAGACCCGGCGTTTTATGGAACGCCTAAGCATTTCATAGAATACCTGAATTATAAGATTTGCCGGTAACATATATATTGAATTCGATTACCAACTATATTTAACCAGACGAGGAGAGAACTGGTCACTCGACGAGATCGATACTGAAACGAGACTAAAACGAAACATTTTTTTTCAATTCAACGATATTGCCTCAACTCGACTCACTATAAGAAGAAATACAAGAAATTTGTGAAAAAAATTCAAATAAAGATGCAGAAAAACTTATCGACCTACTGACTGTAATCGATTCGTTACTGACAAACTCCAGCTAAAGCGCAGTTAATCGACTCCACTTGTACCGAAAGATATGATCAAGACGAGAGTTTATATAATAAAAACATCCCGATAAAGAAATTGTGTTCCAACAAGATCTGTACATAAATTTCAAAGTAATTTACATAATATGTAAATTTAGTTTGAAGCAGACAATGTTTCGACCGTGACCTAATATATAGCATCCAATACCACGTATCTTTGCCACTTATGTGTCAATATAAGAGCTTCTATGTTAAATTAATGAAACCATAACTTCGGTGAAATGGATCCGAAAGGAAAAGCGAATTTTGGTTTCTATAGAGGGTGTAAGAAAAAGGGATTTTGGCGATAAAATAAAACTCGATTGCATTCCCTACCTTTGCATTATACCCTGTATACCTAGAGATCAAAAGGAGTTTTCCTAATATATGGGCTGTTGTTTCAAAGTTGAAATTCATTTACTGTAATTATTTTATAAATAGTAATACAACAAGAACTAGTTTGGATTATATTGAACGATGGAAGAATTTAATTATTTTGAGTACGTCTATGTGATCTCATTAACGGATTGATATTATTCTTTCTCCATTCCAAATGGACTATAATGAATAATATTTTCCAAAATTCATCTCTTTTTTCCTTTCATTTTGAAAGGGATTAACTAATCCGCATATAGTTGTTGTTTTTTGCCATGTCGGTTGTCAGGAAAACAAATGCGATGAGAATGATTTCGTGTTTTTTGGATATTCCGCTGCCTTTTATTACTAACGGACCATCATTCATTCCGTTGCTATTGAGATTTTGTTCATTATAATACACCCTAGTCTATCTCACCCCCATCTCTATACAGTGCCGGTTCAGATAAATTTTAAAAATTAAAATCACTGATAAATTCATTTCATGCTTTACGAGCTACAAGAAGGTCGTATCAAAATTAACTAGTTGATGTATCCAACACAGGATTTCGCCCTTTAGAACGAGGCTATTAGTTTTCACCCAACATCCTTTTTCTAATACTGCACTTTTCTAATTTCATTAATAACAAAAATTTCATATAACAAAAAATGTATTCTTCGTATTAAAACACATGGTAAATATCATAATAACTTTATTTACAATTTAAATATCCGAAGATATACATTTTATCCAGTTTAATAGTAAATTAAGTATTAGACTCTAGAAGTGCATAACTCTTGTATCCAGCCAAACACCAAATCAAAATAACAAATAGACAAATATCAAAATGCTGAAATACAATATCAAAACACTAAAAGACAATATACAACAGAAATACACAATACCAGAATACAACATGTTATGTGACCAGACCAGAACTAGACAACACCAACCACATATTTTACATATATGAATATGAAGAACCGAAGTCCACACATCTTACTTAGAGACTCCGAACGAAGACGTTGACCAACAAGTAGAAGCATCCCTGGAATTTTGGTCCCTGATTCAGACCGAATCACTCCAGTAGCGGCTTGCCATCGTATTCGCCGAATATATTTGAAACTGCCATTTCAATCTGTCCTATAGAACATTTTTTATTTATGAAAAACTGCTCTTTATAGGGCAAATTATTTATAAAATTTTCTTTTTTTTCATAACAACGTTTTGAAGAAGCTTATACCAGGAAATCTACCGCCATCCAGCTGAAGACGGAAGGACTTTTCAGGTGAATATAAAATACTAGTCGGCAGACAAAAAGGGTCAGGAAACCCTTAACCAGTGAGGAAACTCTCTCCGGCAGTGAGTCCGCTGCCGGCTTTTGTCCGCCACTCCCTTACTAACAACCCCCCAACAAACGAAACAACCTTCAGTTTCGTCCACTTCCGTCAAATTACCAACCAACATGTCTTCTAAACGCTCCCGAATCGTAACTCGGAGCCAAACTGGCGAACCTGAACACACTATCTCATCTCACGATGAGTTTCTACCAATGCGTGAACTCATGCATCTAAGAGCCGAATACAATAAACTTGAGACCAAGTACAACGTTTTAAAACAACACACCTCCCGCAGCTCCTCACCAATAATACACTCTGCCAAATCCCATCCCTCTCGCCCCAGTTCACATATGTCTGTGAACTCGACTCCCATATCCAACCGCAAAGCACCAGAGGAGGACTTCACTCTCTTGGGTGCCATACCCAACAAAACCCGAAGAATCCCTACCCTGCCTCCACCAACTACCCAACATCAACAACCAACTCAACAACAATCAACACAACAACCCCGCCCCACCCAACAACCACGAACTGCCCAACAAACCCGACCATCCCCACTGACACCTTCAGTTCAGATTTTAAATATCAGAAACTTACCACCCAAATTCACCTCTCAGAGGGAGTTATTTAACCTCCTCAGCACGAATGACTTGTTGAGGGGAAATATATCCTTTTTAAAGGCAAACCCGAACCGCACTGCACTCCTAAAAATACCCACCAACATCCCACACGAATCTCTTGCAATAAAGCTTCGAAACACCATCGGTACCCCCAGGTCACCATCGTCCCCCTAAACTCAACTCCTCGAGCCCGTTCACAATCGAGAACCCGCAAGCCACCTTCTCTCTTGTCTGCACAAATGTAGACACATCCCTAACCGACAGAGAATTTGAGGACCTCATCCTCAACGAAGTACATTTCACCTTCACCAGATCCTGGCGCATTATCTTCCGACGTCTAGGCAAGGCCCCTTCCTTGTTTCGAATCCCTACGGTTTCCGAACTGACCTACCACCGCGCCCTCTCATATGGCATCAAATTCCACGGTCTCCCACACCCGTGTGAGGCCTCAAATCCTACCAACTCGCTACCTGCAGTATCCAGATACTGCAACAGGTGGTCCACCACAGACCACCTTGCTGAAACATGCAATGCCAAACCGGTCTGCCCCTCCTGTGAAGCATCAGACCACAAACCCAACAATTGCCTTAAGGCAAACGACCCTGTCTGCAAAAATTGCGGTAGCTCGCATCTCACCTGCCATCACCGATGTCCAAAGCAGTTGGATACACCGAAAACCCCCAAGACACCCATCACTCTCGAAAAACCACAGACCCCATACGACCCTTGTATAGATACTAAAATATTGATTGGGATTTTAGCCACAACTATCATGAACGTAGTCCCGACAGCCCGTGGCCTAGTGGCCGATACCCTCACTCACCTCGTCCCCTCTTTTAGCGGTTACAACTGTACCGTCACTAGTGGCCCGGGCGCACAAGAGATGGGCAAACAATTCGTATTTGTTCGGATATGTTCGGCTACGATTGGTGTAGTAATCACGGCACTTCAGTGTTACAAAAGTGATATAAACAATGGAGAATATAGTGCCAGAGGGTTATGAATATAAATATATAAATCAAAGCAGTTTTAGAACCAAACTACAATCTCAAGAAGAAGTAGAGGTTAGTATAATAATAATATTTTATTTGAAGGAATTAATGATAACGGTAAACAGATATGGGGCGTTGACAAGGCGTTTTGTTTATACACAGGCCAGCCATTTTAAATTGTGGGTCGGTGTTTAATAAGTTTAAATTTTAATCGCCTTGAAGGTTTTTAGCCGTCCATACTAAAAAAAAGTTTTTTTCATTTTCACTAAAAATTAGTTATTTGTGTCCACGCTTTTTTATCAAGCATTTTAGGTAAAATCTATTATTTTATACTTTTTAGCACAATAAAATATTTTTTTTTTAGTTTTTTAAACTATAATTTATTACTTACTACTACTTAATTTTTAATTACAAGTGAAAAGCGACAATGTTTTTTTTAATGTTCATCATTACTTAGAAAACATGCAGTGGCGTTGATGCTCTTATTAGATTGATATTGATGTTTTTTACAGAAATGGGTTCACAATTCAGAAGAAAAAACTAAGGTTACTCACAGAATAACCAAATCATAACCATACCATTCTATCAGCGGCTGTACTTCGCTATAGGCCAATACGAGATACAGCCAAAAAAAGGATTTTTGAATTATTCCAACATGGTCATAATGCTTCTAGAGCATATCACACGTACTGTGTCGAAATGATGGCACAATATGGCGGTGAGTATTACAATTATGTTCAAGATAGACGCTTTTTTCCAACCAAGAATGACGTACAAAACCTATGAAAAGCTAACTTTAAAACATCGTACGGAGAAAGTTCAGGAAAAAATATGCTGATTTATCTAGAAAAATATTCAGCTGAACAAAAACAAAAGTCGAGGGTTATTATATAAAATATCCTCCGTAAAAGGAAATTATTCAGTGGCAATATGTACACATATCATGCAACGCGTAGCGCGATTATTACCTCAGGCAAATGAAATTCTTCCAGTGGATTCTTCAGGCAACTGCGACGTACAAAACCATACCATAAAATATACTTTTTTGTGACACGGTCTACTGTTGGCGGATTGCCTGTTGGGTGCAAAAATCAGGACTGTTTTCAGACGCTGTTCAATCGTTGTATGAGATTTTTCCTGTGAAAATTACACCTTCAGTAAATCTCACTGATGATGATCTCGGTGAAAGAAAAGCACTCCAGACGGTTTGGCATAATGCAAGTATGTTATTATGTACTTTTCATGTTTTAAAATCCTGTTGGGAATGGATTACAACGGCAAAAAATGGAATTTTGGAAGAACATGGTCAACTTCATTATAGATCATTCAAAGACATTTTAATGTCAAGAAACATTGAAGATACTGAAACAGCTATAATGACTTTCTACGAAACATGTTTGTATGAGAATTTTGCTCATTATGTAGAACATATGCTTGATCGGATTGAGATGCGGTGTTTACTGTATAGAAATGATCTCATGGTACGAGGATCTGATACAAACAATTATACGGAGGTTACGTTTCGTCTTTCAAAAGATATACCATTGGAAAGAACAAAGGCATTCAATTTAACGCAACTGACAGATTTTATAATCACTAGTTTTGAGTCTTACTCTACACAGCGTATTATGGACCTTATCTTTAACAGAGTTTCTAAAGATGTTGCAAATAAGTATTTTCTAGACCAAAGGGACAATCACGTTTATATTATAATCAGTCTTGGAAGCATGGATTTTAGAGTTAACAGTTCGAGAAATCCAGAAATTTTGTACGGCGTAGATATGTCTGTTTTCAAATGTTCATGCCTAATTGGCTATACTGGCCATTATTGCAAGCACCAAGAGGCTATTGCAAAAAAAATATAATATATTCACAGCAAATAACACCTTATCACTTTCATCCAAACATATCCTTTATGAAATCGCTTTGGGAAAAACTGCAAATTCATCTACTTTTGATACACTGAAAATCAATGACGTTACAGCAAATAATTGAAACCAGGACATGTCTTCTACTAATAATTATTCTTCTGTCCAAAACCAGCAAGATCAAGAGACGTTTGATAATGATGATGCCATGAAATTTGATGGAAAGGAAAATATTGATATAGTAGCAATAAAAACTAGATGGACTGCACATCCGAATTTAATTATGTCAAAGCTTAAAAGCGATACTGACTCTTTTGGACCCGCTATAATGAAATATTTGGACAACTGTACCAAGTATGCCCAATCAAATCAATCATTGACATCACACTTGCATTGTGGTTTTAAATATACCGGAATTCCGTCTAAAAATAAGAGGCAGGCAGTATTAAGGAAAGGAAAAAAATATCTGTACAACCGACTTCAGTATCGAGACGTAATGTTACATTGACAGGTAGAAGAGCATCGTTAGCTGGACGAAAACCTGGAAAATATAACAGAAAACAGCAAAAAAGAGCACCACACAAATTGCAACTGTGCGTAGAGAGTAAAATAGGTCTAGGTGACAATAAATTTAGGAAATAGTGATTTTTTGCGGATGTTAATTTGTCACTATGTCAATTTAAATATAATAGCAATTAGAAAAGTTGCTTTTATACTGCTCCTACTCCCCTTATTTACATTCTTTAAACTGGCATATAGACGTACTAACATAAACTACGTCTGATGCTTGACCAACTTCAGTGAACTGCAGACGTATAAGGACAATCTACGTCTTCACTTACTGCTATTATTATTGGTTGGATAAATCTTGAAAAGCCTGCCCTGATTACTACACCGATCGTAGCCGAACATATACTAATTGTTTGCCCATTCATTGTGCGTCTGCAGTATACATATATGCGGCCCGGGCAACCGCGTCCACTTTGCCTTTACTTAGAAACGCCAAAATTAAGTCATGGACTTTAAAATTGGGACCGTGAGTTGCCAAGGTTTAGCCAGAAAGCGACATCTTCTTAAACATATTTTACATTCCCAAAATATACAAATATTATCTATCACCGACAGTCTGTTGAAAAATTCCCCTCAGTTTGCTGACTACACCACAAATCACTTAGACAGAAACTTCTACTGTCACGGCAACGGACTTCTCGTCCGAAACGGACTCTCCGCTTCCCCACACCCGCACCCAGAATTTCTGTCTCAGTAGAACCTGGATTGCATAGCCATCGACATATCGTGGAATATTACCGCGACCATCTTCTTTCCATACAATAAACATCTCAACCAAGTATTATCAATCGACCTCCTCGAGTATGCATCCACCCTACCGTGAGCCGTTATAATGGGCGACTTAAACTCACGAAATATTTTCTTTGGTGATACACACGCTAACCCAAGCGGCAGATCACTCGCCGATCAGCTAGTCTCCCTTCCCATCTCTCGCATTAAAAACAATAGTCCAGCCCTAATAAGTCACCTCTGCTCCTCCATCATCGATCAAATAACCTGCACATAGAGGACTAATGTTCTATAGGCGACCGCATCACCTCAGACCATGTCCCACTACATATCAACACCTCTTTACCTAATCTAATATCACCACCGTCAACAACTTTCACATATCGCGATTTCAAAAAAGCCGATTGGGATTCCTTTACAAACCACGTCTGCCCTAACTTACGACAACCCATCATTCATCAGACGACTGATGACATAGATAATCACACAGAGGAATTCCAATCCCTCCTAATCGATGCACAATACATCGTCGTACCTCTTACCACCATAATCACCAACTATTATGCACAACCGCACCGAATTCTTCTTAAAATCCGTCAGTAAATACTGTTATACAGGTTATACGCCCACACTGAGATTCCGTTGTCAAGACACAATGGAACCGATGAACGCCCTAGTTCGGTACGAAATCAATGCTGAAAAGTAGAGAAAATGGAAGGCCGATACAGTCGGACTGGACTTCAGACAAGGGCGCGTGTTTTGGCTGAAATTCTACCGCCTTGTCGGCCTCAAGAGAAAGGCGAAATCATATCTCCAAGTGCAAAAATAACCTACAAACTGTCTTTACACCACCTGACAATCCAAGATTTCTCAGGGACTTTGGTATCGAAACAGACCTCCTCACCCGCTACAAACTCGAAGCCCACACGTCCTTATTCCACTAAATGAGAACACTACGCTCCTTACACCCTTCACAATCGAAGGAGTTCAGGAGGCGTGCCGAGCGGGGAGAAACAGTGCCCCTGGGTACGACGGAATCTCGTGTCAGGCACTTAAACACCCGCCAGAAGAGATTTTCCCTCCGCTCTGCACCCTGTTGAACGCCTACTTGGCATTCTTTTACTTCCCCCGTTGTTGGAAATCAGTCAACGTAGTTATCATCCCCAAACCCGGCAAAGACCCTACAAAGCCTGAATCCTACCGCCCAATTTCATTAATCAGCGTCCTAGGTAAAATCTTTGAACGTTTGTTAAAAGAGAGAATCTGGGACTTCTGTACCTAAAATAATAGAATTCCGGCATTTCAATTCGGATTCAGGCCAGGCCACTCTTGTCAGAACGCCACCACCAACTTTCAAACCATCGTCACCGGATCTTTAAACCAACAACGCTGTTCAGCCTCCATTTTTATGGACGTTCAAAAAGCTTTCGATGAAGTCTGGCACGCTGGACTAGTGAGAAATCTACTGAGCATCCGATTGCCAAATCAAATTGTAACATTATTATATTCCTACCTCACAGACCGATCAATCAGTGTCAAAGCCTATCCGACTCATTTACACTCCAAACCGGCGTTCCGCAAGGCTCAAAACTCGCACCGCTATTATACATAATTTATACGTATGATACACCAGTATCCCGACACCCCCAGGACAATATCCAATAATATATCGATAATATCCAATATATACCGCAATAATCATTTCCGCCACTAACATTCGCTCTCTCAACATTCGATCCCAAAATCTACTGACTCAATTTTAAAATTGGTGCAGGAAATGGCGGGCGACTCTCAATACTCAGAAATCCCAAGCTATCGTGTTTAAACACCCTTCCACCATGAGCGAACCACTTGTACCAACAGATTTTCGCCTCGTGCTCTAGGGAGAACAAGTCGAATTTCTCAGGGAAGCCGTTTATTTGGGAGTGAGATTTACTCACTCTATCAACTTGATGGCCGACCTAACAGACACACTAAATAAAGTCCGACGACAAGTTAATCTTCTTAAGGCACTCGGCGGAAGCTTCGGATGAACTCACCCAACCACCTTACTTCATACGTATAAGACATATATACGTCCTATGATCGACTATAGAGCAAACGTCTATTGCACCCTTCCCGACCATCTCGTAAAAAAGCTTCGATCTTGTGAGCAGTCAATTCTCAGATACTGCCAATACAAAGCACCCTACTCACCCAGAAACACCATATATGTCAATATCGACATAGAGTCAATTCCTTTCCGTCTGAACAACTCACAACCGATACGTTAATCGCACAATTGAATCGGGCAACGAAGTCTCCAAAAACGCCCTCCTCACACCGTGGAATGCTAACAGGCGGCCTCTTGGCAGAAAACCCGAGAGGAAGCTCCCATTTCCTACAGTACGGCTACTAGCCACGGCTTACGACGACCTCCCCGACGTATACATCGACTACCTAGACCAATCCCCAAATTCAATCCGATAATCAGACATTGCAATTTCTCATACATTAAATCTTCTATATCTTTCTCATACATATTTTACTATCTAGAGTATCCACACAATTTCCTATCTGTAATAATCATATACAATAAACAAATTGTCTGCTATTTCTCGATATGAATTACCGTTTTAAGATTTACAATCATTCATCATTCAAACACAAACTCGGTCTGTAGACCGCTTATCATTCATACGCTCCTAATAAAACGACTTCCTCGAGATCCGTAATTCTTCTATTTTAATTCACCCCCTCTCACCATATGTTAAAATTGCTAGTGCCCACAAAATATTCGGCATTGAAAGAATTCAGTCCCCATTTAATTCTAACGTAGAACGATAATCACCTCATAGTCGAAAGGAAAATGCATAACGCACATGGCACAGTCTTAGCGTAGATTAGGTGATACTCTGTAAAAACTTGTTTCTTTCTAACACATTGTTGCTTATGGACTCTGTGATCAACTCCATATTACCAAAGAATATTCCTAGTACCGTATAATTTTGTCCGAAAAATGACATTAAAAAGACAAACAATCGACTTAGACTAAGAGATAGAAGATTCATTTGTTGGTTCAGGACTTGAAGCGACACTGCAGCGTTTGCTAATAACGATCCTGATTCTCTCAGGATTGCATGAATACAAATGAACTCCCTTTTTTGACCCACAATGCCACGTTCGATATATATCATTACTGTTATACATTATCGCGAAATTTGCCCGTACGTGAGTTATAGAGGTGGATGAATACGTAAGTAAAAAACGTATAGATATGGAAATGACGGGCATTAGTTTAGAAATAAATTATTGCTTCCTGAGTTCCTATCGTTATGTTGGACTCACCGAAACAATTGAAATTTTTAACGTCTATTGTTTAACATGTGATACTAGTCAATAAAAAATTTAAGCAAAACAACAACGCGCTCAGCAAGAATATTTTTTCCATTTAATTGAAAAAGTATTGAGTTACAGTACATTGAATTTCATTACGCTAACTTCCTGTATACGAAGACATTACACCCGGACGCTGACTTTGCTAAAATCCAAAGAACATTCGATGAAACATCCGATGGCGACTTAACAATATTACTTTTCCGCCCAACCTATCTAATATGCGAGAAAAGTATTGGTTTACCCCAAAAAAAGTTGAAATTTTGAAATTTTTTTTTGAGTTATATTTACGTTTTCCATCAACAACAACACGAGAAAATGGTTTTTAGGAAAAAAACCCTGTGTGTATGTCGTCGTCGTCATCATTGTCGTCGGCCACTTTTCCTTACATGTCTTGTTAGCACGATACAGACTCCGGAGTACAATAAGTCACCAATTCCATGATGGAATATTGTTAAGGACATGTGACAGATGAACCCTATCGATTTTCAGCTCACCAGAGCCGGTAGAACGGGTGCTATGGTACTTGAAGTACGACATTTTGTAATTTTTTGAGAAATTTCAGTTTGTTAGCACGATACAGCCTCCGGAGTTCAACACATCACCAATTTTATGATTGAATATTATTCAGGACATCTCACTGATGAACCCTATTGATTTTCGGCTCACCTGAGCCAATACAATAGGTGCTACAGTACTTTAAGTACGATATTTTTTTTATTTTTGGAGAAGTTTCAGTTTGTTAGCACGATACAGCCTCCGAAGTATATACAAGTGACCAATTTTATGATTGGATATTATTCAGAGCGTCTCAAAGATGAAGTCTATTGATATTCAGCTCACTAAAGCCAGTATAACGGGTGCTATGGTACTTGAAGTACCAAATTTTTTTCATTTTTGGAGAATTTTCATTTTGTTAGCACGATACAGCCTCCAGAGAGTATACGATTGAATAATTTTATGATTGAATATTGTTGAAGGTATCTCACAGATGTACCCTATTGATTTTCAGTTGACTAGAGCGAGTACAGCGGGTCCTATAAATCCAGATATACTAAATTTTTGGTTATTTTTGGAGAAATTTCGGTTTGTTAGGCCGAAGTGTATACAAGTAACAATTTTATGATAGAATATTGTTCAGGGCCACAGATGCGGAAAAGTTAGTTTTAATCTTTAAAACCGTTTATCTTTTTATTTTTTGTATAAATTAAACAATCGATTTGTATTATATTCAGATTTTAGTTATATTATTTTCACCAGAGCTGGGCAAAATACCGAACAGAAGTATTTCAAATATCAAATACCAAATAGTGCACAAAGTATTTGCAACTTTAATTACTAAATAATTTACTTTGTAGAAAGAATTTGAACTACCAAATACTCAGAAGTTGTAAGTGCAGCTTCAAGCATATAAAGTATTTGAAATACTTTCCAGCATTTGGAATACCAAAAGTGGTACTTGATATACACACATTATTTAAAATACTCTAATGTTTTTCTTATTTATTTAAACAGTAAACGGGTGGGATTAATTTCAAACACACGGTATGGCTACTTACTACTTTATTTAAACACTAAACTAATCACTAACACTCAATTCATATATACTCAACTAATCACTTAAATTTAATTTATATGCACACAAATTTAATTATCAATTTATATTAACACTATGGTTGTTTATTTCACGATGTCAAATTATCAACTCTCCTAAACTCTTCCTGGTCGGTCCCTTATATATTAATGCCTTTTCACTAGATAATTCTAGATTGCGGCTTACTAAAAAACAATTGGCTTTATGGCATTTTCTAGATACATCTGGTCACAAAAACAATGATAAGATAAGATAGTCACAATTCGCAAACAATTCTGAGAAACCCTGCGCGTCCGCCATAATTCTAACTTTCATACCTGGCTTAGACAGAGTCGGATTTAGGGACTATACCAGTGTGCTGTTTCGTAACAATACTTATGAGTTGTTCGACATACTGAAAATATTTGGGTACCCAAATTATTTTAGTGTATTTGAGCAACTCAAATAGAGATAACTTGTGGTAGTAAGTTAGGTAACTATTTAAAAAGTATAGAACTATGTTTGTACATGTACATACGCTTACATTGTAAGCAAACAAATACTGATATACCTTTTGTGAATTTCTGGAAAGGAAATAAAACATATTCATACAACATTATAATAAATGTGTTATTAAAAAGACAATAAAGGTAAAATGGTGACAAAAAAACACTCCATATAATAATATTCAAAGTAAAAAAAACTCATTCTAGATTTGGCGCAAGCCGTGTAAGTTACACCGTGTGTGTGTAGTATTATAAAAATGAACAATATAGAAAACTACTGACACAAAATATTTTAAAAAATAATAGATAAAAAAAACGCATTCTGCATTTGATATAGTGTCAGACATAACCTTAGTAAGTCGAAATGACTATTAACATCTTATTTTGGCAATCTGTTGCCGTTTGCCTTTAATGGTATCAAATTTTCAAAGTTTATATCACTTAGTGCACTCCTTCGTGGTTCGTAGTGCATTTATAATTTCCGCGAAAGAGAACAATCTCTTAACAGGGACTGATGAAGTCAGACACGTGTTATATCGATAAAAAATGTCTCTCATAGATGAGTATTTATCTAATATTGTAATGTGTGTATCGTGATCATTTAAATATTGTAACACGTCAAGTTCTATTCGTTTTTCTACACTGTACTTTTTAACGTGATTATTTGTAGTTCCATCTGAAGCAGAAGAATCATCTAATTCAAAAAACGTATCTTCATTTGATTCTAAGTTTGACTTCTTATCAGGTTCGTTGACACATACATCATCTTTGTAACAAGAATATTTATAAGCCATTTCTGAAACCATTTTTGGAATAAACTCGCTCATATCAGTTACCGTGCAATTTTTAAAATTGCTGATCCCCACCTTAGTTTGAATTGAATTCAAAAAATTCTGAAATCTCTGGAGGAGTTCAGTTTTACAAGCTTCTAATATTGGATTTGGGTAGGTAAAATTATCTTTTTCAAACTTTTCGAACTTTGTTAGAACTGAGCCCAAACAAGGGAGTAAGTAGCCATAAAAGGTATAGCATTCTCCTTGTAAAATATCCAATGCAGTTGCAAGTGGTTTCAGAATTTTACAGTACTCGGAGAAATACACAAACTCTGATTCTTCGAAGCACTCACTCTCTTATCCCAGTTCCTTAAAAAGTTTTGCATTTTTTCCTTATATTTCAATATTCTTGAAACGGCGTCGAAGAATGAATTCCATCGCGTTGCCCCGGGATAATTAAGAGTGTGGTGAAGAATATTCTGTACGATGTCTGCTGATTTGGTCGTCCTGACATTTTCCATAAAATAGAGCATTTAGATTCACAACTTGTGTGTTTTTTTGTAGGCTAGAGTTCTTTTGCATAATATTTTGTATATCCGTCGTAGCTATTAAATTTAAAGTGTGACTAGCACATCGAACATGCTGGAGTAAATTGGGATTAGGATAGCTCAAATTGTCTCCAGAGCTGTTATCTATATCCATGAATGAAATATTGTCTTCATATTCATCTGCATTCTCGTCATCTTGGTAATTGGTTTCATTGCTTCTCAAACCAAATTCTCTTAACGCCTTTATGAAATTGAACCCATTATCTGTAATGGTTGCAACCAATTTATCATTATTAATATGGAATTAAGAATTAATATCCTCCATAATTTCTGCTATTTTGCCATAGCTATGTGTTCCCTTGAAACGTCTACAAGAAAGGGCCGCAGAATGCCTCATGTTAGAAGTATTGTCAATCCAGTGGACTGTTACTCCCAAAAACTTCTTCTCTTTGCCGACCAAATATCTGCTGTTGTGCATACGTATTTCGCACAATTTAATTCCTGTTGAATGGAAACCAGCGTTATTTTACAAAGTTCATTAATTTTTCTCATTGCAGTAGTTCTTCTCATAACTTTCAACTTCATAAAGAGCAATAAACGATTTATGTTCCAATATAGAAAAGGCTGACATCGAATCTGTGATTAAATGGAGAAGTCTTAGATCGAAATCCTGTTGGTTTACTGAACCTTTCCTAGCAAAAGTATTTGTTAATTTGGCTTGTACTTTGAGTTGTTTATTACTGCTGATGGCTTCTTCCAAGAACTGGCTTGACTTACTGTAATTTGTTTGAAGTTTTGGAATTTTATCTTGTTTCTTAGATATTTTATAAGTTTCATAATCTTTAAACGAACTGGGATGGAGTTTTGTCAGATGTTTGATATAGTTGGTGGAGACTCCTAATTTTCCTTTGATAAAAGTTTTTTCAGGGAGCCACAATCGACATTCCGCTGTAGCTTTATGGTCTTGATTTCTACATTGAAAAACTTCATAGAATTTTGCATCTAGATAGGGACATTTAGAGAATATTGCTTCTTCATCCTCTACTGCAATTCTAATACCATCGCATTGCTGTGTTAATGTTGTGGAAGTTGAAGGCAATGTCGGAATTACATCAGATTGCGATTGATAATTATTGTTAACCATATCAGATGTTTCTCTCGGTAATGTATGTATTTTGAAGTAGTCGGGAACAGTTTTCCGTTTGCTTAGTAACCCTTCTGTGGTGGGACTATATGTAGGATCCTCACTATCAGTATCAGATATATTAATTTCCATATTTTCATCTGCATACAAGTCAGAAAAATGGTCTTCGTTGATAATCAAATTATCTGAAATAAATTAATTTTCTATATTATTTCGATAAGTGTATATTAACACAAACCTGTGAATCCCTGACAATGTTCATTGTAACTAAAGGTAGTACAAGCATTCAGCATTTGTAACGTTCTAGAATGTCCGCCTGGCATCATGTTTATTATTCCAATCCAAACAATATAACAGGAATACTCCAAATTCCAAGTAAGTAATTTAGCTAACTTTATCGCGACTCTCCACATTCACGACGCTGCCTGGAAATATTTGTTCATAAATACATAAAAATAGGACACAGGACACAGTAGACCTAAAAAATTTGTGTGTCCCATATTTTTGTTTAGAGGCATGTACTATATCCCTTATTAAAAAAATAAGCAAACTTATGAGTTAGTGAAATTGACTGTCTCGACCCTTACTTCGTGGAATATGCTCATATTAGTGTTTTTAAATGAAACTCAAGGTCTCTAGTTAATTCCACAATATAATACAAGTTATTGAAAATTCTAAAAATTGACAATTGTTTCGATAAATCAATATCATCGTCAGAATGACGATGATATTGATTTATCGAAACAATTGTCAATTTTTAGAATTTTCAATAACTTGTATTATATTGTGGAATTAACTAGAGACCTTTAGTTTCATTTAAAAACACTATTATGAGTTAGAATAAAACCTGCTTTTGATTTTTTAGGGGTTGTAAACTTCAAGTTTAAGGATTAAAATTTAACCCCTAATATGAAACCGCTGTTAAGTATAATCATTATATGCAAATGGTCAACATCCCCTGTAGCTATATAAAGTATGACTATTTATTCTCCCACTTCCGAGGATCTTTGAGTATTGATAACGGGTATAAAAAATGTTATACACAAAAAATCAAATATACATCATCTATATGTAGAACCGTGTGTGTGGTGTATATGTATTAAATTTTAGGTTTCAACATCAAAGTTTTTACTGCCTTCCGTTACTCAGAACTACTATCTTTCTGTAACTGCAACGCTATGGGATTCAGCTATTGTTATTTGATACAAATATATGTTCTTTGTTGAGATGTAGAGCAGCTGGCGAAGAAAGAGGGATGCCGCTGCCGATTATGTATTTTATGAATCTTATGACGAATAAATATAAGAGATTGTTTTTACAATCCTAGCTCGTAATCTAGTATTCTGTATTCCTGTAGCATATTATTGATAATAATCTTATTTATTTACAAAGTATGGTTATTTTTGCGTGAATTATGTCACCGTTTCTTATGGAACCTTCAACGTCAGCAGATTCTCATATCATCATATTCATGCAAACTGTTATTTCTGCATTTTTTACCTTATTCGAATCATATATTTTGTAGCTCAGTTCTTTGTCAATCTTTAACTTGTAAACTTGAAAATATCTAATAAAAGTAGTTAGTTGTGTAAATAAAGTTTTTAAAAAAGTAATTTCGGGTATCGATTATAAATCTGGCGCAGTCAGTAGGATATCTAGAATTGTCGCGTAGCGAACGTGTCTAATTTTCGTTTCAACGAATAACTAGATATCGAACCGTTGTAATCAGTGATTGGAGGTGTCGGAAGTGGAGAGGCTCTCTAAAAATCGAGAAACCCATCTATTGAAGAACACCGAAGCCCTTCAAGACGGAAGACGACGAAAGTTGAAACAAGCATCGTTCAACTTTGCAAGGACTACGGAATCTCAACAGAGAAAGTGTTTCGTCCTTATAGTTACAGTCAAGGGAATGCTCAAATTTGCCTTATTTATCCTGTGAGTAATAAATAATATACAATTATTTAATTTGTTCATGCATTAGATACCTAGCCTATAAAGGTTCAATTATTAATACATGTCAGTAGATTCTTCAATTAAAGATCTAGAAAATTTAAAAATTGATACTTTAGTTGACCTTCAAGTTCCTAATCAATCAGCACAACAAAAAAACGTAAAAATGACTGAATTCAAAGCATAATACTTAAAATGCGTACCAGAGTTCGATGGAAACCCCAACGAACTTTACCGCTATTTATCTGTCTGCGACTCAATTATTGATACTTTTTATATCAGAGACCAACCAACCATTTCCAAAACATACATTTAATTAATTCACTAATTTCCAAACTACGAGGAAATGCTAAACTTATAGTTAACATACAAAATTTGACTTCCTGGACATATCTTAAAGATACACTTTCTCGAAATTTTGCGGACCAAAGAGATGAATCCTGTCTTAATCGCGACCTTGTTATGATGAGACAAGGAAACGGAGAGAGACCTCAGCAGTTTTATGACAGAGTGTTAAATATTTTAAACCTTGTTTGTAGTTATATAGATCTGCACGAACAAACATTGGAAAATAAGATACTTGAAAGAAATTTATACAACAACCTAGCTTTGAAAACATTTTTGTCGAGTCTTAAAGAACCTTTAGGAACCACAATCCGCTGCATGAAACCCAAAATCTTGATTGAGGCATTACAATACATTCTAGAAGAAGATAATATGCACTACTTTCAAAATCCACAAAATAGAAATTTACCTAGACAAACAATGCCTCAGTCAAGACAAGAATTCAAACCAAATTTTAACAATCAGTCTTATTTTAATAATCCTAACAATACGTATAATCGGAACAATTTTAATTCACACACACCGAATAATACTTTTATAACAAGGAACTCATTTCCGACAGGGCCTATACCAAGTCAAAGTCAACCAATAAGAAATCAAAATTTTCCAACTAATCAAAATAGGAGTGTTAACGTTTTTAAGCCGAACCAACAACAAAATCAAAATTCGCCAAGAGCCACCCTATGAGTGTCTCTACTCGTAATACATTTAATAGAAGAACGTATATTTCGACGCGAAATAATCAAAATTTCTCTGGTCCATTTAACCAAAACCAACGAACACGAAATTTTGTTTCAGAAGAACTATTCAACACAGAATGCCAAGAACCTGGTCCCTCTTTTCAAAATTTTAATCCAAATTTTTCCAGTAATAATGTTTGTAACGAAGATTATAATATAAATCAAAATGAAATACTTGATAATGAATGTTATGACCTAATTGATTTAAACGAAACAAATGTAAATTTTCAAAACAAGCCTCGCCGAAGAAATCCGACATAATTCCACAAATTATATCATTTAATAACAGAAATTCCAGCGAATTACCTTATATAATTTTTCCTGAACATGATCTAAAATTTTTAATTGATACAGGCTCAACTAAATCTTTTCTAGATCCCAACGTAGCTTATAAATTTTACCCAAATCAAATAAATCATGATCCATTTATAGTTTCAACCGTATTTCAAAAATCAGCCCACAAACACAGTGCCACTGTAACAGCTTCAAAAATTTTTGAATTACCAAAACCAACAAATATCAAGTTTTATTTATTCAAAGTTTGCAATATATTCCATGGACTAATAGGTCTCGATAATCTAAAATTATTACAAGCTAGTTTAAATTTTAAGGAAGGTTTTCTATCGACACCTTATACAAAAATTCGATTACTTTATCACCCAATTCAAAACGAATTAAATTTGATGAAAGTATCTCCCCGATCCGAACAAGTAATTAAAGTTAGAACCTCTGTACCCAATGGTGAAATAATAATTCCTCATCAAAAAATTCACAATTGTGAAATACCCGAATCATTGACAATAGCAAAAACGGTGGAGCTCTAACAACAATTCTTAATAATTCAACGGACCCAATTACTCTTGACTTTTCCGAACCAATCACTGTAGAAAAATTTGACAAACAATTCGTACAACAATTTAAGTTAAATAATTTTGACGAAATACCAAACCAATGCATAGACTTATCAAAATTCAGAACAGACCACTTAAATTCTGAAGAAAAACTTGTAATATCTAATTCAATAAAAGAATATTCAGACATATTTTATCAAGAAAATTCCCCTTTGACTTTTACAAACAGAATAAAACATCAAATTAGGACCACAGACGAAATCCCTGTTTACTCTAGACAATATATATCCCTTTATTTATAAGAACGAAGTACAGAAACAAATAAAAAAAAGGTTAGACTCAAAAATTATTAGGCCTATGGTGGTACCAAAAAAATTAGACGCTTAAGGAAAACAAAAATGGAGAGTTGTAATAGACTATAGACAATTAAACTCTAAAACCATTGACGACAAATACCCTCTCCCCAATATCACTGATCTATTGGATAAACTAGGTAGGTGTCAATATTTCACCACTCTCGATTTAGCCAGTGGTTTCCACCAAATCGAGATGGATGAAAAAGACACCGAAAAAACCGCGTTCACCACCGAAAACGGTCATTGGAAATTCTTAAGAATGCCATTTGGGTTGAAAGGAGCACCCGCTACATTTCAAAGGGTAATGGATAATATTCTTCGAGGTATACAAAACGAACAGTGTCTTGTATACTTAAATGATTTTATCGTATTTTCAACTTCTTTACAAGAATACATTGAACGCCTTAAAAATGTTTTCCAACGACTAAGAGAATCAAATTTTAAAATCCAGCTAGACAAGTCTGAATTCCTTAGAGAGGAAGTGGCTTATCTAGGACACGTTGTCACTCCGGAAGGCGTAAAGCCGAAACCGGGTAAAATTAAAGCAATTAAAGAGTACCCTATACCTTGCAATACTAAACAAATTAAATGATTCCTAGGACTTTTAGGCTATTATCGTAGGATTATACCGAATTTTGCAAAAATCACCACACCACTAACAAAATGTCTAAAGAAGGGAGCTAAAATTGTACACGATCATGAGTTTGTGAAATGTTTTGACAACTGTAAAAATCTTTTAATAAACGAGCCAATTTTACAATACCCAGATTTTTTTAAACCATTTAATTTGACAACCGACGCGAGTAATGTTGCTATAGGTGCAGTATTGTCGCAAGGGCCAATTGGTAAAGACTTACCAATAGACTTTGCATCACGCACCCTAGACGATTCGGAACAAAATTATTCTGTAATTGAAAAGGAAATTTTAGCTCTTGTTTGAGCAACCAAATATTTTTGGCCTTATATATTTGGAAAAGAATTTAATATAATCACCAACCATAAACCTCTAAAATGGCTTTTCTCCCTTAAAGACAAAAACACTAAATTCACCCGTTGGAAATTAAAATTATCAGAGTATACTTATAACATCATATATAAAAAAGGAACTTTAAACTCTAACGCTGACGCACTTTCGAGAATAGAAATTCACATTAAAGAAACGGACACCTTTTGGAAAGAATTAGACGATATACTTTCAAATATAGATCAGCAAAACAAACAACCAACAAATCTCTTCGACTATGACCGACCTAACACTTCCCAAAATAATGACCTAATTGACTTTTATACTGACAATTTTCCCCTTCCTAAAAATTTAAGAGATAATAGAGACGATATCTCATTATTAGTTCAACCAAACTCAGAACACGAAAATGACCTTCCCAGATCAGACTGAAACCCAATCCATTAACGATGACGAAACTATTCATTCCAATAATGAACAAAACCCAACTTTCGACATTCCAACCATAAATACTGCCGTTAACTATGGCCAAAATCAAATAATAATAAATTCCGCTCACCACTTCCCAGCTAACCCCAAAAATTTATCTTTTTGAAAATAAAAAACGTATTAAAGTACAATTTTCACAAAACAATTTTGAAAAGGATGTTATCGACTTCTTAAAGAATTATATTAATCCACAGACACAATACTACATTTATTTTGGAAACTCTGAAATATTCAAACCCTTTCTAGTAATTTCACAAAAATATTCCAAAAATTCTTCCTTAAACCTCAAAAAATGCATGAAAAAATGAATCGACATAACAAACAAAAACGACTTTAAAAGAAGTAATTCAATCTTACCACGAAAGTAAAAGCAACCATAGAGTTGTCGACGAAACATAACAACGAATTAAAGAAAAGTATTACTGGCCGTTCATGAAAAACTCCATACAGACATATATAAATGATTGAGAAGTATGCCAACAAAGTAAATATGAAAGAAACCCTTTTACAATAAAAATGAACCAAACCCCTACTGCTAACAAACCCTTCCAAATATTATAAATAGATACATTCACGATGGAACACAATAAATGTTTGACAATTATCGACACTTTTTCTAAATATGCCCAGGCATACCACCTGACCTCCTTGTCCAACACTGAAATGGTTAACAACCTTGTAACCTTCTTTTCTCACCATGGTGTACCCGAACAAATTTTCAGTGACAATGGCACTGAATTTAAAAATTCCGTTATTTCAGAACTCTTAAGTCTTCATAAAATAAAAATTCATGTCTGCTGTCCGAACCACCCTCAATCACAAGGTTCTATCGAAAGATTTCATTCAACCATTATCGAACACATTCGGCTATTAAATACAAGAGGTTTTCTTAAAACACCTATCACAGTAAAAATGATCTATGCAATTCTCGCATATAATAATTCCATATATTCCACCACAAAGCTAAAACCTATTGATGTTATCAATGGCCACCTAAATACTAATGATCCATTCAACCTAGAAATAGATAAAATACTTCTAAACGACTATATTAATGATCACAAAGAAAGGTTCAAAATACTTTATTCAAAATTAAATGAAAATCTGATGAAAGAAAAAGAAAAACGAATCGAAAAAATTAATAAAAACCGCGATGACCCCCAAATATTTGAAAAGAATCAAAATGTTTTTATTAAATTACATAAGAGACAAAAACAAGAAAATAAGTTCAAAAAGTCAACAAAAATTAACAGGTTAAATCGACAGGAAAAAACAATTACCACTGATTCTCAAAATAAAATTCATATGGATAATCTTAAGCGCCCATTAAAAACTACATATGAATTCAAAACCTAAAATAATTTAAACTATTTCAGATCTATGGGAGCCTTAGGACTTTCCCAAAGAAAAATAACCATGAAAAATATGGAGAACAATTTTGGAATAATCCTATTAAAATTAGGAAACGCAAAAATTAAAGAAAGTAATTTCAATCTCATTCATTATTTGGATTTGAATCCAATCATTAATGAAGTCAAAAAATTAAATTCTCATTCGAAAGCTCTAAAATATCAAATTTCTAGAAACTAAAAGTATAACTGGAAATTTAGATGCAAGTGACGGAGAAAGATACGAACAAATAATCAAAGAACTTCAAGAAAACCAAAATCAATTAACCAATAATATGAAAATACAAAATTCCCTTTCTATAACATTAATAAACAATTAACTTTACAATAAATCGAGTAAGTCATAACGAAAAACTTTGAGAATCAAAATTGAAACAAATTGCATTAATTGTTGAAGGGAGCGTCTATCGAGAAAATGCGATGTTTATTAAAGATACTATTAACGAAGTTATTAACATGCTGGGAATAATAATCTGAATATTACAAGATATTGAAACATCAGTAACATTTTCGAAGCTAGGAGTCATGCATCCAAGTATAATAAAAACAAATGACTTTTGTAATGAATTATATCAACTACAACAAAGGTTAGAAGATGGTCAGTTACCTATAGAAGTAACTTTGCAAAACATATTGCTATTTGAAAAATTCATAAAAATTAACTGTTACTTATTAAATGGTAAAATAACATATATATTACAGATTCCAATAACGAATTCTCAGAATTTTGATTATTATCATTTGTACCCTATCCCCATTAGAGAAGAAGGTCAATTTAAAGCAATTATCCCAAATAAAATATATCTAACAAAAAATAACGTTCAATATGCATCCATGAGCAGACCTTGTCACTACATCTCTGCGAGTACACCGACCTCCAAGATGTTAAAGATGAAAATCCGTGCGAAGTGGAACTACTAAATATAAAAAACACTTCCACTTGCCAACAGTCAAGAATCACCATCCCCAAAACGTTTTTTCAACGTCTGGACCACACCAACCAATGGATTGCAGTTTTTCCATTTCAAGAAACCATTACACTGACATGTCATGAACAAGCCCATCCTAACCTAACCTAACCAAAAGGATGCCTAATAAAAACCCAAGTCACCAAAATCGTAAACCGAAATGAAATCCAAGTCTCAAGTCAACCCATCTTGTTTCCTGTACTAGAAGTCAAAGCTATGGAAATACAAAACGTTCCTACCAGTATTCAACTGCTAGACATCAACCTAGATGACCTGAACCAAATTAAAACCAAAATTCTCGAAAACGATCCAGAGTTAAAAATTCAGACAATACACCACACTCCCAGCATATGGACAATTATAATTTATTGTCTATTGGTTATACTAGGAGGATGTATCATTGTTAGAAAACTATCGACCCAATTCAAATCTAAGAAAAAAGAAGATCAACCAATGGACCTGGAATCTATTCAACTTCCTCGCTAACCCTCAGAGTTGTAATTTCGAAGGGAGGAATTATGTCACCGTTTCTTATGGAACCTTCAACGTCAGCAGATTCTCATATCATCATATTCATGCAAACTGTTATTTCTGTTTTTTTTACTTTATTCGAATGATATAATTTGTAGCTCAGTTCTTTGTCAATCTTCAACTTGTAAACTTGAAAATATCTAATAAAAGTAGTTAGTTGTGTAAATAAAGTTTTATAAAAGTAATTTCGAGTATCGATTATAAATCTCGTGTAACCCTAACTAATTTAATGAACTTTATGCTATTTAAATGGATTTACCGTTCTAATAAATATAAATATAATAAACTGACTACTATTGTAATTCACATTCCCTTACCTGTATCCTGATCAATATCAAAGTCCTATTTTAAATTTCTTATTAACCACCTTAACATCGACACTGTGCCGTCCACAGTACTTAACCCGTACCCTCATTTAATCTGAGCTTTGGAAAATCACTGAACTAACGCCCGTCTAGTTTTAACAGTGTTGAAATTATTTTTTCCTATTTACGATATTGCCAATGCCAATGCATGACGAAATAAGTTAGCGGGTTAGATATTTAATGTTGATTTATTTTAGTATTTTAGAAAGTATTTAAAATATCAAAAGATATTTAAAATACCGTGGCAGTATTTAAAGCACCATAAGTAGTATTCGAAATACCAGCAAATATTTGAAATACCGTTAAGTAATTGAAATACCAAGGTGGGTATTTAAAATACCCAGTAATTCTGAAAACAAAATACCAAATCCAAATACAATGTGTAAGTTTTTCAAATATCAAATACCAAATAGTAACATTAGAAAATATTTTAAATAAAGTACTTTAAATACTTGAAAGTATTTGAAATCCTTTTTCAATTACTCTCATTTCAAATACTTAACTTAACAGTTGTTAATAATCAATAAAAAGTATTTTTAAAAAGTGAGTTTTCAAATGGCATATCGTATTTAGTGTAACTGTTATAAAATAACAATTTTCCCAACCTCTATACATGTCTCATATCGTCATTATGAAGCCGTATTTTCAAATAATTGTTTGAACCTGCGTGAAGTTTATGACTGTTATAAATTTTCCTGATAATAAACGTTATTTAACAATTAACGCTCAACTCGTACCGAGTATAAGGAAAGGTGAAAGTGAAATTAACGATGGGACATTAATCATGGGAAAATCTATAATAAACCCATTTAATAAAGACCGCGTGCTAAGAATCTTACTGTTTAAACGGAAATTTATTACAGAAACGCAAACGGTGGTTAGAAATATAATATTTTTCGTAAGCAACGGCTCACCATGGAAAGATTTATTGAAACTGCAAATGAAGATGGAGAATATACAAAAGAAACTTTCGTTATATATATATGAGAGGTTGGGTTATGAATTGATCCACACGTTCTCTAGCCACATATAACTCAATTATAATAGCTAATATTTGAATTTGGTCGATATATATATATATATATATATATATATATATATATATATATATATATATATATATATATATATATATATATATATATATATCTAGATTCGAAATTTGGGTGCCGTAAAACACAAATGTCAAATTGAAGAAACCAGTATTGTCAATTATTTAGAAGCTTATTTTGTCTATGGACTGACACGGCATAAAAATCTACAACTCCCATCATCTCTAAAGTATAGAATTTTTTATGGGAGCATGGAATTATTATGAAAATTTGAGTTCACAGTAAATGCATGGTAAACATTATGTAGTAAGTAATTTGGTAGATTTCGAAAAAAAAAAGATTTTCCTGAATTTTCCTCAATTTTTCAACAAAAATAATCTAGTGCTTGGTCTCTCAATGTTCCAAATTCTAACCTTATCGAATTTTGTACATTTCTACTAAAGCTTAACTTTTTTTAGACCCTGTATAAAAGTTTAAAAAACTTGTATGTCTTCTGCTCCTTTATCACCCTATATCTTGCAAATTAACAAAGATTAGTATACAAATACTGGGATCTAATTAATTCGATAATATCAAATGAACGCTACTGAGTTTGGTATGAAGTTGACGAAGAGCCAAGCGGTTTTGTCCGCTGTCTAAAGGATTAGGTTGTCAGTGGGAAAGGAAGTAACCTTTAGTGGGGTTTAGAGGAATCACGTTGTCATTAATTAAAGATTAAGAGACTAATTTTGAGCAGGTTAATTTTACAAGAACAATCTATTAGCGATACTGGTAATAGGATAAAGTCCTTTTTTATAAATAATACAACCAATAAATTAAAAAAATGTAATAGAAAAAGAAATAAGAACCTAACCTAGGTTAAATTCGTTTATATTTATCTTTAACTGGATTCAGTTTTGATTTTAATATTGATTCAACCATTATTGTATCTTTTGAGTTTGTTTTTAACTGAATTTGGATTGTTTTATTTATTAAAAAACTGTTATGATGGATCAGTATATTAGGGAGTTTGAAACGGACTCTATCAAAACATATTCTATTAATACGGACATTGAATGTTCTCATATTTTGAATGTAAATAAGGAAAATACTAGATTTCAAATATTAGGGTTAAATATACGCAGTCTATCTAAAAACCTATAGTCTGTTTCTTATTGTCTGACAGCAAGCGAAAAGGTCACAGATGCTAGTCAGGTAGTAAAGCATAAGCGTCACAGTTCATCTAAGGAATTTATTTACTATTTAATTTTATACCCAATCTGATATATAAAGGTAATATAAATGTAAATTTGGTTAGTTAAAACAACCAATTGACATTCAAACATTAGAGTACATACAGTTAAAAAAATAAATTATTTTTGAAATAATCTTGTAACGCAACTATTCTGACTGTAGATTTCATTAATTGTCTTGAGAATTTGAAACAGGTCAATTCTTGGGAGACATATTAACAAACCATTTATCAATTCATTCTCCAGATAATTACTTTCTGATTTTCGAAATGTTGATAACAACGTTTCCAAGAAACATCACAATACTACTTAGAAACTTTATTTTTTGTTTCGGACCTGTTCCTATCTTCATGGAAATGGTGAATCTAGTTTTTAACTCTATTTTATTAAAATATTTATTGTCAATAATTTCAAAATAACTTAATTAGATGTGATATTGAATTAACTTTCTTAAATATGTATAATGTAATGTAATATTACTAGAAATATGTAATTTTGTGATAAATAAATTTTTTATTATGTGCATATAAAATTTAGGGGTATCCCAGATTATTTTTAAATACCTACGTAGCTAAAAATCATTGTATAATGGCCGGTCGACTATAACAATACACACGTGTTTCTTGATATGGGGTCGCAAAAGAGAAGGTAAAATGAAAATATCAATGGTTTTACCGGTAGTTTTTTATATGTTTTTAAACTGAAATTGGAAGAGTAAATTTTATAAAAGTAAAGAAATTGTAAATTGCCTCAAACTTGTATAATTTGTTTTGCTTAGAGTCGCTTATGTTCCATAAGTGTTAATTGTGTTGTGAAAAATGTCTTCAAGTTTTACCCCAGTAAAGTGTAAGAGCGTGCTTAGCTTACAAACGAAGACTGTAGTGTTAAATGTGCATGATGCTGTTGTACATCAAATGCCGGCTGCAACTATTAGAAATATAGTTTCGTCATGTTACAATATGACAGGAGTTAGTGAATCTACTATTTACAGGCTTCTAAGAGAGAGGAAAAATGGAAATATATCTCTACCTAAAAAGTCAACTGGAAGAAAACCATTTTACCTTGATGAACATATGCAAAATACAATAAGACGAAAACTACATGAATTATATTTTAAAAAAGAGATCCCAACCCTTGACATAATTCTAAGAATGGCGAAAAACTTTGTGAAAAATATTACACGAATTAAATTTTACTTGGGAGAAGCAAAGTCGCAAATCAGTGCTAATCGACAACCAAGAAATAATATGTTGGAGACGCCAGTATTTATGAGATATCCGAAAATACAGACAGGAGGGAAGGCAAATCTATTATCTTGATGAGACATGGCTCAATGAAGGACATTCAGTGAAAAAATATGGCAGGACAAAAGTATTCAAACCAGTCGTCAAGCTTTCATAGAAGGTTTATCTACTGGACTGAAAACTCCTATCGGTAAAGGTCGCCGACTAATAATAATGCATATTGGATGCAATAAAGGGTTCGTTGAAGGTGGTTTACTGGAGTTTCAGTCAACATCAACCAAAGACTATCATGAAGAAACGACTGCAGATGTTTTTGAAGAGTATTTTACACAAATGGTCGAATTAACTCCAAATAATGCTGTAATCGTTATGGACAATGAATCGTTAATCATTCGCGATTAACAGAAAAACTTCCATCTACCTCTAGGAGAAAAGCTCATATTAGAAACTGGTTAATCGTAAAAGATATACCATTTGAGGATGATATGTTGAAAAAAGAACTTTTAAAGGTTGCTTCAGATCACAAGCTACAATTTAAAAAGTTTGTTATTGATGAAAGAATCGTGGGATAACAGTGCTTCGTTTGCCGCCATACCATTGTAAATTAAATGCGATAGAGGTAATATGGGCCCAAATGGAAGGTTATGTAGCTAGACATAATAAAACATTTAAAATGAAAGATGTTCATGTATTACTCATTGACAACAATAACTGAAGAGAACTGGAGAGATGCTGTGAATTATGTAATTAAAGAGGAAGAGAAAATGTGGGTTTTAGATAACCTCATAGAACAAACTATAGAACCGATAGTGATCTCTCTCGACGAGTCTTCGGATGATTCTTGTATGGCCAGCGAAGAGGATGATACTATATATTGAATTTTATATTTCCTATAAATGGTATGTTTACTTTACTTAATATACATTAATTCATTGTCAATAAATTTGAATTATGAAAATTAAACTATATTTTCTTAAATTAATTTAATTTAATAAAAATGAAAATGTAACTTGTTAATAGGCCTAAACGAATGAATTTTATTTCAACTGTAATGTTGACCGAATCTAATTAAATAAGCAAAATGAACTAATATCGTAATCTCCGCCACTGCCGCACTGTTTATCGTTTAGCTGGCATTGTTCAGTTTTATTACCATATTGTTTTTTGAGCTGAAACAGGAATGTACAGATAACCAATACAGACACCTACTTGTTTTGTATTAGAATTTTAGTATTTACTTGTAAAATTCTTAGCATCACTCTGTGAGAAATAATTTTCTATCTGAATATTTAATGAGGCTACTGTGCTGTCAGACATGAAGAAATGAACCAGATGAATTTAAGATACTCCTACAGAGTATGGCTTGTGATATGGAATGTATAATTTTAAGTGAAACTAGAGAAATTCAACATACAAGTTTATTTGATATTGAAAACTACAATCTAATTTATAATAAAAGCAAATTCAATCAGTGCGATGGGGTTGTAGTCAACATAAAATCAGATTACAACTTTTCATATGATATCGTAGATCTTTTTAATAATATTAAGTTATAACAAATAAAGATTAATTTCCAGTCAAATAAAAATATTATCATCATGAGTATGTACAGATCTCCAGCATTGGATGCACGTGATTTTACCGAACATTTGGAAAATTATTTGAAGCAATTTAGACACAACAGTAATGACATGTACATTTTGATTGGAGACTTGAATATTGATATTTTAAAATCAAATGATAATATAACTGATAGCTATCTAAATGTTCTGGGCGAATCTGGATTTATATCAACTATTAATAATCCCACAAGAGTGCAAGGTGAAATCAAAACTTGTTTGGATCATATATTTCTACGAGCAGAACAGAGTATGTATGAAATCATTATTCCAATAGTTCTAAAAACAAATATTACAGATTATTATACAACCATTTTGCAAATTATTTTGGAAAACAGTATAAAAAGAAACGAAAATGGAAGAAGAGTAGTTTTTATTGATGAACAAAAAATTAAAAATGAATTTCGTACATTAAACTGGTACCACGTGTACTCGGCCCAAGATCCAAATATTGCAACATAAAAATTCTCACAAATTGTTTTAGAAGCCATAAAAAAATGTACTCATATTCGTAAAAGAAAAAGAAGAAACACAAAAATAGCGCCTTGGTTGACAAATGGTCTCTTAAACTCCATTAGCCAAAAAAATATCCAAATTATAAACTACTGCAAACGGAATATAGAAATTATCGAAATAAATTAATTTTATTAATTAAAAAAGTAATTACAATTATTTCTCAAAGGAAATAAACGAAAATAAAGTTGATCCGCAGAGTTTATGGAACATTGTTAAAGAAATTAACCACACCAACAAAGGAAGAACATCTATGGATAGAATCAAAGACGAGCAAAATAAAATTTCAACAAGCAAAATTGATATTGCTAACGAATTTAATATAAAATTCAAAGAAACGGGTAAAAAATTTACAGCAAAATAAAAGAAGATAAACACTATAAACCAGTCCATAATCTCATTTCAAATACGTTTGTCTTTGCACCTGTACTTGAGCCTGAATTTGAAACTATAATCCGAATGTTGAAGTGTAGCAAAGCTACAGGAGGAGACAATGTTAAAACAGAAACACTTAAATAATTAATATCAGAGTTTATTTCTAAACCATTATAATATATATTTAACAAATGTATAGAAGAAGGAATATGCCCGGATAGTTTTAAAAAGTCAATAGTCATTCCTTTATACAAGAAAGGGGAAGCCTTGGATATAAATAACTACAGGCCCATCTCTTTAATAACTCATGTTTCAAAAATATTTGAGAAAATTATCAAAAACCGGTTAATGTCTTATCTTGATAAATATAAAATCATTTCCAATAATCAGTAGGGTTTTAGGGAGAAAGTGTCAACGCAAGACGCCATTGTATTCTATATGTTTATTTACAAATAATTACAATAACAAATCACCAAAAAGATAATATATTAGAATTACAAAACTGTTAAAACCAATGTATAAACAGCGAGAAAAAATACATTACAATAAACAGATAGAAAATGTAGAACGTATTTCTTCACAAAAATGTAAATAAACAAATAAACAAGGGAGGCTAATTATCTTTTGTCGCTTATTTTCGATCACTGTAACCTATTAAGACCTATGAGGTTGAACATAGGCACAATGATCCTATATGTCGCAGTTTTGTTTTCCTTAACCGCTTGCCGTTTTATGCCGAGTTATGTCGTCATGACTTTTTATACAGGTTTGTACAATGACGAGTAAACTCGTCTCAGTCGTCTCATGTCATTTCGAATAATTCTAAGCCGATATTTCTCGTTGCTTGCCGTTGTAACATCAAGTACTACGCCGAAATAACTTGTCACCCATATAAATCTGGTGTTTTCAGCGGCAGCGAACGGAAAGGGAGGGGAGGCATTCGATAGAACCCGTACGTGCTGTAACGAATCAGTCAGGCTAGTCTCCTAGTCGCTGTTGTGCACTGTTGCGATAGTGGTGTTTTTCTGGGCATCGTTTACGTTTAGATTCTGTTTGCCAGAGAATTTTGGCGTACTTTATTGATATTTGAAAATGGAATATGATTCCGATTCACAATCGAGTGGAGACGATTTTGTGCCCGATGATCAGTTAGAAGAGTCGGGAAGCAGTTCTTCGGAGAGCGAGTTATCTGACGATTCTGATGGTGAGAATCCTGATGATTTGTTACAAGCCAGGGTGTGGATGGAGGTTGACGCGAAGTTGCCGGTTGGGCCTGCTCCTCCTCGGTATCCTTTTAGGGGTAATATTATTCAATAATTCGTGTGTACAATCAATGCTATTAGAAAATTATATTTTAGGAACACCTGGAATTTCTCCTAATGTGGACTTTCAAGAATTAGAGAATATGTTGGCGTTTTTCAATGCATTTTTTGACGATGAATTAGTAAACGAAATTGCTGTTCAAACAAATACATATGCTGAGCAAGTTAGGTCAAATCAGTGGAGGTATGTAACAAGTGATGAAATTCGTATCTTTTTGGCACTCAATATTTTACAAAGTGTCGTAAAGAAACCATGCCTTCAAGACTACTGGACCAAAAACCATATTCTTGCTACGCCCTTTTTTCGACAAGCCATGTCGTATAAAAGATTTATAGCAATAAAACAGTACTTGCATTTTTCAAATAATGCAGATTATGATGCTGAAAATCACCCGAACCCAAAGTTGAATAAAATATGGCCTGTATATTCGAAATTGTCTCAAAAATTTTCAAGTCTCTATACTCCAGAGAGGGATGTAACAATCGACGAGAGTCTTCTTTTATATAAGGGCAGGTTAGGCTGGGTGCAATACATACCTTTGAAACGGGCCCGGTTCGGAATAAAGTCTTACATGCTATGTGAGTCAAAAAGTGGATACGTTTGGGGCTTCATAATATATACTGGTAAAGGTACCAATTTTGATGCGGATTATCAAAACTTACCGATGGGTTCTCAGGTTATCCTGTCACTGATGAAGCCCTTACTATGCAAAGGATACTGCCTCACTACCGACAACTTTTACACGTCACCAGAATTAGCAGATATTTTGATTTCTAACAAGACTGACACGTATGGTACTATGAAAACTAATAGAAAGGAAATTCCTCCTGCTTTCAGAAGTAAAAAATTGAAAGCCGGAGAAATAGTAGCTTTCCAGAGGGGTAAAGTTTTGATTATGCGTTGGAGAGATAAGAAGGATGTTACTCTTCTGTCTACAATACATAACATAGAAACAAAGACGTATGAAAAAAGAGGAAAGGACAGAACTAAGCCAATATTGGTAATTGATTACAATTATACAATGGGTGGAGTAGATAAGGTAGATCAGCATTTGTCAGACTATCCAGTTACTCGAAAGCGTGGAAAAAAGTATTACAAAAAAATATTTTTCCACCTTTTAGAATTAGCCCTTTGGAATTCCTACATTCTTTACAAAAAATGTGGTGGTGTAAAGTCTCCCTTACAATATAGACTATGCCTTATAAAGGAAATGTTCGAGAAGTACCACCCCAACTTGCTTCCTTCCACTTCTGGCCGTCCAAGTAAATCGCCAAATCCTCTTCGAATGTCAAAAGGGCACTACCCGGATTATGTTCCCGCCACTGAAAAAAAACAGTGTCCAACTCGAAGATGCGTAATGTGTTCCCGAAAACGGGATAATTGCGGAAAACCTATAAGAAGGGAGAGTCGCTATTGTTGCAGCGTTTGTGATGTAGGCTTATGCGTAGTACCGTGTTTCAAGGACTATCATACTGCATAATTTGATTTATTATAACCCGATTTTGTATGTTTTATATCAATATATTATTTCACTTGGTAGATGTTTGAGTTTCACTTAGTAATATTTCGTGAATATGCGCCAAATTACAAAATGACGAGTTATCTCGGGTTAGTACTAGTACTTCAGAACCAGATAAAAAAAATACATAAAATAATTATACAATCAGCAAAACAAAGGTATATACCTATTTGTATTCCTTTAAACAACAAATTCCAGTGATAAAAAAAATAGTATTTTTTGCATCGAAAAGTTTGAATAAATGAGTAACGCAAGCGGTTAACATGTTAATTCAACTTTCCTTATACACATATATACCTCTTCATCTAAGCAATCAATAATTTTAATAATATCCTTAGTTTCTAGGGATTTTACATATTTTTTGAACATTTTTTTTAGCAAACTGATCGAATTTAATCTTCTTATATGAGTCTTATACGTTTCTAGAAGAGAGTTAAACAAACGGGGTGCTATGAATTCGAAGTACCTAGCTCCTACTGTTTTTTCGCTGTGTTGGTTTGGACAAAATCTTTTTTTTTCTTTCTAGTATGATAATGGTGACCAGGAGATTGCAAGTATGCGCGATTTTTAAATAAGTAAACAACTAAACTAAAAATATATAGATGCCTTACGGACATTATATTAGTTTCGTTAAAAAGTTGGTTTGTACTATAGGTTAAATCTTTATAATGCATTATTTTTAGAATTTTTCTTTGCAGAATTTCAACCTGCTCTAAATGGGTAGGCACAGTTCCTCCCCAACCTAATATGCCATATCTAAGACGTGATTCTACAAAAGCATGATACATGATTCTCAGATGCTGTAAGTCCAATACTCTCCTTATATATTTGAATTTATACAATAAACATCTCAGTGTCTTAGCTACTTCACGTAAGTGAGATGTCCATCGTTGAAGTGAGTCTATTGTTAGTCCGAGATACTTCATTTCGTATTTCAGAGAAATATCAATATGTATGTTGTTAATAGTGGCAGTAATTTTTTAATAAGAAGGCATTAACATCAAAAATTACTGAATCTCTCAACGATAGTAAGCCATGCTTATGCGTATTTGTAGACCTTTCTTAAGCTTTTTATACTGTTGGCCATCCTCTACTTTTGAAATCACTAGAAGACATAGGAATACGCCACAACTCTTTAAAATTCTTTGAAAGCTGTCTATCAAACAGACAGCAAGCTGTAAAAATGGATGATATACACAGTGATAGCGAAATTGTCGAATTTAGTGACCCTCAAGGAACTGTACTTGGCACGGTACTATTTAATATATACGTAGATGGCTTATTTTCGTTGCGATGGTCAGAACATTTTTTGGGATTTGCTGATGATACCGCAATATTTTATGATTCTGATACATGGGATAATTTGAAAGCAAATGTTCAAACTGACTTCTGTTAAATAAAAAAAAATGGTTAGAATATAAATTACTAACAATAAATATTTTAAAATCAAATCACTTACCTTTTTCATGTAGGTCCTTCAGCTCCACAACTCTGGATAAGTATAGACCAGCATATGAAACGGAAATCTCATATTGCGTTTCTGGTTATAAAACTTAGGAGTATGCTATAATATAAATTCAAAATACTCAACGAGTTACTACCTGTGCATATTCTGAGAAAATTGTATCATGCTTTGGTTGAAAGTCATCTTCGATAAGGAATCCTAAGTTGGGGCAATGCATTTAAAAGTCACTTATTTCCACTGGAAGTTTTACAACGGCGATTTTTAGAACTTATTTACTCTAAAAAAGCTCATTATCACACATATGATCTCTATAACGAACCAGGATTATTAATTGTTATTGATAGTTTGAATAAGTCAATTGGTGTATTTTTAAATGTATTAAACGAGCCCAGTGATTTTGTGTAAGTGATGTCGTTTATTCTACTCCCGAATACCGGTTACTAGGTAAGTGTTTTCCTCAAAGATAATATGCCTTTATGGTAAACGTAAAGTATACGAGGGACACTTACTAAGTAACCACCACATGGCGATCCTGCGAACACATGATTGGTAAAATGGAAATGAATGGTAATTATAAAATGGTTATGGTAAATTATACTGCAAAGTTAATGGTATAATGGTAACAAATGATTATGGTAAATTATCCTGCAAGTAAATGGTGAAATTTCATCCTGCGAACGAAAAATTATGGTACTATTGATGGTATAAGGGTAGATGATCCTGCAAAATAAATGGTAAGGTCGAGTGAAACTATATGGTTGTCTATCTAAATTTGGGACCTTGGAGAAAAGAAACAATGGGAGGTTCATCAACCAAACAAGAGGCAAAGGAAACGGGAATTGTCAAAAACACTTTCATGGTACAGCAAGACAGTTTTGCGATGCACATAATGGTTTTATTATATATTATAACTATAGCTTTCATTTTAAAATTTGTTTGGTCATTATGGAAAACGCACCGAAGAGCGTTGAAAAGGGATATAAACCGAGGCATTGCTGCAAAGCAGACAACAGGAACTCTCACCGTGTAAAAATAATTGTAAGTACTTATGCATTCTATTCTTATGAACGAATTTTTAAATGTCAATAACGTGGGAAGATTTTGAAGATAAGTTACGATTAATTGTGGAAGAAGTTAATAAACAGGGAAAAAGGGTTTTGAAAAAGGAAACTCCTAAAAATCCTGATATACATATCGAAGTAATTAATAGCATAGTAGGTCTTTATAATAATTTTGCTAAGTTAATAGCCAAAAATTGGAAAAATTTAAATTTAGTACAAAAGGAGACTTGTAAAAATTATTCAAGTAGGATTAGGGATAAAGCTGATAGGGCATTTCAAGCGTTAAATTGTATTATCAACATACCTACCTCTATATTTGAGGAAATTGACACTACTGTATTACAAGCAATAAGCAAACAGTTGAAAATGGCGACAAGTATGAATGATTTTTTTAATTTTGCGAGTGACGTTTTACCGAACGAATTTAATGGCGAAGCAAGCAAGTTACAGTCATTCTTAGACTCATTAGATTAACTACAAATAAACGCGACTGGTAACGAGGAAAATGCTATTCTACTAATCAAAACGAGACTAACGGGAAAACCTAGAAGTTTAATCACCACGGAAAACTCCATTGCAGACATCAAGAATAAACTTAAAACGGGGATAAGAGGAGACAATCCAAGCCTTCTCTTAGCGAAACTTGGTAAAGTAAGACAAAATGGAAAAGATGTAACACAGTATGCAACAGAAATAGAAAAATTGGCGGAAAGATTACAGGCAGCATACATATCGGAAGGGATGCCTGAACGACTAAACGAAAAATATACTAAGGAAGCAACGATTAAGGCAGTAACTACGAATGCCACAGCGGATGCAACCAAAACAATAATTGCAGGGGGAAGTTTTGAAACTACACAAGAGGTACTATCAAAATTGGTTTCAGTAGAAGGTATAGTAGGACAACAACAAGTCTTACACATGAAGGATAACAGGAATTTCTTCAGGAAGTCAAACTTTGACCTTAGGAATAATCACCGGCGAGGAAACAACAGAGGATTTTATAACGGTAATCATTCAGGAGCAACATTTCGACAGTATAACCAAAGAAACAACTATGGCAGATACGAAAATTTTAATAGGAAATTCATTATCAATGGAAATTACAATAATCGAGTCAACAATAACGTGAGAATATGCAAGATAGAAGATAAAATTGAAGAAATGAGTAGACAAATAGCACAGCTAAAGAAGGAAAACTACGATTTAAGGTTGGAAAATATGGAACTAAAGGAAAAACAGAATTTTTGCAAGGAAACATGACACAGACACAGAAAAATTTTAGGGAGAAGAATTTAATAATACATGGTATAGAAGAAGAAAACGAAGAAGATGAGGAACAACTTGAAAACAAATTAGATGTAATGAACAAGGCTAATAACACAGTAGATGTTAAAACAGATGTTTTGAAATGTAAAAGATTGGGAAACAAAACCAGTAACAAAAATAGACCAGTATTAATATTGATGAAAGATGTGAATAAAAAAGTAGAGACTTTGAACGGAACGAATAAACTAAAAGGAACGAAGATAAACATTGATGAAGATTATCCAAAAGATATATTGGAACAGAGAAAACACTTAATAAGATACATGAAACAGGCGAGAGAAAGTGGAGCTAAAGCTAAAATACTTGATAATACATTATTAATCAATGATAACGTATATAGTCTAAAAGGGCTAGAGGGAAGGAAGAATCAGTTTGAAATACATACAGGATGGAACAAATCAACATATAAGGAAAATAACGAAACTAATCCGAAAATTTTGGATAAAATTTTCAGTGATAGAAGTTTTAATCAACTAAGAGGTAAACAAATTGTCTAGGAAAAATTTGAAACTTGATCGATTTAGAAGAATACGATTTTGAAATACAGTATGTTAAAGGTATAGCGAACTACGCGGATAGCATATCGAGAATATCCATAGAAGAACTTAAGGATTTATACATAAATAATTCACATGTCTTGGCAATCACAAGAGCACAAACGCAAAAAGAAAACGCTCAAACAGAAAAGGATCAAAGGAATATCGTAGAAACAAAGGAAGTAAGAATACAAAAACCTGCAGTAGTAAAAGCTTTAAATAATCTTGAGGCACATAAATTACCAATTTTACACTTTGAAAATAACCGTATCTCACTAAGGATGAGCATCCGGATCAAAAATAAATTGAAATTTAGTGAAGCTTTAAATACCGGATTACACAACTTCGACTTAGGACGAACGTTGGAAAAGCTTGAAGAGCTATCGGTGAGAAATGGAGTAAAAAGAATGAAAATATATACAAATGATGATATATTCAAAAAGTGCACAGTAGAAGAATTTATAGAAATAGAAAATCAAAGGTTGAAAAGTATTCAAGTATGTATATGCGAAGTACCAAAAACGGTACAGCAAAAAGAAGAGATCCAAGAGATATTAGAAAGATACCACAACGATCCAATGTTTGGAGGACATGTAGGAAATAATAGATTATTAAAGAAACTAAGAGCAAACTTCAAGTGGAAAACATGGAGAAAGACGTAAGGAAGTATGTAAAGAATTGTCATAAATGTCAAGTGAATAATCATAAAGAGAAATTTGTCATAACAGATACATCTATAGAACCGTTTGATATTATTTACACAGACACAATAGGTCCGTTCGTAGAAAGTAACAACGGGAATCGTTATTGTATTTTGTGTGTATATTATGTGAATTGACAAAATACGCAGTTATGATACCGGTTCAGAATAAGGAAGCACACACTATAGCAAAAGCAATATTCGACAATTTTATACCGAAATACGGACTGATGAAGGAGATAAGACATATCAAGGGACTGAATATAAGAACGAAATGATGAAGAATTTAGCGGAACTTTTAAATATGAAACATAATTTTTCAACAGCATACCATCACGAAGCAATAGGCAGTTGTGAAAGATTACATAGGACATTTAATGAATATATAAGAAACTTTATCCAAGATTCTAGGGATAACTGGTGCGAGTTTGTAAGAATGTTTGTATATTGTTATAATACAACACCAAACACGTATCACGGATACACTCCTTTTGAGCCTTTTGAGTTATTATACGGGAGAAAAGCCAATTTTCCAGTATTTTTAAATGTAAAAATTGAACCGTGTTACAATTTTGAAAGATACGATAAAGAATTAGAGTACAAGTTACAATACGCTAATGAAAGAGTCAGACAGTTTTTAATAAATAATAAATTAAGTAGGGTCAGTAATAGTGGAAAGGATTCTTCACCTGTAAATTTTAGAATAGGGAAATTAGTTATTTTAAAAAATGAAGGGAGAAATAAATTTGATCCACATTATTTAGGTCCGGTTAAAATAACGGGAATAGAGGGCGTAAATTGTGAGATTACATCTCCAGACAGTAAACAACAGATAGTTCATAAGAATCGTATGTATAGATACAACGACCGGAAGCAATTGTAAACAAGTGAAGTGTGTTTATAAACGAACAAGTAGTGTTTAGTAAACAAAAACAAAACAAAAACATTTAATAAAAACTGTTATAGGTATATCATTTTTAATTGAAACATCATGAGAAGAGGAATTAACATCACATTCAAATGTCGCACAAGGTTCCTCAGAAATACATAACACCGGTTCAACTGATTCTAATTCAGCAATAGGTTGAACACTTTGCTCAGGTATTACAATAGGTTCAGACATAGTACTAATTGGAGTTGAGTTTGATACTACATCTGAGTCTGGAACTATAGAATTATTTTGTTGACTTGAAGTAAATTGTATGCATTGATCATTATCAGTACTAAGATTACTTGGTAGGCTTGATGTCGATGCAACTGATGTATTTTCAACATCACTCGATAAATTTTTTTTAGCAATTTTTGGATTTTCTGAATTGGCAGAATGATACCTTTTTGGCAAAGCGGTAAAATTCTTATAACATTCTCGATGGTAACCATTGTCATATAAATCATCCGGAAAAACTTAGTCTTTAAATGTTAGGTTATTGAGTACTCGCTGTTTCAAAACTTGTTTGCATTTTTTAAATGTTTCTTCGGTAAATAATTTTAATTTATCATGATGTTGTTTACAGAATATACAGTTTGATTTTTCTTCTTCCATGGTTTTCACTACTACAAATAACAATATCAGTCACTAATTACACGATATAAACAACAAAAACATGTGCTCTTATACACCCGAACTGCACTGAATACTATAGGCTGCGCGCGCAATAAGCATGTATAATACACTGTAGAGTGGAGCAGATGGTGAGTTCAAGAAGGGGAACCAAGTTATTGTGAACGTCTCACTCGCTCTAAAATACATGCGCATAGTGCTCTCGCGCTCGCACTCCCGTCTGAATAATTTTGTGTTTAGGGGATATTTGGTCACTCGAATTTGTTTGACTGATGAAATATAACTTTGTAATAGTTACTTGAATAACATATTTAAAAGTCAGACATAAAAAATAAGTAAAGTTCATTAATTTTTTGTCGAGCTTTAAAGCGCCTGACAAAAGCTCTGGTCCATGAAAAGTGTCTGACACTTTATAATTCTAGTTTAGAATAATATTCTACAAAATATATATAAAAATCAGCCATACAAATTCAAGTTAGATAACTCATATTTTTAGTTACCTTTCTCACCTGGTACCTACCCAGGTGTCACAGGGCAAGCTCCACAAGTAGGCAGGTATTTGAAGTATACTAGACGCTACTACGTCGTTAAGGTTTCATCCATGTGAAAATAAGTTATGTCAGAACGCTCTGGGATCTTACCCTATAACATTCAAGTGAATAAAGCTCATATATATATATATATATATATATATATATATATAAATTTCGATTTTCTACTACACCTGTTTTAGTCGAAATTTCAATGATTTCGACTTATTGGCCTGACCGTTCTTCGAAGGGCAAAACAACTACATTCCTGGCTAATACTACGCAGAATATTGAATTACATCCCCTTCGAAAACCGTGACGTCGATCGGCCATTTTGCCGATACGGACATCTGTGGTGATTCCCAACTGATAGCGGAAGAGGGGATGTAATTCAATATTCTGCGTGGTATTAGCCAGGAATGTAGTTGTTTTGCCCTTCGAAGAACGGTCAGGCCAATAAGTCGAAATCATTGAAATTTCGACTAAAACAGGTGTAGTAGAAAATCGAAATTTATATTTCATATAGCACCTCGTATTTTATGAAATTATATTCATATATATATATATATATATATATATATAGATATATAGATATATATATAAACAAAAGAAAAAATGAAGAGGTTACTGAATAGGAGTGGTAACCGTAAACATGCATGTTTCTAGCTTATTAGCCTTCATCAGTACGGTATAACCAAGTATGGATGTGAAACTTGGGAGCAACGATGTTGAATGAAACATGGAAGGTAACAAACAACGGAAAATAACAGGACAACCAAACGCATATATATATATATATATATATATATATATATTTATAAGGAGAGTAGTTAAAGTTGAAACTAGTGAAATGAAAATTAGAAGATCCATCAAAGAATTTATCGACAAAATCGTGAAGTTAAAAATTCCCGTTCTGTTAGAAGAAAATGGACTGAGGACCTGGCAAGAAAAGCTCAGGAAGCAGAAAGAGAAGGGAACACCAAAGATTTCCTCATCAAAAAAGAAGGTTAATAAGAAGTAGGGAAGATGACCTAGAACCACTCAATCCAATAAAACAGAGGACAATACGAAGCTGGTAGAACGCTAACATCAATAGCGACCCCCCTTTAATAAAAGAAATCGTCAAAGTCATGAAGGAACTGAAAACTGGAAAAGATCTTGGTGTTTATAACTTACCACCTGAAGAAATCAAACAGGACCCTAACATCTGGGCAAAAATCCAGCAAACAATCTCTGAAGAAATATGGGCAACAGAAAATATTCCAAAGAACCGATGGTGAACCTACCAGACCTAACAGAATGCAGGACCTGGAGAGGAATTAATGTTCTACCGATTTCCAGAATATTCCTGGCACGGGTCATCCTGAACCGTAATAATGATCACATTGACAGAAAACAGACACAGTAGAGCAGAGCACGCCGCTCTACATGGCTTTCGTTGACTTCGAGAAGGCGTTCGATTCTTTTAAGAGAAACGGTTCCAATATCTCGAAAATATTGTCTCAGTTAACGGCGGCACTGGTGAAGATGTAGCTCAAAGAATGAAGAAAGCACAACAATTACGAAGACACTTAGCTAAAAATATTTAAGACCGATATCAAGAGGTTGCTTCTGTACGAACGTCAAACTTGAAAAGTCTCGAACAAAATTACCGGACAACTAAAAGGCTTCATTAACAGTTATCTAAGAAATATCAACTGCTCTAACACAATTTCCACTGAAAATATATAGAAGATATGTCACCAAACTCCAGTGGGCTTCACTATCAAGCAACGCAAATATGGCTGAACAAAACTGACAAAACATAATTCCAAAGGAAACTCTTGTGTGGAAGCCGAGAGTAGGAGAGAGACATCAATTCGATGGCTCAGAATCGTATCCGATGGCGTTCCCTTGTTGAAGCTCCACGTCCCTCTGGGAATTGAAGGACATAAGTGAGTAATAACGACAGCTAGATATTTAGTCCAACATATTTTCAGTAATAACTATTGTTTTGTCATTTGTACGATTTTAAAACTCATATTAGTCTTTTCAATCAACTAAAATAGTGGTTAAAATTAATTTAAAAGTTTTTTACTTTGTTTGTATGCTTCATTCTTGCCGTTATCTTCTTATATGCTATATTTATTATTCTTGTTTAATATTTGCTTGCTTCTTTCATTGATTTCGATATCTGACTCTAGCTTGTTCCGAAAATCTTTATATACTTTCATTCTTAGCCTTGTCATGTTTTTTGACATAGATACGTTCGCCATTTCTTTTTTATATTTTCACCCGTGTTTTCATCTCATCAGTACATTATTTTTTTATTAATGCTTTCTTTGATTCTCCCACATACACATTTTATGCTTATGCTCTTTGAAATATTTTAAAATTAAATCACAGTTTTCTTCATTTGTTTGCTATTGTTTGTGGTTTTAACTGGTGGGATTTGAGAATTGTTAGTGTATTTTTATCCTTATCCTATTTATATTACAAAGATCATTCTATTGATCAAACTTCAAATTTTTAGATATTTGGGGCATCTTATAATTAGCAACTTTTCTTTCAGATCCTGTAGTAACATTTAATTCTTGTTATACGTTACATTATTGATTAGATTTTGATATAATGAATTTATCCTTCTGCTACGTTTAACTTTCCATCGATGTAATCTTCTATTCATTAGTTGTTGATATCATTAACATTTTTAAGATTTGTTGAAATATGTTTCATTTACATGTGACATTCAAGTAAAATTTATAGACTCCCATTGTATTTGCTCTGCAAGAAGAATAAAACACCTCAGCGTTCCTTTCATAAAATTTTCTATCCATTATTCTCTTTTCATAACTTTCTTTTCCATTAAAGTTATGCAACATGCAAACACCTTCAGGTGTTAAATTTCCCTCACAGTTTCCCTACTGGGCGTTTTGCGTATTTGTACATTATTTTGTCTTACAGCGTTTGATATTTTGTCGTTTTCTAATGAAATCTAATTCGATAATTGATAATTTAGATTTTAGAGAGTATACATTTATTGAAATATTGATTAAATTCTTCTTCCTACTCGAATATAAAGTGCTTTATTTTAATTAGTACCCAATGCGTCATTCCGAAGCGTAAGATGAATTCGTCACCTGTTTTCTTAATAAAAAAGTCTTTTTTAAAGAAATGAAAAACTTTTCGAGGATCCGATAGAGCTTTTATAGAGACATCGCCTTTCTTGTGACTTTTTTCTGTTTTATTGCTTCGACTAAGAATTTCGAACCACAGTGGTGTGCTAAGCAAAAAATAAAATATATTAAGACATATGTGCTCTTGGAACTGGAACTATTTAAAAATGTGGGATAATGTAAATGGAATGTATGGGAAAGAAATATACTAATTAAATGGACTCTCTCGCCCCTCACTTTGTGTAATCTACTAATATTACTGTTTCTAGATATTTCTACAATGATAAAATGAAAAAAATTGTAATAAATTTGACTATTGTTTCGATAATAAATATCGTCGTCAGGATCAGGCTAGGGACACTGCAGACCGTGCCATCTATAGAGCCTGTCGACTAACTAAAATCGGTTGATTTTAAAAAAAAAATTCCAAAAAATTAACGAAAACTGTACCGTCGTTAGTCATTAATTTTTATTGATTTTAATAACTGCGTATGCGCGATGTCATATTGCTCGTCCAATCATTTTCGTTTATCCGCTTGTGATCGTTTCTTAGTTCAAGTGTTGAGGTTATGATATGACTGTGTTATTTTATCTTTTGTGTTTATTGAATGACAAAACGTCAGCGGACAGCGCTTCTGATTTATTGGCATATTTTTGACAGATAAATAAATGGTGTCAGTTATATTTGCTCGTACTTATTTTAATTAAATAGTAGTTTTACAACACAATAGTGGCGACGAGGAAAATAAATGTTCGAAGAGGGAGATTTACAGAAACTTAAGAAGACACGGGCTGTAATTAAAGGCCAATTCACAAAGGCCAAAGACTTGCAGACATTGAATGAGCTTAGTGTCAAGCTAAATGCTATTGCAGAATACTGGGATCATTATAAACGAATTCAGGGTAGTATCGATTCTCTAACTGATGAAAACGAGTGAGAAAACGAAATAGAATGTAGATACAATGTTGAAGATGAATACTTACAGCTAAATTACACAGGACTTAATACAGAATCTAAAACCTGCTAGTTCAATTACCATACCTTACTCATCTTACGATCAAACTGTTTGTACGTCACGTGGTTTTACACCAGGCAGCATCAATTTTACTCCTTATAATCTTGATGAAACGATTACAAATTGTATTAGAAGACTATAGGTATTTCTACATCTAAAAGGTCAACTCATTGATAATAAAAGTAAGGTTTACACAATACTGCACGCCCTTACTCCCCAGTTGCACCAGCAGCTTTATTATATCTGTGCTCCTGGAAATCCATTGTCAAAAAACTATAATGAGTTAGTACATCTACTACTACTGTTGACCCACGACCAAGCCAATTTGCTCTACAACACAAATTTATATCAAGAACTCAACACGAACATGAATCTGTAAACGATTTTTCAGTAGCTCTCAAGAAAATGACGATTAACTGCGACTTTAATTGTGGATGTGGAAAGTTCGTGACAGACGACCAAGCCAAATTGCTCTACAACACAAATTTATATCAAGAACTCAACACGAACATGAATCTGTAAACGATTTTTCAGTAGCTCTCAAGAAAATGACGATTAACTGCGACTTTAATTGTGGATGTGGAAAGTTCGTGACAGAACTGTTTCTCAAATTACATTTTATTCGTGAGATTAATGACATGCACATTCGAATGAGATTGCTTCAAGATCGAAAGGAACGCACATACCAAGATATAGTTAACATAGCTTCGGCTATAGAGTTGGCCAAGTCAGAAAGTATGAGTATACATAATAAAACTACAGAACCAGTTGGTTTAAATAAAATCGACATCAGAAATGTCAGTGACAGTAGGAATAACAAAACAAGGGACGACACGAATAGGCAAACGCCTCTTAGCCCACAATCTTCAAGGTCAGGAATCGACAAACTTAGAGGCAAATAGATGTGGTTCATCTTCACACAGGGCTAATCAATGTCGATTTATAGATACAGAATCTCCAAAGTTTAGAAAAGTTGCATGTGTAAGTTTACAGAAAAAATCTCAACTATTGGTACCCAAACATGTAAGACAACATCAAACTGAAAATGGATCTGAAAATAGTGAAAACGAATATGGAATCAACGTTCTTAGTGACAAGTGCAATGACAAATTTATGGTTGAGTTTAGCATAGGAGGAAAGGAATTAGATACGGGAGCAGCCCTTAGTACAATGTTTTACAGTGAGTTTAAAAAACTGAACATACCTCTGAATATGTTTTCAAAAAATATTGCACTTCGCACTTATACTGGAGAAGCTATCAAACCAAGAGCGATCACATTTGCTAAATGCATATACAAGACACAGATATTTGTGGGAAAACTGTATCTTATTGATCAAAATGCAGATGCAATATTCGGAAGGAACTGACTACGAGAGGTCAGGTTAGAGTGGGGTGAAATCAAAAGTCTGCAAACAACTCAACCTTCAAATCTGACAAACATTTTAAGTGAATTTAGTGTTATCTTTGATAAAAAAATTGGTGAAATACCTGAGTATTTGGTACAATTTAGGCTTATCGATGATGCTACACTAATTTTTATTAAGCCAAGACAGGTACCATTTTTCCTCAAAACAAAAGTAGAAAACAAATTTAAAAGACTTGGAGGATGTGGCATAATAACAAAAGTTAAACACTCAGACTGGGGTACCCCTATTGTGCCCGTTGTCAAACCAAATGGCCAAGTGCAGATTTGTGCTGACTATAAAGTTACAGTGAACAAAGTCATAAAGGACGAAAACTATCCGATACCTAGAATAGAAGAGATTTACTCACCAATGAATGGATGAAAACCATTTTGCACCTTGGATATTAGCAACGCGTACCTTCACATGGAAATGAATGAAGAAAGTGCACGCATGCAAACATTAAGTACACACAAAGGACTGTACAAAGTGAACCGCCTTTTATTTGTGGTGAAAGTAGCACCTTCTCTTTGGCAACAGCTTATGGACAAGACCTTATAAGGAATAGAGGGAATACAATGCTCCTTTGACGACATTATATTACAGGGTAAAACGTCTGACGAATTAATGACACAATTACGTATCGTCCTACAACGCTTAAGAAACTCCAACCTAAGACTGAACCAGGATAAGTGCAAATTCTTCCAAACCAGTATACAGTATCTTGGACACGTTATTGACGATCACAAAACAAAAGAAAAAATAACACAATCATATCAACTCTCCCCTCTAATTTGTTAGGACTGGACCACTTCACATTTCAGAAGCTGGTCAATATGTCTTCGCCAAATACTGCCATCGTCCATTCTAATATTGTAAATTGAAGTACTCTCTTTATCTACAATGTTCCCAAAGTCCCATTTATGTTTTGGATTTGTATAATTCCGTGCTTGAACTCTGTCTTTGACAGAACAACTGCTCAGGACAAGCATCTACAACAAGTTTCACATGCACTCAAAAAGGGAGAATCAATAGAACAGTTTGGTTTTCACGACAACGAACTTACCCTGCAAGATGGATGTATTTTGAAAGGTAGTAGGGTAGTAATTCCAGAAGATCTTCATCAGACTATGCTTAAGGTATTACATGTCAGACATCTAGGCATAGAGAAAATGAAAGCACTAGCTAGAAGCTATTGTTCATGGAAAAATATCGATGGAGATATTGAACATATGGTGAAAACATGCAAACAATGTCGACTAAAACAAAATCAATACAGCAAAGAAGAAAATCATCCGTGGTTAACTCCTCGAGGACCGTGGAAGAGAATCCATATTGACTTTGCAGGACCAATGTAAAGATAATAATACTTTATTGTTGTTGACGCATTTACGAAGTGGGTTGAAGTAATTCCCACCAAAAACACTTCTTCAGATTGGTGCTACATTTGGCCTTCCATCGGTTTTAGTTTCAGACAATGGAAGCCAATTTACATCGGGCACGTTTCGACAGTTTTTATGTGCAACTGGTGTAGCACAGAAAACTACAGCACCATACCACCCGTCATCGAATGGCCAAGCGGCACGATTCGTTCAGTCGTTCAGACAGTGAAAAAGTCACTTACAGCAATGAGAGAGGAGGAAGGAAAGCTAGACATCAAAATTTTTAGGCTTCTCATGCAGTTGCGACAAATACCAAATACCACCGGATCAAATGCATACCATTGAATGTACGGAAGGAGGATTCGAACTCACTTGAGCATCCCAAAATCGATCAAGAAACAACTACTACAAAGGAGGTAAAAAGGCACTTTGATGTCGGGGACAGAGTTCAAGCCCGTAATTACAGAAATCCAAAACATAAATGGGACTTTGGGAACATTGTAAAGAAAGAGAGTACTTTAATTTACAAGATTAGAATGGACTATGGCAATATTTGGCAAAGAATATTGACCAGCTTCTGAACTGTGAAGTGTTCCAGTCCTAACAAATAAGAGGGGAGAGTTGATATGATTGTGTTATTTTATCTTTTGTGTTTATTGGATGCCAAAAAGTCAGCGGACAGCGCTTCTGATTTGTTGGCATATTTTGGCAGATAAATAAATGGTGTCAGTAATATTTGCTCGTACTTATTTTAATTAAATAGTAGTTTTACAACACAATAGGTTATTAATTGGTTTCGGTATTTTGGTGTCTTTTTTAATTGTTATAGAGTAAGATTTATTTGTTGTTTTGTTGTTTTCTTATTATTCTATTGTTATTCATCGAAAAGACAATGTCAAAGTGTACTGTGTCCTCGGTAAGTTTTATTAAAAGCATTTTTTTCTTTCTTAATTAACAGCCATTTTCGTTATCTTTATAAAACCCAGAATTTTTATTCATTTAATCGACAAATTTAGAGATCATGGTTGTTTTACATTAGCTAAACTAAAAATTGTTATATTACTAAGGTAACTAATTCTTTATACAGTTGTGTTCTTTCAACCGAGGAAGATATAAAATTAATATGGCTGGAGCGCAGTGGGAAAAAATCATCCAATTTCACGACGAGGAAACAATGTGATATGTCCCCTCCATTTTCAAGAAGAATGTTTTTCTAAATTTAAAAAAGACGAAATGAGGGTATTAAGAAAGTTTGCTTTACCGCCCACTGTTTTTGCCCGGTGAGTAATTTTTTTTATATAAATTCATTAAATGGTATTAAATATATATATATATATATATATATATATATATATATATATATATATATATATATATGTTAGTAATTATTGTTAATAGGGTTCATACACTTAAACATCTCAAAAAGTACTTATATGTTTTATTCAGTACCGTTTAACATAACATCTCGATATATGACAGAGTGATCTGACTGACAGCTGTTCTACCATTTCAGATAGTGCGATAATGCAAGCAGCTGACAGAACATCTCCCTCTTTACAAATGCAAGTTATAAAGATAGATTTTATGATAATACATAGTCTTTTAGATATGCGGGGCGTCTAGGAATTCTTTTGGAATGTGAAGGTTCCGTTTCTGTAGGAGGGACTGTCCTATTTTCCTCTTTCTCCAAAACCAATTCCCTATCAACCGATTCCCCATTTTCCACACAATTTTTCCCATCACTATCTTCCCCACACGATACTTCATTTTTATGAGTAATAAAATCATTGTCAGGAAAAGGCAGCGTTGGAGTAATTTTAGGTTCTGTATGATAAGGTGCTGGAATAAGGTCATGACGGTTTCTCCTATAGTTTCCAAAATTGGTTTCTATCATATATGATCTTGGTTCATTTAAAATTGAAACGACTTTGCCATATAACCTTAAGTCAATTACCCAAACACTGTCTCCTACAGACAAATCAGGTAAAGATCTGGTCCGGTGTCTTTTATTAAATTGTTGAGCCGATTTTTCTTTAGCTTTACTCTCCTTTTCAAAAACTGATTCAGTATTAATATGTTTATTCAATAACTCTGGAATAACAGGCAAGGGAGACCTTAATTTGCGGTACATTAATAATTCCTGAAAACTCGGGATCTTCCAATTGAAGACACAAATGAGCGTTTGGTTTCCCTGCTGAAATCCGTTATTTTGTGTTTTCCCATGTTTCGATTAACATCTTTGCTCCCAAATTTCACATCATTATTTGGTTATGCCGTGCTGATGAGGCAAAATGAGCCAGAAACATGCATGTCCACGGTTACCACTCTATTCCAGTAGCCCTTTACTTTGCGTGAATTACCCATGATTCTCTTTGTTGTTGTTGTTAACATATCACGCGATATTCCTACATCTTCTTTATATATATATATATATATATATATATATATATATATATATATATATATTAGATTATTCAATGAAGGGGGATATTATTGATAATTTTTTGTTTCCCGTCAAAGTAGAAGAGCCTACACAGGGGACTAGCCCTGAAAGAACTATAGGTATTTAATATCTGCAGTTGAAAAAAAAGAGTTGAATAACATACATTTTTTTCTAGATATGCCTTCCAGCCATATAGATTAATCTCCAGTTGGAAAAGTTAAAATGCCCACCAGAACATAATAGAGGAAATTAACAAAAATTGATGGCGAGTTTCATTGTATTCCACATAGCATGCTATAATTTTGGACATTTCAAAATGTACCCATTGAAAAAATAATTATCTGGGTTTTATTTTATGTTACAGTTATTCCCTCCACCAGTGAAGGTGTTGGGCCAATTTCACCTTCACCACACGTGGAAGCTATTCCCTCCACCAGCTATGGAATGGAAGGTATTGAGTCCTTGCCACCTTCACTACACGTGGAAGCTATACCCTCCAACAGTTATGGGGTGAGGCCTTGCCACCTTCATCACATGTGATACGAAGCGAAAAAACCATGAAGTCCTTTCGTTTTACAAACGTATGTAGATCTGTATCTGTAAAAGTTTGAAGGGTGGATGACCCCACAGCACTTAGGCTACAATTTACCCATTGTGCATCTTTCTAAGGTTTAAAACTGCTTTCTAGCTCCTTATCCAGCCTACTTCATTGAAGTAAGCGATAACGTCGCATGAATTAAGTTCCCTCATACTGGCATATGCTCACCGAATACATGGAAACTAAAATGAGAGAATGTTTGACATTCGCAAATAATGTGTTCGACACTCTCATCTTCTTGTTCATCCCCTCTACAAAGTGGGGTGTTAGACAGACCCTATCTGTGGAGGTGCTTTTGTAGGTGGCAGTGACCAGCTTGACCTAAGACAAAAATTAGATGCATTAGTAAAGGAAATAGAAGCTGATACCAATGATAGCAGCTTCATTAGTGATAGTAACAGAACTGAAATAATAAATATGATACACAACCAGGTTATCAAGTCACCTACATATGGTGGCCAATCATCTTGGGATGCACAACGACGCCAATTTGGAGCAGCAGCTAGTGCCAATGGGTGGAATGATCAAGAGAAAGCCACCTCCCTCATGGTCGCTCTTCTTGGACAAGCCGCATGCATTCTGTAATTATTACCCCAAGGAAACCCTAGCTATGACGTCATTATCCAAGCTTTGGAGAACAGGTACATTTAAAACAAAAAGTCAATTGAAGGTGCGAATGCAAAACTTAGACGCGAGCCTCCAAGAATATGGAAGTGACATAGAAAGACTATTGAGTTTAACGTATCCACAGGTACCTAAAGAATGTTTAGAACAATTTAGCGTTCAAGCATTCATTGATGGTTTAAGAGATACAGAAATGCAACAAGCCCTTCGATTACGCCACTATCTACAAGAAGTATCAACTTTTGCTCAGGAATTGGAAGTTGCTAAATTCATTTCCAAAACCTGCGTCTAAAATTACGAGCAATACACTTCGAGGAAGAGAATTTAACTGAAGTGGCATGTGGCCAGTAGAAAACCTAAGGAAATTTCAAAAGGAAGATGAAGACTCAAAAGTTGTCCGGACATGGCTACAAAATGGAGTTAGACCCGATTGGCAAGAAGTGTCCAAGTATGGTTCAACGATCAAAAGATACTGGGCTCAATTGGATTCCCTGACTCTTCGCGATGGTGTACTCCGTCGAACGTGGGAGAGCTCTGACGATGTGTCTACGATCCATCAAATTGTTTTGCTTAAATCACTTGTTCGTAAAGTGATGGAAGAACATCATAGCAGTCGTCCAGGAGGACCTCTTGTGATATAACTAGTGAATATTTTATTGGAAGGATTCAAGAGTATAGATAATTCTGAATCTTTCAGTAATTCAAACAATAACCTATACTTTAAATTTTAGTTATTTTCTATGCATGATTCACATAAAATTGTTTTCTCAATACAATACATTTAACGGCAAAATGTTATTCAGAATTCAGAATTTTATAAATACAACAGGTGAAATTCCAGTCTAAAAATCATTACCATTATACACGCCCAATAAATACTTTACGTCCAATGGAAAAACTTCTAGAAACAACTGATTACGAAAAATTCCTGCATCATGTTCCAGAAAATTCAATATTAATAAATAATCAATCTGTGCTTGTGAATCAACATTGTAATTACCTTATGCTTAAAACCCAATTAGGCAACAATAAATATGTTGCTGCAGTTTTTCTAGACTTGAAGAGAAACTTCGATACAATTGACAGGAAAATATTGTTATCCAAACTTGAACAATATGGTTTGGTGGTGAAGTACATGATTGGTTAAAAGACTATCTTACAAACTGTAAGCATTGGGTACGTTTCAAAGACCAAATATCTTCTGATGTGATCAATGATCTAGGCGTTCCACAGGGAAGTGTTGTAGGCCCCCTTCTTTTTGTTTTGTATAAAAATAATGATCTTGACCTTTTTGTGGAATATGAATACATTAACCTGTTTGCTGATGACACCTTAATTGCATGTAGTGGGGTTAATATTGAAATATCTGTTGAAAAAATGAACTCCATCTTGTTATCAATGAGCCAATATCTAACTTAATGTAACAAGAACTCCAGAACTACATATAGGTATGATTCTCTTGATATTGATAATATCTACTTGAACATTGATAATGAAAGAATTCGAGTTGTGTCAAATATTAAGTGTCTGGGATTTTTTCTGGATAATGGTTTGAATTTCAATAGCCACTTTGATTATGCTTATAAAAAGATTTCGAAAAAGCATTTTTTTTTTGTATAATACAACACTTATAACATGGAACCAAAATAATTGTGTATAATTTAATCCTTCAACCAAATTTCGATTATTGCTCATCGATTGTATATATGTTTAATCTCAATAGGTTGAATATGTTCCAAAAGCTTCAAAATTGTGGAATGGAGTAACACTGAAAACGCCTCACCCCTATAAAATCAATTATAATGACCCTCAATTGGTTTTCAGTGGAAAACAGATTCTTTTATTTCACTACGATTACAAAATTAAGTGATACATAATAAGAATATTCATAATTATAACACACATTGCAAAATGACATCCATGTTTCTAGCACCTCTTTTTGTAGTACAATTATTTCGCTGTTTTTCAAAGGTTCCTTGGAGTTCAATAAATTACCGGACTAGAAATCGTGGCAAAAAGGCTCAATATCTGTCGGGTGAACCATTTCAGAGAGTAGGCGTAGACCTCAGATTAACAAATAAAATAGATATGTTTGTTTTGATTTTATCTGGCCCCAAACATCGAGTCACATTCTAAGCTCACTTGCGGACACTTCCACAGCTTTGCCAAATTTACAAAGTCTCTTTAGTTGCAGGAAAAATGGAAATAGAAGTTTAATTGAAAATTTGATAAAAAGCTATGCAATAAAAATAGTCATACTAATTTATGCATTTGAGTCGCTGCTTTTAAAATTAATTAATAATACTCCAATTTTATTTAATAAAGGCATATTCTTATATAAATTTTAAACAAGTATTTGTTGTATCCTTAGATACATTTATGGTTATAACTAAAAGTGGCAACTTAACTCATAATTACAGTACCTGTCTAATGTGTCAATAGTAATCAATTTAGTAGTTTCGTCCTCGTTTAATTACCATATAAAGAGAGATGCAAATATCGTCAGAATGTGATCGACGATCATTTCGAATACGCCGTAGTATTATAGTAAATAATGTCAAACATGGTTTGTTTATACAAGCGTCATTACGACTAGAGAGTAAACACTTACATCTTTCGTTTTGATGTGTTTTTCAAGACTTTTAGTGACAAAATAAACTTTTAAGTTAATTAATTTAATGTTTTTGGATTATCATGGTTCGTCGGTGACAAGTTTGTCAGAAAAACAGCCGAAATTACCAAGGCCATATATCTACAATACCATCCACACTTTTTGTAATTCATTCATTATTTCACTACTGGCGTTGAGAATTGTTGGCCGCAAAAATAAACGTGTTTATGAGTGTATAGGTCTCTCTCTATGTTTATTATTACTCCAAGGTGTAGACATACTCGGGCCACTACGAAAAACAGAAAAAGGTAACAAGTACTTAATGGTAGCTATGGATTTATTTTCCAAGTGGCCAGAAATAGTACCAATTTCTAACCAAGAGGCTGCAACCGTCGCTGAAGCATTTATGAATAACGTCATCGCAAGACACGGAGTACCATTGGAAGTACATTCGAATCAACGATGAAATTTTGAATCAGAATTGTGGACAGAATCAATGAAAATCCTCGGGATTAAGAAAACTCGAACTACACCAATGCATCCACACGTTGTGGTTTAGTGGAACGTCATAACAGGACAACTTGCCAATATCTATCGTTTTTTGTCTCCCAAAACCAGCCAGATTGGGATGACCTGATTTCTTATCGGAGTGCACAGCATGAATCTACTGGCTATACACCTTCAATGTTGGTCACTGGTCGAGAAATGAAGCTTCCTAGCGGTATCCTCTTTGGAAAACATCCTCCTTCATCCCGAGAAGAAGACCAAAGCCTGCCTCAATATCTTGAAAACCTTCAACAAAAGTTAGAGAAGATTCACGAGTTTGCAAAGATGAAACTAACCAGCGAAAAGATGAAGAGGCGGTTAGATAAATACCTTAAATAAGAGATATTTAAGCCCGGTGATGCAGTTTGGTTGTACCCGCCCAGATGGAAGAAAGAGTTAACTCCGAAACTTCAATGAAATTGGGAAGGTCCCTACCTGGTGGTCAAGAAAATCAACGATCTAATTTATCGCATTTGTCGGACTTCAAAAAGTAAACCTAAGGTCGTTCATACCGAGAGATTGGCTCGCTATTGTGGTGATGACCCACCTAATTGGTTTCAAGAAGACGTCGAAGTCCCTGTTATTCGAGGCGAATACGTTGAAGAGGAGAAGTAATGTTACACCTGTTGAATGAATGTAAGAATGACAGTTTCGACTGAAAATAAGAAGAGGGCTGAATAGGCGGGAAAAAACACCAAAATTAATTAAAACTTTCGAATCACTAAATAACATATTAATTAAATTTCCTGTTTGACACTTAACTCTGTGGAATCTACCAATATTCCTTTATTTTATGAAACTGACATTTTCTAAATAATTCCACAATATAATGATAGAATGGTAACAATTCCAACAAGATGACAATTGCTTCAATATTCCTATCATCGTTAAAATTGTATAAAAATTGTGCCGATTTTTAATAGTAACTAATCCTAACACTAATGTTACATAATATATAAATTATTACTTCTAACAACCAAAATCAATATTGTATATATTGTACATTTTAAGGTAAATCAGAGTGATGTCGATTGACTGCCTGAGGGGGGGGGGTGAATACCTACAAAACCTCCCCCCTTGTAATGTAGGTAATGACCCACCCAGACAGACGATCGTCGTCACTTTCCCCCTCCTTGTATACGCGGCCGTGGGGAGAGTAAAACTGTCTACAGTAGAAACGGTTAAGCGTTTCCATCACGTGACTTAGTTGAAGATATTATTCAACACATGCTATGTTGGTACTGTTGTAACGCGAAAATTCGCCTAGTTGTCGGAAGTTTAATGTTGGCAAGCTTGTTGACGTGGAGAATTCAAAGCGCTGAATGCGCGAAGTATTCAGTCCTCCATTTGCCGTCAACGTATAAACACACATTGCTATTGAAAAATTTTTGCATGTGCTCTGGGAGCCATAACGTATTTTTACGGTAAAACCTGACAATTTCTACGCAAGGGAAAAAAGACGGCTTAAGTCAACATCTGGCAGCTCTGACCCGTTAATCTACTTGTCCAGGAAGGGCTGATGACCAAGGATACCAGTAGAATTTGTGGAATTGGGTAACACATGGTAAATTTCCGTACACGGCGTTTGTTAGTAGAATTCATTATCAAGGAGTTTTTTTTATGTTGATATTAAATTCGCTGATCGAAGATTGATGAGTCAGTAAGACCAGTTCCAGGAGAGCTGGAATATTCTGGAGCGACTGGAGTGAACAGTTTTCCATTTTTTACTCTTCTTACATTTGTACATTCACCTTTATCCGTCACATTTCTAATTTTTTTCATGTAAAATTTTTATTTCTCTCTTTTTGCGGCAATAGTATAAGTTTATTTTCACTCTGTATTTAAAATTGTAATAATTTGCCTATAGTTTAAAACATTGGGCTGTTGGCTCTGAACGCTAGGATACTATGGTACGTACCTGGGTACTGCGTTATTTAGTGGAGTTTCCAAATATATGTAAATAAAGTTGCGCCGTACATAATTTCGATTTATATTTTCTTTTAGCAAGGCTGAGCTCATTTGCTATTTAAATTTTATGCTTATGCATTTATTTATATTTATATCCATATTCGTATAAATTGCGGAAGTGTGAACCCATGTAACTGTTACATAGGTAATTTTAGTATATATTATGATAGTATTTTGAGAAATTCTACATGAACCATTTGGTCGTTTCTCTATAATTGTAGAATTGAGACATCGGTGTAGTTTGGGGCCCTCAGCTCTTCTGCACCCTGAGTTTGAAGCCTTCAGCTCTGCTCAGAGTTTATAGAATCTGCTTGTCAGTCATTTATTCAAGCTGCGACTTCGTTGTAACTGATAATTTAGTTTGCTATTTGAGATTTATGTAAATTCCGGCCTTCAGCCTAACTACATTTTGAGTCTACAGCCTTCAGCTGAGTTCAGACATTATTTGGGACATTGTTGTTGTAAACTTGTAATAAATATTTTGAAAAGAGACCTATGGTCCAAAGTGATTAATGAAAACTTCAATCAGGGGATACTTGCTGACTTCTATTTTCTTATGATAACTTACCTATGAGTTTAGCCTTTGTAGTGTGTAGTTAGTGTGGTTAACCCTCAGAGGAGTTGTGGGCTAACTAAAGAAGTCTTGGGTAATTGCCAAAACTTCTCTGGCGCCATTTTTGAAAACTTAATACTTTTTTTGAAGAATCCACCTCTTCTTCGACTCGAAGCTAGTCGACTGGCGAGCACGGGTTGTACCACGTGAGACAACCCGCACATCTATAGCGAGCACTAAGGGTTAGTAGGTTTTCTCGTTACACTGTCTTCTTCTAGTAACAGAAAAAAAGCGGAACTCAATACAAGCGTTTGTCGTATTGTTTTGATTCAGATGCATATGATTGATGTCGTATTAGTTACGTGAAGGAAAAGATTCAACGTTTCTACTGTATATTTGTTTTATACGACAGGCATTCATTGTTTACAGCAACAAGAACACCTCCAACCCTCGGGCAATATAATTCCACAAAACTTCTATCTGCCTGGTAAATTGAGTAGCTTTCCGAAAACAGTTTACCTGTTAAGACTTATTTAAAGAACACGTTATGTATTAATTAATAAATACTCTACTTCAGAGAACGACTCTTTGAAAGTCTTTAAGATTACGACGACGCTACTGAATACCACCCATCCAATTATCGGAACTGTCACTTCGAACACAAAGCTTGCGGAATCCAACCTACTCAAGAGTGAATTTACTAATGGGGGAAACTTTAGGGAAGCGAGAAAATGATCCTGGAGCATATGTGTATCTAAATAACAGCCAACTTTATACTTTTAGCTACATTCACTTCAATCGTTTAGTATCGAGATGGTTGTGATAACTTTTCAGACACAGATGCGTTTTAAGTTTTAACAAAGGACTCCAGCGAAAGTTTCATTTAATCTTAAGTTCGTTAAAATGGTTATAAAGAGTATGTGGGTAGAGGGCAACTTCTGGGAATTTTGAAGAAAAGTAAATATAAAGTGGAGATCACATCAACTGTTTTATATCTAATTAAAACCATGAAAATAGGCTATATATATATACATATATATATATATATATATATATATATATATATATATATATATATATATATATATTAATACAGTTCCTCTATCTAAATTCTAAAGAAAACATTAAAATAAGGAAAAATGTATATATTTGTATATTATACTTGTGGTACACACTGTATAATCAATAATTTGAAAGATTCAATATACAAATAAAATTTGACATTCCAATTTCGGATGACATTAATGCAGAATATACTTAATGATAGATAGATTTTATAACGATTTCAAAACAAATATTTTTTTATCTTTCAAAGTACAAAATTTAATATTCATTTGAGCCGGGCATATTAATTTGACAACTTCTGTTAAAATTCAAATAGGTTATATTCAGTGGTAAAGGTGTGTTCACAATAGTGTAGCTACAATCACAAATTGTGAAAACGACGACAATTAATATTTTATATTGTTATATATCATACATCCATTCAATTATAATTATTAAAACATTGGATATATTATAATTTGTCACCCAAACGTGGGGCAACTATAAAAGAATATAGTATATATAATATATATATATATATAATAATATATCTATGTATATATATATATATATATATATATATATATATATATATATATATTTATATATATTATTAACTGGATAGATTTTAGCCCTACATTGGGGGCCATTTTTTTAAACTGGATAGACTTATCCTTTGTAATAAAAAATATATTTAATATTTTATTTAGTTTAGATTTACTTTAAACTTCTTATTATTAGCCCAGTATATAGATAATTTTAAATAGGTAATAAACAATTTATGCTACTTGCATGAGAAATTTCTTATCTCAGGGTAGAGTTCAAGTATATGAAAATTAAACGGTTTCATTTTTTAATATTAGCGCCAAAATCAATAAATTCTTTATATTTTAAAACAAATTTGTTGATCAAAATATATTATTCACTTAATAATTATGAACTGAATACGGTCCTGCCCTGCTTGGAATCAAATCTCTGCACCATTCATAGATGTCAGTTCAAACTTCTACCTATAGAAAATAGATGGAGCGGAAATCACCAGATGAAATGAAAATCTCAACGTACAGTTTTAAATCGTTCTTTAAAAGAAACAAAACGTTGTTTAATGTGATGAAAATAAATACATTACTCTTTTACAAGTGTTCTTGAAGAAATTCAACTATCTAAAATAATGATTCATTCATACAACAGACACACACTCTGGTGAGATATTAATTCTAAGAGTGAATTACAATTATGCAACTTGGTATACAAATAAATTATAGAAGATGGCGAACTATAAACTTTTTAGCGTTCATGTAACATTAAAGTTCAGTTCTTTACACAAATCGGTAAGGTCGTTTAACTTTTTATGTATTAATAAATTGAATTTAAATACCTTGTTCACTATACTGTTTTTGTTTATTCACCTCAATGATCAGTTCCTTTAATCTATTTTAGGTTCTCTCTCTCTTGAAATAAATCCGTTCTTCCTGTCCATTTCCACCAAATCAGGAATTGACACTGTATTTCTTCCAACATCAAAACACTTTGGATGAAATTCCATGATTCAGTGTTTTCTGAAAGGTATTGTCGAGACATTGCTTCCACAATACAACAATTGACCATTTATAAAAGAAAAGTCACGGTTAGTACCACATAATATATAACAATTCCTTTTTATATTTTGTAGTTATTAATATTTACTTAATTACTTACATTAACGTATATCTCGTGAGTATAATGTATTTGTTTCTTGAATTCCATAGCCAAAACTGATATTTCTCAAATATTTAAAATAATTTTCTTTACCAAAATAATTTTACTTCTTCCAAATTTTTGCTACCCCAAAAAAAGACTTCTTAGTGAATAGTCTACATAATCAACAACTTTTTTCATTCAAATTTTCTTTATCATTAGCAACGTAATTGTCGCTGATGTGATCCTTTTAAACGTTTATTTACCAATCAAAATTGACTATCAATTTCATCATTGAAAACCTTCACTTCAAACAGTGAATCGTCCTTCCATCATATCAGGACATTCTATTCTAAATTTTTCAATTGCTTAAACCTCATATATTGTTTTCTACCAACAATATTTCATAAAAATTTTAACTGAAATTTGTTAATCTCTAAGTGTGTATGTAAAATGAAAATTCTTAATATTTTTAGATGACAGCTGTTAACTTCAAATATATGTGCAATATGAATATTCGTTTTGCATATTTCATGCTTTCTGAAATTCATATTATTATACAGCTTCCTATCTAGTTATGTCTAAACAGTTACCCTTTCTTATGTTAATATTTATTTCAACAAATATTGTTTGGTTTCTTCTGACAAATTCATAAGATTATCTTAATTTCACAGAATAAAGAAACATTAGTTTTTTTTTATCATAAACAAAGTTCTGATACTTAATCTTTTGAATAAAAATTGTGTTATTTTGTTTCACATAATTTGTTTCTCGCACCTATTCACAATTTTCCCTACGATTATACGGTCTGTCTTGTGTATGCCTTCTCTATCAAATAGTGTATCATACAGATTGTCTCCATTCAAAAAAAATTCAGACTTAAAAAAATTCTTCTAAATTACAATGCACAATCTTTAATTTTTATTATTTAATATACAGGGTGTTTCACTCTATAATAATATATATATATATATATATATATATATATATATATATATATATATATATATATATATATATATATATATATATATTGAACTAGTCATCTAGTTTTGTAAATATATTGAAATAAATCAACATAATAAAAAGGTCTTATTGTAACGGAAGGAGTGTCAGTAGACACAACCTTTAGAATAAACTCAATAACAAGTCAAATATCAAAATATAAAAAGATTGAGATATGAATGAATCGGGTGAAATATTGATGTGAATGTTTTAAAAAGGGATGAAGAATAAAAATTCCAACACTATATTATTTAAATAGATAGTAAATATTACCTGTACCAGTAATTCTGATTGGTTGTCAAAGTCACGGAATCACGTATAATACTGAACACAGCTATAGCAATTTCTGCAGGACGAATCGTCATATAATAGCTTGAAACCTAAACTAAGAGAAAAGAATAATCAGGTTAACGATAACTTAACATTGTTTACATAATTTTTCAGTAGTAGCAGAGGTTTAGAATACCATGTTTCATTCATTCATTGCAAAGGGTTGAAACTAGATGGAAAAGATACTTGGAACACAGCCCAAACTTATAAAAAGGAAATGAATATTTACAAGAAGTAATGCCTGCTAGGGAATTTTCATTACCAACATAAAATCATTGCTTATTGATTATATATATGAAATTTAATTACAAAAACAAAAATAATCAGGAGTTTATGTATAATAACTATAAAACAAGACTCAAACTAAAATAGAATCAATTACATATAGGTTAATTAATAATATAGGTTGTAAAATTTGTAAAAATAAACATTTCTCAAATTAGCTAAATAACATGAATATAAGAAAATTGACTATTGTAGGAGGAAAAGAGGACTTAATTAAAATTCCTTAATACAATAGAAATCTAAGTGAATTAGTGTTATTACCCTCCAGGACAATAAATCTATGTTCTTCAAAATAGTAACTAAAAGACTGGAGAATAACAATTTTAGTGATAAAAAAACAAATAAGTGAGCTATGGACTAGGGAAGCTAAAAGACTTGTTGATTTTGAAAACAAAAGAAGGTTGATTTATGATGGTGATAGAGGATGCGTCGATAAGAGATTGCTCTCGGTATAAAATTGTTTAAAGGTGTTTAAAAGTTAAAATTATAAAAAAAGTTAAATCAAACTAATCATAGGAGTATTCAATCATGTGTAAGGATTGAATAGTGCAGTAGGAGCGTGTCTCTTATGAGATATCTGCAAGATTTGGAGATGCGAGTGCAGCCGGCAGTGATAGCAAAAATAAGGTCTGTGTATTTTGCTGAAACTTATTTGGAATTCCAATAAACATTTTCAAAGTGTACACTCAAATCTTTAGTTGAACGTTCGAATTACATAACGCATAAAAAGGCCAAAAACAATAAAATATGATGCATCATGAATTTATCTATAGAGAATTATATCTTTAATATCTATAAAATTAGTGTACTCACCTTTTGTAAATTTATCTACTTGAAATATCACGTGCATCATGTATGTTACATTAAATCTTATATCTTCCTTCCAGCTATTGCATGTATAACTTTAAACTATCACTTTCTTGACCTTTAAACACACACATATATAGTTTATATATTATCACTTATATGTAATTGATTATAGAAACTTGATAACGCTAGCGTCGTGTTGACTGTGAAACGTTATTTATGGAAGAAAAACCTCCTTCTTTCATGTATATTGTAGTAGCGCATGCGTTAGGAGATTTAGCGCCGACGCAGTAGTGGGAACATTTTGTTATAGAGAATACATGTTTGATATAGGGTGGCACAATTCCATAAGAATAAATTTTCGAAGCAAATTAATAGTTTCAAAAATATTTTATTATGTTCCAATCAGGTTAAAAAATTTTCAAATTATTTTATTAAACAGCTTTACATTTATGTGTTGATTTTTTTTTATTCTCACATCCATGATTAAATTATCAATATCATTATTGTCGTATTTCAATCGTTTTATTTAACAGATATTGTTTCTCTCAGAGGTTGTAAGTTAAAGGTAAGATTAAGAATATATTTCCTCAATCTTTGATTATTATATCCAGAACTCAAAGGGAGGATTCTCATGCTTCCGACTAATTAAATAAACATTATAAATAAATAATTAATTAAAAAATTTGAGCTAGTCAATCAAGGGAATAAAATGGCGCCCATAAATATAAATAAATAAAATTATAAAAATTATAAATTAATAATAAATTGTCGGCCCAACGGTGGGGCAAATATAAATAATTAAATTGCTTTAATTAATAACAAACAAAGAAATCATGGACAAGAAAATGGTATTGAGAGATGAAAAGCAGGTTGGAAACGATAGCGGATCAGAAGAGGAGAGAGAAGAAAGGAGCCATGGAATGGGAGATTTCCAGGTCCAATATTTGATACAGGAACAGCAATCAGAAGGAGATCCTCCTGAAGAAAGTACGACAGGAGACGAAGAAGATGTGGAACAAGAAGATAGAAGACAAGAGAGCAAGAAAACACAGGCAGGAACAAGTACAAGTAGGGATGATTCAATGATGGTCATGATGCAACAATTATTTGCTGATATGAGGGGAGATTTAAATGGGAAGATTGACACCATAAATGGAAACATAAACAATATGAAGGGAGATATGAGCAACATGGATGGAAAAATGGACACAAAGAGAGAAGAAATTAGGAGAGACATCCAGAACATCCATGGAAATATGCACCGATTGGAAAAGAAAATAGATGAAGTCAAATTGGAAAATTGTAAGGAGATTAAGGAACTCAAGGAGAACCAAGAAGAATTTAAGAAGAACATTAACAAGGTAAAAGAAGACATGGAGAATAAAAATAAAAATTTTAGACAAGAAATACAAGAAAATGGTGTGAAAATTCGAGAAAACATAGAAAAGATCATAGTAGAAGAAGTATCATAATTTAGAAGAGATATAGAAGAGAGTTTACCAGAAAATATTAAAAGAGAGGTATCAAAACAAGCTAAGCATATAACAAAGGAAGTGGAACAGATAAAAGAAAACGTAAACAGAAAATTCAAGGATTTAGATGGCCTGATAGAAGAAAGAACGGGGATGAGTTTAGCAATCACTGAAGATATAAATCGACAAGTAAATCAAGAAATAGAAGAAATGAATAGGAAATTAAAGAATACGGTAGAGGAAATGGAAGAGAATTTGAGAAGAAGTGGAGGAGTCAATGTATGTCCAGGAAATTTCCATAGCAATTTTGAAATCGGGGTGAAATTTGATGGAAATATAAACAATATACATCCCAAAGTAATCCTAAAAATAATTCGGGATAAAATTAAAGGATTAAGAGATATCATGGAGATAAAGCTCATAATAAGGAGCATATTACAGGGCCATGCTTTGTTATGGTTCTGTAACAAGGAAGAACAGATACAAAGCTTAGGAGATTTTGAGCAACAATTCTTAGCATATTTCTGGGGAGAATTGCAACAAGCGACATTCAGGGAAAGGCTATACTTCGGAAAATTTGACTACAAGAAGAGCAAAAACCTTAACAATTACGCTATGCAATTATACAATTTAGCCCAGTACTTAGAACCTGGAATGAAGGAGGAAGAATTAGTGTTGTACATGGGAAGACAATTTAATAAGGAAATCGAAGAGATGCACCGAAGATTAAGAAACACAGTAGATGAAATAGAAGATAATATAAGAAGTCATGAAATAGGTATAGGATGCTCCAGAAAATTTTATAATGTAGTAACAAGAATAAAATGTGACAACAAAATGAATATAATTCACACAAATGTTTTGATTAAATTAATAAGGATTGAAATGAATAATATGGAAGAATTTGAGACGCAGATTTTATGGGATTTATTGGAAGGAATGAATGAGATACGGGACTACAAAACTAGAAAAGATATAATGGAGAACGGAAAGAAGCTACAGAAAAACATTGAGACTCAAACAACGAGAGATGAACATAAGAAAAAAGTAAGAAAAAGAATAGCCAAGTAAATAGTATCACATGAGAATTAGAATGAACTTTGGAAATGAAAAAGCAATGGAATGGACAGGAAAAGGATAAAAAATAGACTTACATTTAAAATTTATTATAAACAGATAATACAAGTATAGTGAAATTAATATAATATGTAGATCTAATATTTTTTTTTTGAAATTTTCATATGCAGTAGACTTGTAGACGTTTTTCATTATTCATAGTGAGCAGTAATCTGAAACAGAAAAGAATATGTAAATAAATAATTATAGTATAGGTAGATGTAAGGTTTTTCCATTTTGCTTCATATGTAGTACTCCCATGTAGAAAGATAAGATAATATCATAGGTAGATATAAGGCTTTCATTTTTTCATATGTAGGATATATATACATGGTTTCCATTATCATAGTTAAGATTCTAAAAAGAAAAAAATATTAATAAAAAGCTAATAGATGATTTTAAGTAAAAGTAGGATAATTTCACATTTAAATCATAAGGAAAGTTAGAGTAGCTATATAAATAAAAACCCAAACAAATAGAGACACAATCTGTTATAAATAAATATATAATACCAAAGACAGACAGGAATAAAAGTGACAATATAATGTTAAGAAATTTTGTGAGAATTTATTAGGTAGAGAGGATAAGAAACAGAATTTACACTTATTAATAAGAACAGGTAGGATTTAGGAAGGACAAGCTCGTTATCAATTGAATAACATAGTAAAAGAGGTGGAAAGGAAAGAAAGTTTTAAATCAAGATATAGAATTTGAGATATTCATGTCAAATAAATTTTTATAGGAATTATGGAGATAAGTAACAATGAAATATGGAAGCAAAGATTCATATAAATATGATATGATTAATTATTATGAGATAGGGAGAAATGAAATATATATAAAGTATAATGTAATTAATATATTGAGGAAATGAAGTTGATGAGTTATAATTAAGAATTATGCAAATAAATATAAATAGGGATAGTAAGCAAAGAAAAAGGTTAGACTATAGGAGCAATTTTATTGACATGAATAAGGGTTGAAAATAAGATATGAAAATATATGAAATATTGGAAATAATAGAGTTTTTCTTGAAATTGAAGATAAGATAAGAATAAGAGAGCATTAAAAGAATTGTTCAGTGAAGGAAAAAGGTGTAAATAAAATAATAAAGATTCTACGGTGTGAATAAATGAATAATAATTGGAATATGAATTGAAGTAAAACAATAATATAGAATGGTATATTAAGAGTAAACAAAGATATATAAGATATTTGAAACCAGAATGATTTGTCTCATATTTGTAAAAATATTTAGAATAGGATAGGATAGAATTAGATAATGGAAACTAGTTAAAACTTAAATATAGGATTCTTCAAATTCAATTTCTGTAAAAAAAAAGGTAATGAATAAAGTAGAATATAATTATTAGCCTAAATGTTAAAATTGAAATTTTAAAAAGGCAACTTAAAAGCTTCCTTTTTTGAAAATTTAAATTTGAGGGGAGTTGAACTAGTCATCTAGTTTTGTGAATATATTGAAATAAATCAACATAATAAAAAGGTCTTATTGTAACGGAAGGAGTGTCAGTAGACACAACCATTAGAATAAACTCAGTAACAAGTCAAATATTAAAATATAAAAATATTGAAATATGAATAAATCGGGTGAAATATTGATGTGAATGTTTTAAAAAGGGATGAAGAATAAAAATTCCAACACTATATTAGTTAAATAGATAGTAAATATTACCTGTACCAGTAATTCTGATTGGTTGTCAAAGTCACGGAATTACGTATTATACTGAACACAGCCATAGCAATTTCTGCAGGACGAAACGTCATATAATAGCTTGAAACCTAAACTAAGATAAAAGATTAATCAGTTTAACGATAACTTAACATTGTTTACATAATTTTTTAGTAGTAGCAAATGTTTAAAATACCATGTTTCATTCATTCATTGCAAAGGGTTGAAACTAGATGGAAAAGATAGTTGGAACACAGCCCAAACGTATAAAAAGGAAATGAATATTTACAAGAAGTAATGCCTGCTAGGGAATTTTCATTACCAACATAAAATCATTGCTTATTGATTATATATATGAAATTTAATTACAAAAACAAAAATAATCAGGAGTTTATGTATAATAACTATAAAACAAGACTCAAACTAAAATAGAATCAATTACATATAGGTTAATTAATAATATAGGTTGTAAAATTTGTAAAAATAAACATTTCTCAAATTAGCTAAATAACATGAATATAAGAAAATTGACTATTGTAGGAGGAAAAGGGGACTTAATTAAAATTCCTCAATACAATAGAAATCTAAGTGAATTAGTGTTATTACCCTCCAGGACAATAAATTTATGTTTTTCAAAATAGTATTTAAAAGACTGGAGAATAACAATTTTAGTGATAAAAAAACAAATAAGTGAGCTATGGACTAGGGAAGCTAAAAGACTTGTTGATTTTGAAAACAAAAGAAGGTTGATTTATGATGGTGATAGAGGATGCGTCGATAAGAGATTGCTCTCGGTATAAAATTGTTTAAAGGTGTTTAAAAGTTAAAATTATAAAAAAAAGTTAAATCAAACTAATCATAGGAGTATTCAATCATGTGTAAGGATTGAATAGTGCAGTAGGAGCGTGTCTCTTATGAGATATCTGCAAGATTTGGAGATGCGAGTGCAGCCGGCAGTGATAGCAAAAATAAGGTCTGTGTATTTTGCTGAAACTTATTTGGAATTCCAATAAACATTTTCAAAGTGTACACTCAAATCTTTAGTTGAACGTTCGAATTACATAACGCATAAAAAGGCCAAAAACAATAAAATATGATGCATCATGAATTTATCTATAGAGAATTATATCTTTAATATCTATAAAATTAGTGTACTCACCTTTTGTAAATTTATCTACTTGAAATATCACGTGCATCATGTATGTTACATTAAATCTTATTTCTTCCTTCCAGCTATTGCATGTATAACTTTAAACTATCACTTTCTTGACCTTTAAACACACACATATATAGTTTATATATTATCACTTATATGTAATTGATTATAGAAACTTGATAATTTTAACAAATTTTTTTATCACAAGCACGCTAGCGTCGTGTTGACTGTGAAACGTTATTTATGGAAGGAAAACCTCCTTCTTTCATGTATATTGTAGTAGCGCATGCGTTTGGAGATTTAGCGCCGACGCAGTAGTGGGAGAATACATGTATGATATAGGGTGGCACAATTCCATAAGAATGAATTTTCAAAGCAAATTAATAGTTTCAAAAATATTTTATTATGTTCCAATCAGGTTAAAAAATTTTCAAATTATTTCATTAAACAGCTTTACAGTTATGTGTTGATTTTTTTTTATTCTCACATCCATGATTAAATTATTAATATCATTATTGTCGTATTTCAATCGTTTTATTTAACAGATATTGTTTCTTCCAGAGGTTGTAAGTTAAAGGTAAGATTAAGAATATATAATTAATTAAAAAATTTGAGCTAGTCAATCAAGGGAATAATTATAAAATGGCGCCCATAAATATAAATAAATAAAATTATAAAAATTATAAATTAATAATATATATATATATATATATATATATTATACTGGTTTAAAATGAGCACCTTGAATCTATTTTTTTGAATGCATTGACGTTGTGACGAAACTAATAAGGCTGCTGATATTCGAATTTACGTTTAGAATAAAATTTATACTGTCCGTAATATTAGTTGGCTTTTCGATATATATCAGACCAACTTCAATCATGTTGGATGGAGAAATTGATTTGATACCATTTAGTTACTTAGTTTTGTATCCGAATGATAGTGTCTTTTCATTTTTGGGTTATGTGTAGTTCAGCCATTACAAACTTAATAGAATTATAAAAAATACTTGCTTTCAATTTTTAACAATTTTTATTTAAAATTTTTATCAACGTGAAGTACTGAGAAATATACAAATACTTGGTAAATGTACAAGATGACCTTACTAGTGTTTTAATGTGACATTAAGTTGAGAATTCTATAATATGTAATGTCAAAAGTTTAGGAACTGTCACATAGGAGAGAATTGTTTGGTTATATATCACAGTGACATAGATGTCAAAAAAGTCTATGGAAATGAATAATGCAACAAATCGAAAGAGAAGCAAAAATCACAGAACTTTATATTTATTGTGTCAGGAAATATATGAATTTTGTTGTTGAGTAAATAAAGATATTATTTAGGAATTAGAAAATAGGAATAGAGGATAGTTTATGTAAAAGAATAATAATAATTTGGTAGAAAGAACATTTTAAAAGGACACAAACACAATTTAAAAAAATTAACACTTAAGAATTAGAATCAGCACACATATGATTAGGGCATAGCAACAAAAAACAATGGGAGTTTTTGTTGATGAAGAAAATGAAATAGGTATGACATATGGGAGAAATGATAAGAAATTTTAGATAAAAAACTATCAAAATTGTATAAAAGAGTCCTGAATGAACAGTAGAAGCGGCTAATAAAAATATATAAGAAGGAATACTATAAAGAAGCTACATATAAAAATATATAAAATAACAATCATTGGAGTCCCGGAAGTTCTGTATGGTGTGGTTTTGAAAGACAGCACTTCAAGAAGGAGTATTAGTGGGGTTGTGAGGACCAGGTTAGTTTTTTTTGTCTTTGTTGGTACCAACATTTATGTTAAAGATATAAAACAGATCTGATGAAAGTAATTACAAAAACATTAGTACTTACGCATTTCTATTTAACGTTTATAATTTATCACTTTGTTTCTTTGTTCCAATTCAGTACTTGCGCATTTCGATTTAACGTTTATAAATTTCGACTTCTCAACATTTATATTAGCATAAGACATTTCATCACTTCGTTTCTTTGTTCAAATTCATAATACATATTTTCTGACCAATACAAACTAATTCATATTAAATATTATTGAAATCATTGTTTTCTTAAATATCATTTCAACGAATACGAATTGACATCTGTTATTACTGTGAGATCTGGAATCGACTATTCTAATGAGAAATTTTAACCATAGGCGCACCAAATAATATAAAAAAAATATTAAAAATTGTTTGAATGAATAAAAAATAAAATATTGGAGATAATGTGTAAAAATAACTGGAACTCAAAAAGTAGATAGAGTATCTCATTCTCTCCGCATAAATAAATACATAAAAATTTTCTTTTTCTTTTAATGAGCTAGCCACACTAAAATTTAATAAATCAAAATAGTAATACAATAATATTAAAAATTCCTCTTAGACACACAAGTATTACAATATATATATATATATATATATATATATATATATATATATATATATATATATATATATATATTCAAGAATGTCTTGGGTTTTACTCACAAATGAAGACATTCCTGAATATGTCGCAGAAACTTTAAGCATAGGTTCAAATCTTGCAGTGAATATACAGAAAGAAACAGACATTCCTGTTCACGACATTCTATGTAACATCGAAAATGGCATCAGAGAATTGAAAATCGAGGAAAAAAATAATATACGTCATAAAACTAGCAATATTTTACAATATTTCAAAAATAAAATTAAGTCTCAAAATAGTAAGAAAATTACTACTACTGAACGTAACTCCAGAAAAAAAAGAAAATTCTTGAAACAAAACGACCAGATTGAAGTTTTAAAAGCTGATAAAATAAATAAGACTGTTTTGATGCAAGCTGGAGAGTATGACCAAAAAATGAAGGACCTGCTTAATGATAAAAAAACGTACAAACAAATAAAATTAGATCCAACAAATCAAAATCAAAAAAAGAATAATGAACTAATAGATTCATGGGAGAAAAAGGTATATATATATATATATATATATATATATATATATATATATATATATATATATATGTATGCACAGACTTCAGTTTGAGGACGAGTATATCTTATACTGAGTATAACTTATACTGTATAAGTTGTCCTCGAAGTGTACTCTCGGATCTAGCATACTAACATATTTGATAAAAAAATTTTTCACGGGAATGTATTGATGAATGATTATTTTTCATTTAACCCTAAATAGGTCATCCCTTACACCCACCCCCTAAAGGCGGAGCTGGGGGTGACTTTGTAAAATAGTCGTAAAAATAAATGTTTTAATTTAGAATCAAATTACACGTAATTTTTTACATATAGGTACTACTAAAATTTCATTTTCATAATTTTTTTTATAAAGTTATACAAAAAAAATGTTATCAAAAAATTGATTATTCAATGGTGTGGGACTCTCGGATCTAGCATACTTCCATATTTGATAGAAAAAAATTTTCACGGGAATGTATTGATGAATGATTATTTTTCATATTAACCTAATTCAGTCATCCCTCACCCACCCCGTAAAGGTGGGGGTGGGGGTTACTTTGTAAAATTGTCGTAAAAATAAATGTTTTAATTTAGAATCAAATTACATGTAATTTTTTACGTATACTACTGAAATTTCATTTTGATAACTTTTTGTTATAAAGTTATGCAAAAAAAATGTTATCAAAAAATTGATTATTCAATGGTGTGGGACTCCTGGATCTAGCATACTTCCATATTTGATAGAAAAAAATTTTTCACGGGAATGTATTGATGAATGATTATTTTTCATATTAACCTAATTCAGTCATCCCTGACCCACCCCGTAAAGGTGGGGGTGGGGGTTACTTTGTAAAATTGTCGTAAAAATACATGTTTTAATTTAGAATCAAATTACACGTAATTTTTTACGTATACTACTGAAATTTCATTTTGATAACTTTTAATTATAAAGTTATGCAAAAAAAATGTTATCAAAAAATTGATTATTCAATGGTGTGGGACTCTCGGATCTAGCATACTTCCATATTTGATAGAAAAAAATTTTCACGGGAATGTATTGATGAATGATTATTTTTCATATTAACCTAATTCAGTCATCCCTCACCCACCCCGTAAAGGTGGGGGTGGGGGTTACTTTGTAAAATTGTCGTAAAAATAAATGTTTTAATTTAGAATCAAATTACACGTAATTTTTTACGTATACTACTGAAATTTCATTTTGATAACTTTTTGTTATAAAGTTATGCAAAAAAAATGTTATCAAAAAATTGATTATTCAATGGTGTGGGACTCCCGGATCTAGCATACTTCCATATTTGATAGAAAAAAATTTTTCACGGGAATGTATTGATGAATGATTATTTTTCATATTAACCTAATTCAGTCATCCCTCACCCACCCCGTAAAGGTGGGGGTGGGGGTTACTTTGTAAAATTGTCGTAAAAATACATGTTTTAATTTAGAATCAAATTACACGTAATTTTTTACGTATACTACTGAAATTTCATTTTGATAACTTTTAATTATAAAGTTATGCAAAAAAAATGTTATCAAAAAATTGATTATTCAATGGTGTGGGACTCTCGGATCTAGCATACTTCCATATTTGATAGAAAAAAATTTTTCACGGGAATGTATTGATGAATGATTATTTTTCATATTAACCTAATTCAGTCATCCCTCACCCACCCCGTAAAGGTGGGGGACTTTGTAAAATAGTCGTAAAAATAAATGTTTTAATTTAGAATCAAATTACACGTAATTTTTTACGTATACTACTGAAATTTCATTTTGATAACTTTTTTTTATAAAGTTATGCAAAAAAATGTTTTCAAAAAATTGATTATTCAATGGTGTGGGACTCTCGGATCTAGCATACTTCCATGTTTGATAGAAAAAAATTTTTCACGGGAATGTATTGATGAATGATTATTTTTCATATTAACCTAATTCAGTCATCCCTCACCCCCCCCCCGTAAAGGTGGGGGTGGGGGTTACTTTGTAAAATTGTCGTAAAAATAAATGTTTTAATTTAGAATCAATTTACACGTAATTTTTTACGTATACTACTGAAATTTCATTTTGATAACTTTTTTTTATAAAGTAATGCAAAAAAAATGTTATCAAAAAATTGATTATTCAATGGTGTAGGACTCTCGGGTCTAGCATAGTTCCATATTTGATAAAAAAATTTTTTTCACGGGAAAGTATTGATGGATGATTATTTCTCATTTTAACCTAAATCAGTCAGAGCTCACCCATCCCCTAAAGGCGGGGGTGGGGGTGACTTGGTAAAATTGTCGTAAAAATAAATGTTTTAATTTAGAATCAAATTACACGTAATTTTTAAGTATACTACTGAAATTTCATTTTGATAACTTTTTTATAAAGTTATGCAAAAAAATGTTATAAAAAAATTGATTATTCAATGGTGTAGGACTCCCGGGACTAGCATAGTTCCATATTTGATAGAAAAAAATTTTTCACGGGAAAGTATTGATGGATGATTATTTCTCATTTTAACCTAAATCAGTCAGAGCTCACCCATCCCCTAAAGGCGGGGGTGGGGGTGACTTTGTGAAATAGTCGTAAAAATAAATGTCTTAATTTGGAATCAAATTACACGTAATTGTTTACTTATACACCTAAAATTTCATATTGATAACTTTTTTTTATAAATTTATGCACAAAAAATGTTATCAAAAAGTTGATTATTCAATGGTGTAGGAGTCTCGGGTATAGCATACTTCCATATTTGGTAAAAACAAAATTTAACGGAAATGTATTGATGAATGATTATTTTTCATTTAAACCTTAATCAGTCATCTCCCACCCACCCCCATAAGGCGGCATAAAATAGTCGTAAAAATGAATTTTTTTAATTTGGAATCAAATTTCACGTAATTTTTTACGTATACTCCTAAAATTTCATTTTTGTAACTATTTTTTTTATAAAGTTATGCAAGAAAAATGGGGTCTAGCATACTTCCATATTTGATAAAAAAAATTCACGGGAATGTTTTGATGAATGAATTACCTCCATTTTAACCTAACTCAGTCATCCCCCACCCACCCGCAAAGGGCGGGGGTGTAAAATAGTCGTAAAAATTACTTTGTAAATTTGGAATCAAATTATACGTAATGTTTCACGTATACAGCTAAAATATCATTTTTATAACTTTTCTTTATAAAGTTATGCAAATAATATGTTATTAAAAAATTGATTATTCAATGGTGCACCACTATCGGGTCTAGCATACTTCCATATTTACTAAACAAAATTTTTCACGGGAATGTGTTAATGAATGATTATTTCTCATTTTATCCCAAATCAGTCATCCCCCACCCATCCCGTAAGGGTGGGGACGAGGGTGACTTTGTTAAATGGTGGTAAAAATAAATTTTTGAATTTGGAATCAAATTTCACGTAATATTTTATGTATACACCTAAAATTTCATTTCGATTACTTTTTTTTATGAAGTTATGCAAAAAAAATGTAATAAAAAAATTGATTTTTTAATGAAAATAAAAATCGCTATTGCGGCTTTACGAATAAGAATTAAAATTTACTATTTGGCATATGTATATTTAATAAAATAAAATTCAAATTAAAAAATGATTACACGCTTATTTCATACCATAAGGGTAGAGGGGGCGGGTGTTTGGGAAATATTAGGGTTGGGGTGATTTTGAGTGTGTCATCGAATCATAAACCGTTTTTTGAGTATGTATACCAATTTTCATATTTTTTCTTCATTATTGCCAAAGATATTCAATAAAACGTGTCACCATCCCAGGCCCTTAGGGGTTGGGGGGGGGGGGGTATGACTGATTCACGTTAAAATGAAGGATAATCATTCATCAATACATTTCCGTGAAACATTTTGACTGATTTGGGATAAAATGAAAAATAATCATTCATCAATACATTCCCGTGAAAAAAATGTTTTTATCAAATATATACTTCCCGAGAGTCCTGCACCATTGAATAATCAATTTTTTGATAACATTTTATTTGCATAACTTTATAAAAAATAGTTACCAATATGAAATTTTAGGTGTATACGTAATATATTACGTGGAATTTGATTCCAATTCTAATTTATTTTTACAACTATTTTACAAAGTCACCCCCAACCCCACCTTTAGGGGGTTGGGTGGGGGATAACTGATTTAAGTTAAAATAAAGGATAATCATTCATCAATACATTCCCGTGAAAAATTGTTTTCTATCAAATATGGAAGTATGCTAGACCCGAGAGTCCTACACCATTGTATAATCAATTTTTTGCATAACATTATAAAAAAAAGATTTCAAAGTGAAATTTTAGGTGTATACGTAAAAAATTACGTAGAATTTGATTCCAAATTTAAAAATTTATTTTTACGATTATTTTACAAAGTCACCCCCACCCCCGCCCTTAAGGGGTAGGTGGGGGATGACTGATTTAGATTAAAATGAAAAATAATCATTCATCAATACATTCCCGTGAAAAATTCTTTTTCATCAAATATGGAAGTATGTTAGTTTGATGTTAATAAAATAAAAATGCATCCATGTGTAGAATATGAAAAAAGTGGGAACAATGTAATACTTAATTTAAAAAAGTATAATACTCAAAATCAATCATAATCATATTCTAAAACTAATTTTAAAAACCATAGACAGTTTTTATTAGTAACAGTTTCACAGTTTGAATAAGAAAAGCATGTGCAAGTTTATTAAAATCAGATCATACAATTTCATTTTTCCTTGATTCAAAATCGTCCTTTGTCGCAAAAACAAAGTTTTCAGTAGACGTTTCAATGTCGTGGTTCTCCTTAAAGTGACTGTGTAATTGTATTTTAGCCGAATTTTTGAAACTACAGAGAGGGCACTTCTTTGCATTTTTTGGAGATGATTCTGAGGAATCTACTGATAAAATGCCATGAGTCTTTTTATGGAGATGATTCTTGTGGTTGAAATTTTTCTTGTAGATATCACAACTGAAGTTGTGAGTCTTTATACACTTATTAAGTGGAGCTAGATCATCAAGTCTTCCCTCTTGAAATATTTTTACTTGTTTCCGCAACCCATATATTCGCTTGAAAGATGACTTGCACCCAGTACACACTGATTTCTCATTCATTTTGAAAAAAACTTTTAAACTTAACGTTATTTTGTTTGATTCTGATATAAACACAGCTGTTTGAAGCAAAGAAATTATTCCATGGTATAAAGTTTGACGTACCGAATGCAAGACCATTAGACCAAGTATGCAACCCAAATAATATAAGTTTGGGGATTGATTATCTCGTAATATCCGATGCACAAACGACGAAAATGAAAACGATCCGCCTCTTATAACAGGGCTGACGGCATTGAACAACAACAAAACATCGTTTTTCGTATATTGTTATATTTTTGTAGTTGCTTTTATGCTGTATTTCTGAACATTATCGTAAAAATGTCTTTTTAAAGGCTCTGATAGCAAGTTCTAGCTGTAATGTGAGTAGAATATAGAATCTCGAGAATAATAAATTGATTAAACAATATTGTCAATTTCAGGTTAAACAATATTGTAATTTTTTTTGAAATTGTATTCACAAATAAGACACAAGAACTGGATTTCCATGAAGAATTGGAAATTAGAAGACACTTAAGAAACCCATAATATCAAGTTGTCAATGAACAGATAAATCTAGGGAGTTCTCCACTTTTAAACTGTCTTCTTAAGTGATAATTTTGAAAATCAGCAGATATAGTTTTCCTGGTTTTCTATATCATTGCACAGTTATACTTATCTTAATTGGGAAAAAAGATATCCAGGATATCCCCATAGGGCTAATAATATCTACGCTTTAATAATTGTAATATCATATATTCTTCTTTTTTCTATTAACGTATATTAAGTTTAGCCAAACATAATTATTAATCATCAGGTAGGCATCAAATGGAATGTATATTCTGTCATTCTGACGATGATATTTAATATCGAAACAATTGTCAACTTTCTTAAAATTTCTAACATTTTTTCAATATATTGTGGAATTATCTAGAAACAGTAAGCTTCATTTAAAACAGTAATATGGGTAGATTCCACGAAGTATGGGTCGAGATAGTAAATACTTTGTAATAGTTATTAATAATGAATCATATAACGATCTGTGGAACGTAACCCAACGTCTACTTGGAAAAAGGCAGATATGCAAATATGGTTACGGGAAAGAAGTATTCATTTTGATTATACTGATATTAAGCCGGAACTTTACAGGAAAATACAGCTAAATAAACCAATATTTAAAAATTATGTTGTTTATAAGTTGTTAGCTGAACACGGTCCTTCCGTGTTACGTTTGCCACCACCTGATCCAAAATTGAATCCAATAGAAAAGATGTGGGCTATTATAAAATGAAGTTGGAGTGCGTAATACAACTTTTAAGGTAGGTGACGTGTTAAAGTTGACAGATGACACATTTGCTAGAGTCACACCAGAAACATGGAAGAATGTTTGCATTCATGTAATCAGAATGGCTTTAATGGTATGTTATTGCAATAAATTTTCTAATTAACCCATTAGTCCCCAACGTTGCGTAAACGAAACATTTTGGAATTTTTTTTAAATATATCATTGAATGTCATTGACTTTTATGTTGCTACAATTTATTCCAAATATAATAACAATTATGTTTCTATGTAATACTGCGATATAATCAAAAAATTCATTTTTTGCAAATTTATGAAATATGCGGAAATTGGGGATTTCATTTATCATATTTTCGTCGATCGTCGTTTTTTGGATCTATTATCAAACGATGGGAGCTTTCGTCTTCTTTTACTGGGGAATCAGAAATTACTTAACCCTACATGTTGGTCAGGAAGTATTCAATCAATTATGGCAATAAAAATTCGATTGTTCGATATTCTAAAAGCTCTTCAGATATTGAATCGAAATCGCAGAAAAAGGAAGCAACCATGGAAGCTAAAAATCTGAAAAAGAAAATGGCCAACTTTGAATTTGTTTTTATTAATATTTTTATCTTCAAAACTTTATCTCAAGTAAACCACGTATCAAGATTTTTACAAAGAATTGATATTTATATCGGCGGCGCAACAGTCTTAAGAAATACATTGACCTACATTTCTGCTTTAAGAGCTCAAGAAGCGTATAATGATTGAATATCTGAACCAATAACTCTTGCAATTAAATGCAATATAGAGCTAGTATTTCAATTTAAAAGGCAACGAAAAGTACCAAAACAAATTGTTGAGCTTGCTTTGGAATAGCAATTTGATAATAGAGAAGATTACTTCAAAGTCCGGGTATATTACTATTCAATTGATACCAATACCAATCAAATTGAATAGAGGTTTTCTGCTATGCAATCAATCAAATGAATATTATTTGTTGCAACAATACTAATTTCGAAAACATCGGGAAATTTTTACTAACGGTGTTGTCAATCAATATTGATATGTTACTTGAACTAGTTAAAGAGATGACTTCAAAAAAGATATGAAGAGGAAACTTTTCCAAATAGTATTCATATATGAAACTTGATTTTCCTGAAGTTTATGTTATGTTTGTTCTATTTTTTACCCTACCTGTGTGTAACTGTTGCGCAATTGGAAAGATCCTTTAGTAAATTGAAAATGTTAAGAAATGCATTAGGTCAACAATGATCGTGATCAATCTATTTTAAATGTAGAATATAATATCGCAGCGAAGTTAGATTTAAAAGATCTCATAGATTACTTTGCCAATACTAAAGTCAGAAAAAGAACGTAGTTCTAGATTTTAGTTTATTATTAGTTTTTATATTTTATATAAAGTATTTCATTTATTTCCTTTCAATGTAATACGGAAAATACCAATCTAGATATTGGTTTGGAATTAAGTAGCTGAATAAAACATATTTTTGTTTTGACACTTTTTATGATACAAAAAAATTTAAGTTTTCGTTTTGTATTAGTTTTTGTCCTGAATGGAAAACGTTTTAATTTTCTTACTTTTTACGTGTTACTCAGTGTACCTGTAAGAAATGTCCTGAGGCCCACTCGCCCCTAGATCCGCCACTGAGCCAGGCCCGTCGCTAAGACAACTGATTCTAAATAGTGCATAGGTATTAGATAATATTAATATTGCTCCTGTACAAACATAGGTACAGCAAATATGACACATCTTTCTCAGTCCAGAATACATTTCTGATGATTTCTGTAATCTATCAGAGTGTGCTCTGAAAATTCGGTAGTGAAATGGCAAAGTGTACACTATCTGCTATTTTTTTAAAATACGTTTTATTGCATTAAATGATTATAAAAACGTATCTATATAATTCAATATTCCAAGAGAAAAATGTAAAAAACAAGAATTTTTTACATTTTGCTCCACCTTCACAATTCAATTCAATATATTATTTTCAAGGTATATTGCATTTATGTGGTTTCTATAGAAACTAATCTATATGTATAAATATTTTTAACCCAACAACTACATGTTGGAAATAATAAAAAAAACTATAAGAACGCCGCTATTAGCAAAAACATTAAGGCGGCGATTCCACAGCAGACATTATAAAAACATACTTAGATAACATATTTTAGTCTTTCATAAAATCTGAAATAGAAACGGTCTTACATGGTTGCCGGTTTTACTATATTTTCAGGAGATCTACTGATTTGCATATTGATGAAAAAAATTATGACACTTGTTTATTATTATTATTAATTTTTAATTAATCATATCTCGCATGATATTTCCAAACGCTCTGTTTAAATTAATTTAAGAGATTTCTATTATTACCTACCTATCTAATGAAAACTAACGAAAGAAGCAAACTAGCCACAACTAGTATGTGAGACATCTACACACACAAAATTATGTATTTGCAGTCGAGAAAAGCAAATTGTACTAATGCTAACTTTACAAAAGAAGTAATACATTTACATACTAATGATATGTATATACCAAAAAAGGATAATACTTTATCAGATTCAGATTTAAATCGATTTTTTATATACCTATAACAGTTATTTTCTTACATTTGTTTTTTTATTTGTTTTGTATTTTTGTTGTTCATTACTATTCGTTCTATTTTTTTTATATACTCGTACCTGATGAGTATCTACGTAACTTTATTTTGTGATTACTATTTTTAAAATGAAGCAGTAGGTAGGTTTAATATATCGTATCCCCCTTAATGTTCGCTACATATGGCAAACATTTTTAGTTGTAGGATATAGGAAAATTTAATGTATGCCATCGATCCTGCATGGTCGCTAATCTGAAAAGACATTCTGACGTCACTCACGATGCCACTGTCATGGAGGCAAAATATCGAAAAAGTTGTTTGGAAAAAGTGATTAGAATGATATTTTAGGGCCATTTATGAAATTTCGAGCAAAAAAAACAAAAAAATAAAAAAATCCGTACTTCTCGCCATGTTTAATGTGTGAGGGTAAAACAATTCAGAAATATTGATTGAGGTCATTCATATATAATAAAATGAAAATATTCGTTGAACGCGTGAAATTTTTTTGTATCTTGTCAGTTTGTGCAGTTTCAAACAATTTAATTGTGATATTACAATTGAAAAGGGCCGATATTAATTTTTTTTATGTAATATTTCATCAACGTTTCAGAACATGACAACTTACATTAATAATTATTATTTAATAAGCGTAATGATTCATGTTTGGACAATATTTATAAAAAAACAATGCGATAATATGAATACAAGATAATTTATTATCTTTGAAAGGTCTGCATACATTTCACAACGATTCCTAGTTTTATACTTTCATCATCCTAGAACCCATTTTCCTCAAATACTTTGCCGCAATACAAAGTTTCAAATTAACTAAGTGAGCTTTAAAATCATAAACGAATACTCGTGTAACATCATTGTTGCATTTGATCCGTAGTTCTCCGTTTTCGTTAAGTTTACTTCTATTTACACATTCTGCAAAGATATTTTTATATCTATCTATCTATCTATAACTAAAAATGCCTTCTATACTGTCACGTGAAGAAAAAATAGAGTTGGTTCTAATTTGCGGAGAAAATTATCAATGTTCAAGAGAAGCTGCTAATATTTTTAACCAAAAATATCCTAGCAAAAACGTCCATTTTAGAAATGTAGCAAAATTATTAAAGAAGTTTAAGGTAACTACAAGTAGAAACGCTAAGTCTTTTCCATCACATGACTGATACGACATTAACTATATGCATCTTAATCAAAACAATGCGACAAACAAATTTCACCCGTGCAAGCCTAAATTTATTCAAGTTCTGAAGAAAAATATTTTGACGTCCGGTTTGGTTTTTGAATTATAGAAGATAATCCAAATTTCACAGAAAATGTTTTATTTTCCGACGAATCTACTTTCACATCAAATGGAACAGTAAGCTCACAAAACTGTCGTTGATGGGCAGACACAAACTCCCACTCAAGGTTAATGTATGGTGCGGAATTTGGAATTGTCAAATTATTGGTTCATTTTTCTTTAGAGAAAACCTGAATGCCAGGCGTTATTCAACTTTGTTGGAAAATGAATTAACCAAATTTTTGGATGGTATCCCACTGGCTAAGCGAGCCAATCTTCATTTCCAACAAGACGGTCCCCGGACCTATGCCCTCTGGACATTTTATTATGGGGCTATTCAAATAACAAAATTTATCGAGTAACACCCTTCAGAGACGTCGCACATTTAGAACAATGCATATGGGATTGCGTATATGCTATTAACCAAGGTACGCACCGAAATATTCAAAGAGAAACGAATTCCGGGACGGTGAAATGTATGGAACGAGATGGAGGACATTTTGAATTTGTGTTTTGAAATACTAAGTTATTTATTAGTAATGAGTTAGTGGGTAATCTGTTGAATATTGTTTCAAAAAATAGTAATAACTTAATGAAATTAACTGTCTCGACCCTTACTTCGCGGAATCTACTCATATTAGTGTTTTAAATGAAACTCACGGTTGACAATTGTTGACAATTGACAATTTTTTAGAATTTTCAACAATTTTTATTATATTGTGGTATTAACTAGAAACCGTGAGTTTCATTTAAAACACTAATAGTAATACGTTGGTAAACTAATTCAATTTATTATTATTATTATGACTAGTTAATGAGTTTTAATAATTTAATGAAATATTTATTGAAAATATCAAAAACGGTTCTTTTCAATTGTGGTATCAGTACTAAATTATTTTAAACTTCACAAACTGACAACATTGGACAAGGTATTGTTACAGGAAAGTTTCAAATGCTCAACTAATATTTCCATTTAATTCTCCAGGAATGATTTTAATGACCAATTTTGAATAGTTTTACGTTTATAAATTACATACGGTGCTAATTGAACTCTTTCAAAAAAGAAATTGAGGCAATATCATTTCAGAAGACCGTAGTGGAGAAAAATAAGAAAATTCTTATTTTTTGTTGTTTTTGCTTCAAATTTTGTACGTACTCCTAAAATATCATTTTAATCACTTTTTCTAAATAACAATTTTCGGTATTTTGGCATCTAACCTCACTTTTCGCATTTCCACTTCAAATTTTTCCAATTTGTGGCCATGAAGTGTTCATGTAACTGATGTCAAGATGTAATTTTGGATTATCGACCATGCAGAATCGATCGTATATATTAAATTTTCCTATATACAACAACTAAAAATTGTTCCCATATGTAGCGAACATGGTGGACACTGTATGTTTACTTTATTTGTTTTTAAATGAAAAGTTTGTTTTCAAATAATACATATTTTTTCGAGGTCATAAGTTTAGTTCATTATACTTTTTTGAAATTTCTATAGCATAAAATAAATCTATTGAAATTACTCAATTTTTGACAAGATTTTTACTGATGAAATGAAAATCTAACTGGCAGCCCTGCGGTCTAATCCAAATAAACTTTTCATGAGGATATAAATTTCAATCAACCAACATCATAACCCTTAATTCATTTAAAAAAAATAACAGATAGCTCTCCCTTTGACCTTTTGCCATTCATTCCACTACCTACCGAATTGTTAAAGTTTGATTGATTTCCGCGTTCAAAATTTTTCGTTAAAAAAACTACATACGTAACCGGCGTCCCAATAAAAGTGGCTCTAGACCATATATCAGAAATCGTTAATAGTACAACTGCGGGAAAAAATATAACAAAAGTTTCGGTATACCGCGAGAGGGCGTAATTGGATAAAAACATTAAAAAGCCAACTTTCATAAAATTAACTCAATTAAAGGGCATAACAAAAACAATCATCGCATTCTTCAAAAAATTCTGCGTATATTTGATATTAAACTTTCAGTCTATCTACTCAAATAATGTGTACGGGGAGATTGATATGAGAAAACGCCCTTAACTCGGGTTCAACTTAACCGATTGTTGCAAATTTAGTCTTCTTGAAAACATCTGTTTCCCAACAACATAAGTTTAATAATTTCGACATAACCTAATGAGTAGCATGCACACTAGAGGGCGCTATTGACTTTGTTTTTTAAATCTAGTTATCTTTGGAAAATATTAAATAGAAGTATACAATTTTAATCGAGAATTATAAAAGTAGACTTAATTAGTAACAGAATACCGATTACCGCATGTCGATATCTTTTTCCTATCCCGACATATCGTAAAAAACGTATACATTTTAATTATTTTCCTTTAAATATAGATTACCTACTGTGGCTATAGGTTCCGAACATATTTTAATAATTTGGAACGAATTAAAGTTGATTAATGGTAATTTCAATTAATATTTCGATGTTATTGGGAAACGGCGATCAGGAAGTTAAAGTGGAAATATATAAAAAGAAGTAGTGGGCCATGGAAAAAAACATACATATATTTCTACTTTAACTTCCTTAACGCCGTTTCACAGTCAGATTAAAAGTTATATTGAAATTATTATTATTAGGGCAAGGAATGTCAATTGCAACTATTTCAAAATTGTTAAAATCCTTTCCGTACTACCCCATAGTAGGTAATCTATATTCATAGGTGAATGCTTAAAATTTACGCTTTATGAAGTGAAACAATTTATGGGACACTACAGGATTTTTGGCGTAAAAGTAAACTCGTAAAACTAACAAATTTGTTAAACTCCTTATCCTTATCTAATTATTATTTAATTAAGCTCAGTGAGAGAGACGCAATGCTGTTCTCCCCTTCTGTTACATCAGTAGACTCCATGATATTACTAAGCGAAATAGACTCGTCGGCAGAGCGTTAGACTGAAAACCTAAAGGTCGTTGGTTGGATACCTGGTTTCGTCAGTAAACTATTTAATTTTTCTTTCATCTATAAATCCATTCTGCTAATGTATTCAACAATGTCGGTAATGTTGAACAGAAGTATATCTGATTATTTCTAAAATATTCATGCATTTACTTGAAGCAATGGAATTAAAATAAAGTTTGGCTCAAGATTGTGGTTTGTTTGAACATTTAATAAAATAATTTCTTAAAAAGAATATTTACTTTTGTTTGTCTTTTATTGTAAATAGTTTTTGTACACTCATTCACAGTTTTTGCGTAACATAATAAGTTTCACTTCTAAAGCTGTTAGTTTTCAACTGACTCATAAATTTTTAAGATATGTCGGGACCGGAAAAGATATCGGCATGCGGTATTCGCCATTATGTTACAAATTAAGCCTACTTTTATAATCCCGATTAAAATTGCATGCTTCTATTTAATATTTTCCAAAGATAACTAGATTTTAAAAAAATTAGCGCCCCTCGCTTGAAAGTTACTCATTAGGTTATGTCCAAATTTTCACTCTTATGTTAGTGGAAAAGAGCTGTTTTCAAGATGACTAAGTTTGCAATAATCGGTTAAGAACCGGAGTTATGGGTGTTTTTTTCATAACAGTTCCCATTCTCCCCCACATCTTATTTAAGTAGATAGACTGAAACTTTAAATATCAAGTACATATACGCAGAATTTTTTGAAGAATGCAATGATTGCTTTTGTTATGCCGCCTTTTGAAAAATTTGGCTTCTCAAGTTTTTTATCTCTTTTGTTACATTTTTTGTACTCGCAGCTGTACCATGAACGGTTTCTGATATATGGCCGAAAGCCATTCTTATTGGGGCACCCGTTACATATTTCATATTTAATTAGTCATTGATAATTAAGAATACGGACGCCTTTTTGAAGACCTTTCAAAGTAATACTAATAAATTACCAACGATAAACATGAAACAGAGTATAGGTATCAATAAGCGATTACATCAAGCCGTTATAATGTGGCATCGGTGTATTGTATCTTTTTTGGTACGGCTTTTGTTCATTGCACTATATGAAGCTATTACAAAAAAAATTATCAATTCTTAGAAAATTAGGGCATAATTTGAGATCCCGTTTGGTGAAGTACCTATGTAAGGTCCGTGGAAAATAATATTTACAAAATCGTTTAGATATGGTATAAGTTACAGGAATAAAAGAACATTACTAGGTATCAGTAATAATGTTTCCAGGATTATTCAGTCCTAACAAGTTGTTCAGAGTAATAATTTATTATTCTTTAAAGTACTGTTTGTTGTATTTTCAGTAAACTGTGCCATTATTATTAAAAGTGGAAACTCAATAATATTTTAAAATCAGAATGCTGAAGACTAGGAAAAACTGACAAATAACAATTTAACGCGAGTCTAGTTTCGAGAAGACACACAAAAACACGTCCATCAAATTTCAAACTGTATATTATATTATCATCTTCGGTCATAAAGATTTGTACTCTTGTTTTTCTGAAACGTAAATTAAATATAAATCTCTTAATTGTCGTGAGTAAATACTGTTACCTCTATCAATAAACATTACTAACCATAAATTTTAAGGGCATTCCCAAGAGTGCTTAACCTATTAAAAGTGTATCTTAATATAAATAACAATAACTGAATAAGGTTGAGATTCACTGAAAAATAAAAACTTCTTCGAAATTGGATTACTGATGACTTACATTTTTTTTCAAAGATTAAAATGTACGACGTTTCTTATATTTATTAAGATTAAATATTAATTAATTAATATTTAACACGTTGAGTGCTACCGTGGAAGCGGAAAATTGGGTATATCAGGCCAAATCCATTTTTCATGTGTATGGCCCACTAACCCACTAACTGAAAAAATGGTGTCCTGAAAAAACTAAGGATAAAATATACAGGCCAAATAAGGTTTTGGGTATGCCAGGCCGTAGTGCGATAGTCCCCATAGAGATATATGCAAGGCATGCAGCCAACGTCGATACATGCGGCTGAAATAACAGAAATAGTTGTGTATCAGCCGCGGATACATACGGCGATGGAAGCACCGTATCTCGTGTATCCGTGTTGGATACATACGGCACTCAACGTGTTAATTTATTAAAAAAAGAACTTTTTACGTTTTTAATTTTTTTAATTAAACAAATACCGCTTGTCATAGTTTTTTTATATACGGGTGTCCCACGAGGTTCTGGCCAGTATATATCTCGAAAACTGTTTGAACTACAATATTGAAATTTGGCAGTTATAAACTGTGGGTAGTATTACACATTTTAAGCAATCAGCTACTTTGCTACAATGTCACGTTTCGGGTCACGTGGTATAATTTTTAGAAAAGTTAATGACACACCCTGTATATTGTTCCACTGCTGTATAGGTCTCTCTTATACTAATTCGGCGACACCTATTTTTTTTGTGTTAGGTATATACAAACGACAAACAAATATTCATAAAGTTTTTTATTTGAAAAACAAAAAGAATTGGAAAACAATAACACTTTTACTACAGTTTATGCTCAAATTTATGTCCACCTTCATTAATGCAGCATTCAAATCTAAGTAAATTTCTTGTGCATGCTGCTTCAATACTTTCTGGTGTAAGAGATTGGCAAGCTGCTCTGATTCTGTTTTTTAAATTATCTACATCGGTAGGAGCTGTAACAGAAATGAATCCTTTTAAATATCCCCAAAGGAAAAAATCTAACAGGGTTATATGTGGTGAACGAGCCGGCCAATGTATTGTATCATTTCTCCCAATCAAGCTGTCTTGGAAATACACATTCAGATGTGACGTTACTCGCTGAGCAAAATGAGGAGTTGCACCATCCTGTTGCCACCACATAGTCGCTCTCTCTTTTAGTGGATTGTTCTCAAGCAAATGTTGAAGAATATTCTGGAGAAAATCTAAATACCTTTCGCCTGTCAAATTCCCCTCATAAAAATACGGCCCAATCAAGCGTCTATTAAACAAACCGCACCAAACATTTATTCCCAAAATAGTTTGGAAATACGTTTCTCGCGTCCAGCTGGGATTTTCAGCCGACCAGTAGTGACAATTATATCTATTAACGATACCTACACCGTTATTGTGAAAACGGCTTTCGTCGCTCCACAATATTTTATTTAAGAAAAAAGGGTCCTCTACGATTTTAATTGACACTTCTTTCTGGATCTGCAGGAGTTAGACCTTGCGTTAAATGTATTTTTAAAAGATGATATTTGTATTGCTTGAACACCCTCTGAATAGTAGATTTACTTATTCCTAATTCTTATTGCAGACATCGAGTTGAAATTTGGAGATTGACTTGGATATAAGCAAGAATGTTAATAATATTATCTTCCGTAAGAATAGGCTAACGTGGAGAATTTTGATGTTTTCCGGTTGGAAATGAACCGTGTCTTAATTTTTGTTCTACATAAGTAAAATTATTTTTTCCTGGAGTTGTTCGGTCGGGGAAACGATTTCTATATAAATCTCTAGCTCGTCTGGTATTTTTTCCACATTCTTCATAGATCATCAGCATATCGACATACTCGTCATAAGTGAAACGTAAAGGCATGGTAAGTTTCAAGTCACAAAACTTTTAACAACAATAATACAGTGACCGATTGTTCACTGACGCTGACAGCTTTTGACAACTAGAATAGCTGTTACTAGAATATGTTTTTTGTTTCTCAACTCTCTTTGTTTTTCAAATAAAAAACCTTATAAAAATTTGTTTTTCGTTTCTAAGTACCTGACACACAAAAATAGGTATCGCCGAATTAGTATGAGAGATACCTTTACAGCAGTGGAACAATATTCAGGTTGTCTCATTAAGTTTTTTAAAAATGATACCACGTGACCCGAAACATGACGTTGCAGCAAAGTAACTGCTTGCTTGAAATGTGTAATACTACGGTTTATAATTGCCTAATTTTAATTTTCTACTTCAAATAGTTTTCGAGTTATATACTGACCAAAACCTCGCGGGGAATTGTTATACTCTTCATTAATGATTTCCAGTTTTTTAAGACAATTTTAAGAAAATTGCTGCTGTTATCTAATAAGAAACGATCGCTTCAATGTTGGCCACAATAGGATCACATGTTATATACAATCTTTAACAGTCTATTTAGTGCTGCAAGAAATGAAAAAAATCTACATTTAGAGGACAATTTTAAGTAACTATGTGTAGTTAAACTTTCTGAGAGAGTCTAAGAAAACTTATTTTTTCTTCAAACGTCAGTAAATCTGTCAGTTTTCGACTGTGTAGGCGTTTCATTTTTCCTCGGCCGGAGCTTTAGTTTTCACTTTCCCGCCAGCGGAGGGAAAAGTGTTATCATAGCAACATAGATAGAAAAGCAGCCGTAGACGCAATAATTGTAAAAAATAAATTAATATTGTTGACAGTGTCCACTGACAGCTTTATGTTACATCACTATAGCAACAACCTGTTCCTACTCACCGACACCGGTCTAAACCGCCTTGCGAACCCAATTATGTTGAAAAATTATTACTATCAAAAAGAGACGTTTTTGCATTAATTTGTCGACATTTGAAGAAAAAACAGCATATTTTATTTGGGGGAAAAGCTACTTTTCATGAGTTGCTCTCTATTACCAGCCTCACTCCGTTCGACTGTTGAACACGAGCGCGTCATGAAAAGTATCACTTTTCCTCCATATAAAATAATATACTATTATTGGGATCGTCCAGTTATCTCACAGATATAATTATTACAAACCGATACTGATCTGCTGGTTTCCTTAGCGGAATATTTAAAATAATCCTAGCATTATCTATAAGAACAAGAGTACTTTCACAGGAGCTTCAACAGTCGATTGATAATTTTAGAATAGAGCGATTCCAATCTAATCATTTATAACTTTTAACATTCTACACCCAAGTCATATTATTATTGTATATAGCTGAAGATTCGTAATTCTAAGAAATTTGACAATTGTTAGAATTTTTAACATTTTTTCAATATATTGTGGAATTATCTAGAAACAGAAGTTTCATTTAAAACAGTAATATGAGTAGATTCCACGAAGTAAGAGTCAAGACAGTTAATTGAATTTAATTATTAATTTCAATAGTATTCAAAATTCTAAGTTAGTTAACGTAAATAGTAAACAAACACGATTTTAAACTTTGGCAAGGCCCTCTTCATCTATAGTAAATGCATACCTACATACTAGGAACTTTTTTATAATAGATAAGCACAGTATTCAGTAAAGTCAACATTCTCAAATGTGAGATCGAATTTTCTATAAAATAAACAGTTGTTCAGCAATTTTTAATCGAAATCCATAAATAGTGTTATTTCAAAACAGCTTGAATAGATTCCAGAAAGTATGGGTTGAAACTGTTGGAACAGTGCTCGATTATAAAATATCACCTATTTCAAAACTCCTTATCATGCTATGTAGCTTTATTATAGGTACACTGTTTTTGTATAACAGTTCCAGCTGATTCTTATACATCCCAAATAGTTTGGAGACTAATTTTTAGCATTTATATAACGCAACGTCGGGCACTAACTACTGTTTGATTTAATATAGGAAAAATACTGAATTAATAAACTAAAAACTACAGTGTATTTGTGTACACAAACGAATTATACATTAATAACTAGAAACATCTTCATGCTTGAAAACTAAACTTTTTTTCTCTAACAAAAAGCACCCTTTTTTGCGAGACTTTAGAAGGTCGAGAATCGTACAGATAAGAGAATTTTAGTAACATACCGAGCAGGTCCGGCCTCATTCATAGCGACCCGTTGTTTTAAAAGAAATATCGAGTAATAATTGGGATAAACCAGATGTAAAAGTATAGGTCGGAATCTGAACTGATTATTTTAGCAAAGAAAATTTCTCAAACATTAAGTTTTAATTTGAGAAAATGAAATTCGAATTGTGTGGTACAAAATTTGGAGGGTAGTTCTTCTATCAATCTGGGATCGTTTTTATTGAAAATGATAGTTCTAAAACATTGAGAATATTCTGGAATACAATAGGAGAAGACCTTGAGTATGTAGTTACCCGTGATAAACATAATTAAGATATTTTCACTAAAACACAAATATTAGGTTTGATTTCTAAAATTTTTGACTCGCTTGGCATTGTTATAACTCGACCAAAAATCATAATCTATCGATGATGGCAAGAAATAATTGGGTGGGATGATCTGTACCTTCAGAAATAATGTTTATGTGGCGTGGAGTTGAACAACAAATTTTAATTGACTTTTTTAGAAAAATACTTATACCTCTTCCAAAGTCAGTATAAAAAATATCATTTTACCAGGGCACTGCGATATTTCGTTAATAAGCGCTTTAAGTAGATACTAAGTAATACCGATAAATTTATCAATACATATCGGTGGTCAGTTTTTACAAGCTACGGAAAGCTCATCTTACTTTTGAATATCAACGTAGCTAAAAAGCATTCTTCAAATCGCCGGTCGTCGGCAGAGGTGTTGGAGTATAGGTCGTAATTACTTTATGAAAAAGAAGATAACATTTTTTTTAAAGAGCAACAGCGCGCGCCGTTTTCAGATTAATATCTCAATATTCTTCAGGAGATTTTTATTGAATGCGGTTTAATTATTTTATATACAGTTGTCTTTGATTTGTTTTGTGCAATGGTTTTCTGGAGACCTTTTGGGGTAATTCACATTAACAATGAAATTCCTGCTAATAATGTAATTCAAAGTTATGATATTATCCAAGTTAATGATGAAATACATCTTAGTAATGCAATTCTAATTAATAACAATGAGACACAATTTTGGAAATTTGAAAATCGAGATTTGCATATTCATTTTCAACAAGTAATTTTAAATATGTAATCAAGCTTAAAAGCTAAGTATGTCAATTCAACTCAAGATGAAATAATTAAAAGAATAAGCAAGTTAACGAAAATTACTTATTCCACAATTTATTTAGTAATTAAACGAGGTGTTGTGACTGAACACGATATAAAACGAAAGCTTATCGTCAGTCGTCGGGTAGACAGTTCATCTAAAGATGTGATTCAACGAACGGTTTACAATACGTACAAAGAAAATCAAGTCTCAACATTAAAAATTATTTTTAATAAAATGCAAGAGTTTTGAATATTTTAAATATACATCATTAGAAACACTTCGACCAATTTTAATAGAGCGTGGTTTTACGATAAGTATAAAAAATTAGATAGTCGAATGCGTGTTATGGAATCGCCCCGTATTGTGGTACTTCGTCATGTCATAATTGTTTCAGTCAGATTTTAAATTATAGGGAAAGTAATAGAAATATGTTTATTTAGATGAACCGTGGTCCGACACTCACGATGTCGTTTAATGCGGTTAGGCCGACAATTAACTGAATTGTGTCTTATAAATGCGCTGTGCTCGAGAGGAAAACAAGTAATTATTTTGCTTACTGGGAATCAAAACGGCTTTGTATAAAATGCCTTATTTCCTTTAGCAAAAAATATTAACAAAGCTCTGCTTGATACATAAATAATTTGTGAAAATATATCTGATTTAACACGTTGAGTACCACCAATGCTTAAGCCAGTTCCTTACTGATGTACCGCAATTGGGCTAATACTGGATTAAATAAACAAAAGGGGTTACACTAAATATATTTGAAGAACTTAAAACAAATAAATGGTAGACATTAGAAATGTTTTATTTCTTACACATGTTTATCTTTCAAATATCGTCGGTCCAATGCCAAAACCATGAATGTGCAAAATTGGCCGTTTTGACCTAAGTGCACCATAAGTCTTAAAATGAACCATATTATCCATGACAAACTCACAATTTTGCGTTATTGGCTTTGCGAACAATTATTCAAAATATCTGAATGTACCACTTTCGCGTGTCTGACGTTGCAAACAATTATTTAGATGCTTGCGAATTTGTCGGTATCGCGATTATCTTTTTCGATGAACTTTATAAATAATCGTGAATGTAACATTTTCGCGCTTTTGTAACTGCAAATTATTTCATAAATGCCAGAAAACATTGCACTGTCCTGTATTCCACGTTGCAAGATCAGTGTTGTCTTGTGATTAGAGCAAAAAACAATGATAGAAATTGAAATAATAAAAGGAGAAAAAAAAATGTCGAGAATATTTAGAAAGAAAACCATTAGCTCGAAAGTCCAGGATGACGACAAAAAAATTGTAAAGGAAAATACGGAAGTTTTATCTTCAAATTTCGATCTACAGGCAGTTGTTACAACACCCAAAGATCCAGCAGTTTAAAACCTTTATTTGAGCATATGAACCATCTACAATTTTTCAGTTTACAGCTTTGCAAACCAAGATATTCTCTGTTGTTTGCGAGGAAACTCAAGGAAAAAGAGGATCAGTTGAAATATCTTCCTATATTCACGGTTACATTCTAGCACATCAAAATATTAAAGAGGTTCGAATGATGTCCGATGGGCGAGGTGGCCAACAAAAAATTCCATTTTCGCTGCTATGTGCCTTCAAATTGTCTCAAGTTATCCTACTCTAAGCCAAATAGATCATAAGTTTTATAAAACTGGTCTAACGGAAATGGAGTGCGACTCAATGCATTCGAAAATCGAAGTAAAAGCGAAATGCGCTTCCGTGTATTCTGCAGAAGGTTGGACGCAAGAACAAGGCCACGACTTTTTGTAGTCCAAAATTTAACATGACAAGTGGCCGTTTTTTATTTGGTTAATCAGTCCCTTATAAGCCAATTTAAGTATAAAATGTTTAATAAAGTGTGTGTAATGTCAGGAAATAAATGAGTATGCAGAGTGTGGAAATTCGAGAAATATCATAGCAAATCTGGTACTTCACCGATTTCTTTCTTAAAATTTTGGTAGTCGTACAAAAATAAAGTCAGGGACAAAAAATTGTGGTAATATTTTTTAATTTATCCCACGATTTATTCTAATTTGTAGTTGGTTTATACCTACTATGAATATAATATCTTAATGTACCTATATAATTTCGTATATAATTTAACTTTGAATTGAAGCGAAGATTATGCAATTTTACGATTATTGTTTTCTGTGAGAAGGGTTTACATTATTGATTGATATACAAAACAATTTGACTTGGCTGTATTGTATACAATAATTATATAGTATTCCATTTTTTCTTTAGTTTATCCTGTTGATATTTTAAATGTTACATCATAATATTAAATCTATATTGTTTCTTAATTTTATTTTTATTTACAAGCATTACAATTAAGAAGTTAAATGACACATTTTGTTTAATTTCACTATTTTTGAAGTTAGCGATTTTTTGATTTTTGTAATAGTGTTTCTAGAAAATCTTATTCAGGGACATTTGAAAAATTTATTCTTAGCACTCTAAACAGCAATTTCCCATAAAGCATTTAGATAAACTCTTATATATACAACTTTGCAGGTTGGAGTAGGGCTCTTGGGTCTAGCATACTTCCATATTTGATAAAAAAAGTCACGGCAATGTATTGATGGATGATTATCTTCCATTTTAACCTAAATCAGTCATCCCCCACCCAATCCCTAAGGGCGGGGGTGGGGGTGAATATGTAAAATAGTCGTAAAAATTTTTTACGTATAGACCTAAAATTTCATCTTGTTATGCAAAGTTATGCAAAAAAATTTTATCAAAAAATTGAATATTCAATGGTGTAGAGCTCTCGGGTCTAGCAAACTTCCTAAATGAGTTATCCTCGACCCACCCCCTAAGGGCGAGGGTGGGGGTGACTTTATAAAATAGTCGTAAAAATTGATTATCTTTCGAAAAAATGAAATTCCAACGACGCCATCGTTTTCATAGAATTTTTTTATGTACGGTCCTGAATTTTCATAATCTTATCTTGAATTTGAAATTTTTCTACATAAAAAAATTCAAGGAAAACGATGACGTCGTTGGAATTTCATTTTGCCAAAAATACCCAAAAAGACCACCCCTGAGGGAGAATTTTTTTTTGAATGTGTTTTTTTGAGATTTCACGCATCCCGAAAATGATGTCTTCCCGTTTCTTATATCACAGAGTGTCCTCATATCCAGAATCATCGCATTTTCTCTGAAATTTTGTCAATACCTGAGAAAAAATTCAAGTTCAAGATCAAATTATGAAAATTTAGGACCGTATATAAAAAAATTCTATGAAAACGATGACGTTGTTGGGATTTCATTTTTTTTTAAAATAATCGATTTTTACGACTAATTTACAAAGTCACCCCCACCGCCGCCCTTAGGGGGTGGGTGGAGGATGACTGATTTAGGTTAAAATGGAAGATAATCATCCAACAATACATTTCCGTGAAATTTTTTTTATCAAATATGGACGTATGCTAGACCCGAGAGCTCTACACCATTGAATAATCAATTTTTTGATAACATTTTTCTTGCATATCTTTATAAACAAAAGTTGTCAAAATGAAATTTTAGGTGTATACGTAAAAGATTACGTAGAATTTGAAACCAAATTCAAAAAAGCATTTTTACGATTATTTTACAAAATCACCTCCACCCCCGCCCTTAGGGGGTGGGTGGGGGATGACTGATTTAGGTTAAAATGAAAGATAATCATCCATCAATACATTCCCGTAAAACATTTTCTTTTATCAAATATGGAAGTATGCTAGACCCGAGAGCCCTACACCATTGAATAATCAATTTTTTGGTAACATTTTTCTTGCATATCTTTATAAACAAAAGTTGTCGAAATTAAATTTTAGGTGTATACGTAAAAGATTACGTAGAATTTAATTCCAAATTCAAAAAAGCATTTTTACGATTATTTTACAAAATCACCTCCACCCCCGCCCTTAGGGGGTGGGTGGGGGATGACTGATTTAGGTTAAAATGAAAGATAATCATCCATCAATACATTCCCGTAAAACATTTTCTTTTATCAAATATGGAAGTATGCTAGACCCGAGAGCCCTACACCATTGAATAATCAATTTTTTGGTAACATTTTTTTTGCATATCTTTATAAACAAAAGTTGTCGAAATTAAATTTTAGGTGTATACGTAAAAGATTACGTAGAATTTAATTCCAAATTCAAAAAAGCATTTTTACGATTATTTTACAAAATCACCTCCACCCCCGCCCTTAGGGGGTGGGTGGGGGATGACTGATTTAGGTTAAAATGAAAGATAATCATCCATCAATACATTCCCGTAAAACATTTTCTTTTATCAAATATGGAAGTATGCTAGACCCGAGAGCTCTACAGCATTGAATAATCAATTTTTTGGTAACATTTTTTTTGAATACCTTTATAAAAAAAATTTATCAAGATGAAATTTTAGGCGTATACGTAAAAGGTTACGTAGAATTTGATTCCAAATTCAAAAATTATTTTTAAGACTATTTCACAAAATCACCCCCACCCCCGCCCTTAGGGGGTGGGTGGGGGATGACTGATTCAGTTTAAAATGGAAGATAATCATCCATCAATACATTCCCGTAAAACATTTTCTTTTATCAAATATGGAAGTATGCTAGACCCGAGAGCCCTACACCATTGAATAATCAATTTTTTGATAACATTTTTTTTGAATACCTTTATAAAAAAAATTTATCAAGATGAAATTTTATGCGTATACGTAAAAGGTTACATAGAATTTGATTCCAAATTCAAAAATTATTTTTACGACTATTTTACAAAATCACCCCCACCCCCGCCCTTAGGGGGTGGGTGGGGGATGACTGATTCAGTTTAAAATGGAAGATAATCATCCATCAATACATTGCTGTGAAATTTTTTTTATCAAATATGGAAGTATGCTAGACCCGAGAGCTCTACACCATTGAATAATCAATTTTTTGGTAACATTTCTCTTGCATATCTTTATAAACAAAAGTTGTCAAAATGAAATTTTAGGTGTATACGTAAAACATTACGTAGAATTTGATTCCAAATTCAAAAAAGCATTTTTACGATTATTTTACAAAATCACCTCCACCCCCGCCCTTAGGGGGTGGGTGGGGGATGACTGATTTAGGTTAAAATGAAAGATAATCATCCATCAATACATTCCCGTAAAACATTTTCTTTTATCAAATATGGAAGTATGCTAGACCCGAGAGCCCTACACCATTGAATAATCAATTTTTTGATAACAATTTTTTTGAATACCTTTATAAAAAAAATTTATCAAGATGAAATTTTAGGCGTATACGTAAAAGGTTACGTAGAATTTGATTCCAAATTCAAAAATTATTTTTACGACTATTTTACAAAATCACCCCCACCCCCGTCCTTAGGGGGTGGGTGGGAGATGACTGATTCAGTTTAAAATGGAAGATAATCATCCATCAATACATTGCTGTGAAATTGGAAATGGAAGGATGCTAGACCCGAGAGCTCTACACCATTGAATAATCAATTTTTTGATAACATTTTTTTTGCATAACTTTATAAAAAAAAGCCATCAAAATGAAATTCCAGGTGTATACGTAAAAAACTACGTACAATTTGATTCCGAATTCAATAATTTATTTTTATTACTATTTTACAAAGTCATCCCCACCCCCGCCCTTAGTGGTTGGGTGGGGGATGACTGATTTAGGATAAAATGAAAGATAATCATCCATCAATACATTCCCGTGAAAAAATATCAAATCAAAGTATTTCACAAAGTCACCCCCACTCCCGCCCTTAAATTTTTTTTATCAAATATGGAAGTATGCTAGACCCAAGAGCCCTACTCCAACTATAACATTATATTTTTTATGATATATTTGATGGGAACCAACATCCAGTGGTTCATATATATTTTCTTAAAATTCACTGTTACATTTGTGCTGAAAATGTACGATAACTAATCTCTAAATTATCCACACTGTAATTTGGGGACATTGTACCCAAACTGTATGGAAGATGAACGGTAGAAGTTTCGGGACCGTCCCGAAACTGACCACTTGTCCTCAAACTGTCGTGTGGGTTGATGTTTTCGTACCCAAACTGTAGTCTGTGCATATATATATATATATATATATATATATTAAAGTGAAATATATCTATCAGACAAATTAAATCAAATCAGCATCATACAAATAGTGTGAATCTTAGTAGTTCATTAGTAAACATCCAATAAAAAAAAGAAATAATCCGTAAAGACATGAGTTGAACGTGTCAAGAAATTTTTAACTATCATATACAATTGATAAATTAATTTAAGAGATTGCTATTTAATTCAGTATCTATTTTCTTTTAAAGTATATTGCAAAATAAATAACACCAACAAGTAAATTACATCGAACGTAATATTATACATAATTGTGGTGATCCCTGTATATATCATCACATAAATTTTCAAACAAAATTCGATTATTACAATTTTAAATTTTATAGACACTTTCGGGAACCCCGTATATCGCATAAACTTTTATAATTATTAGCAAACGTCAAGGTCAAAAGATCAACGCTAGAAGCAATGTTATGTTAGTAATTCGTACGGTGTAGTTCAGTGTGTTTTTCGAAATGCATAAAAACAAAGTGATTTCGTCTATACTAACGCAAGGATAGATATATTGATTCAGGAAAACAATGTTTGTTTATCAACAAATGAACTGGAAAAACAAAATTAAAAACAATAAAAGGTTGTTGATTTTGAGCTTAAGGAGACGCCGTGAAAATGAATTAGAGGGTGGACGTGTAAAATTTTATCTCCTCAAATTTCTATTAAAATTTAAAATAACTTAAATAAATTATCAGAAATATTAATCAAAAGTGTTCAGACGACGTTTTAAAGTAAATAAATTGAAATACATACCGTATAATTAAAAATAAGTGAACTTTAGTGAAATCATCTAGATTTGGTAAGAACTATAACTATAATTACCTTATTACAATTATTCTGGTGGTTATCCAAGGTATCTTATAATAGAGATACTCTGCTGACGATATTAACCATATATATCATCATTCCTACATCTTGGACTTCGTTTTTTGTTTGATCACAGCTGATCATTTTTTCCTCCAAGAACAGCACATTCAATGCTATGCTCTATAAGTAACGATGAACATTTTCCACGTGTATATTGAACTTTTTCTATGAAAACATTTCACTTGTATATTTTTGTATGTAGGTTAATTGTCTGTGGTAGCAATTTATTGGTTAAACGTTAGTATTAACTGTTCAATCTCCACTGATAACGGACACAAATACTAAATTCATATTAAATAAGTATTCACTAGATTTTTGCATAATAATAATAAAGATTCTTAGATACATCACTTTGCCTTCCATTTTGTAAACTTAACAAAACATTTAACAGAACAGCACACTACACGTTTTCGCACTTAAAGATCTATGGTTGAGATTGAAAGTTTTTTTTTCGATGTACATTCAAACATAGAATAAGAATAATGATACACGAAATTTATTTGTTGAGTTTCAATAATATTTATAGTAATGAAAGCGTTTATATAGTTGTTGCGTAATAATGATACAATAATGAATTTAAACGTATAATATTGGTTTATTATTCGATTATAAAAATTTCTTATCTTTTCTCATTAATTAAATTATGTTCAATTGTTCAGGTTCGTCTTATTTTTCTCTGATATCTACCTATAGTTTCTTGTTGCTAGCAAACGTCAAGTGCCGAATCTCATCCCTGAGATACAGTATTTAAAAGGTAAAGTAAAATTGATAATAAATTTGAATTGGGTATAGCGGTAAGCGTAACCAATTCTGGCGCCCATAAATAATAATAAAACATATATTAAATTAAAATAAAAAAAAAATATACATAATAAAAACAGCAGCCCAACTGAGGTAAATTGAAAATTATAATATAAAATAGCATTACAACATAAGGGCGTAAGTAAAATTATATATAATAAAAATGGTTCCCAACGTAGAGGCATAATTAAAAAATATATAATAATATATATATATATATATATATATATATATATATATATATATATCACCAGACATTGCAAAAAAACTGAAAATTCGTAATGCATTGCCACCAAAAATTTATGGTTTACCAAAACTGCATAAGGAAAATGTACCTCTCAGACCAATAGTCTCATGTGTCCAATCATTTTTCACCCCCCTCTCAAAATATTTATCCAGCATTTGAAAAAACATTGCTAATAAAAACAATCACTATATAAAAGATTCTTTCCATTTTAAAGAAAAAATAAAAAATATACAAATTCCTGGTAACTATATATTAATTTCACTCGATGTAGTGTATCTTTGTACACCAATATTCCAATTTCGTTAGCTACAGAAATTATTAAAACAAAATGGAATGAAATAAAAAAATATTGATATCCCCCAAGATGAATTTATTTATGCTCTTGAGCTAACATTTAATTCGACTTATTTTTTATATGAAAATCAGATTTATAAACAAATAGAAGGATGTGCCATGGGATCATCAATTTCCAGTATCATAGCACAAATAGTTATGGAAGAACTCGAAGAACAAGCAATTTGAAAACTTAAATATGAAATTCCATTTTTTTATAGATACGTAGATGATTGCATAACAGCAATTCCTAAAGTAGAAAAAGATAATATTTTAAAACAATTTAACAGTTTTCATGAAAAATTGCAATTTACAATAGAAATAGAAGAAAACAACAAAATAAATTTTTTGGACACTACCTTACATCATATAAATAATGGTATAAGAACAGAGTGGTTCACTAAAGACATATGGTCTTCGAGGTATATCAATTTCAATTCAAACCTTCCTTCTTCTCAAAAGAAATCAGTAGTGATTGACCTTGCTGATCGTGCGATAAAACTTTCCGATTCGGAGTTCCGAAAAACAAGTATTATTAAAGCGAAAAATGCATTAAGGTTGAATGATTATCCAAAAACACTAATTAATAAAATTTTCAAAAACAGAGTACATAATTTTTACAACTCAAAAAATAGAAAATAAAATAGTAATATCAGTCAACATTTTATTTCTCTTCCCTTCATTAACGGATTGTCACAACAATTTCAACATTTATTTATTAAACAAAACTTAAAAATATGTCATAAACCTAATAATCTGTTATCGAAACACATTTCTCTATGCTAAAATCAAAAACTCCGAAATTGAAAAAAGTAATATTGTTTATGAGATTCCCTGCAATAACTGCGAGGCTACTTATATTGGCCAAACATCACAATACTTAGAAAACCGAATAAAGAGCCATAAATATGACAAAAAAAATGCTACAGCACTAACTAACCACGAAAGGAATAAAAACCATAAGTTCAATTATACAGAGACTAAAATTCTGAAAACAGAGAATAATCTTAAGAAACGAGAGTTCTATGAAATGGTAGCTATTCAAAAATCCTCCTACTGTATAAACGACAAATAAGATAGACAAACTGAATACAACTTACATTCCACTCCTATGATAAATTTAATTAGTCTCACACTAAAACGAAACCATGCCACCAAGTGATATTTATAACGATATATACGTTCTGTTATTGTCTTTTTGAAGTATATGTTTTTAAATAAAGGCTTAGCAAAAATATTTTAAAATTTGTGTTGTGGATGTTAAGGATACAACATGGGATAATGTTTCGGAATACAACACGTCGAGGTGAGTTTTTTTGTAATTTCAATTGTTTTTATCCATCACAATTCAGATTCTTTTAGTTTGAAAAAGGTCTAGCATTCAGACCGAAACGTCACAATTGCTGTACCAGTTCTATTAAAATGACTTTTCAATCAGTTCAATACTGTTTTTTTTTGACTAAATCCCAAGACATTCTTGAAAAATATAACTATAGTCAAAGAACCTCAAAAAACTTAAGTATATATATATATATATATATATATATATATATATATATATATATATATATATATATATATATATATATATATATATATATATATATATATATATATATATATATATATATATATATATATGTTTGTTTACAAACTATTTTCGCGGTTATATCAATTCAAAACACACACCATAGCTTGGAAGAAGGGGTTACGAACTACGCGCAGATGCGACAAGCAACGTTCGCTGGTGAAATGACTGACGAACTGAAATTTTAAAAAGTGTAAAAACCAAAAACGAGTGTGTGAAGCAATGCAAAGAAAACAACTGTGTATACGGAAACATTAAACGCGTCCAGCCAACTCGGGTACCCGAAAGTGAAACTACAGGAATAAATTCGGTGAGTACCCTCTTTCCTCATCAAGTAAATGGTGTGAAAATCGAATAGACGCTTATCAATGACAATTTTTCTATAACTAAGTCAACGATTCTTCGCGGTACAAATAATATATAGTCCACGTTCTTTTTATCGTCAGTTAGTACCGTGATTGATCAGATGGTCCTACGAGCGAATTTGAGATAAATTATTTTAAAAATATTTAATTCGTAATATATAAAGATATCGTCCGGCAGCCATTAATAACCGGTACTTCCTTATCCATATCAAGTTGTTCTTGCCAGGGAACGACATCAAACCCATCAGAACAAACAATAAAAAGGCGTATAGACTAATTACCTTGTTTTTTTACCAATTTTATAAATAAATGTTAGTTTTGAACTCTAATATTTCGGTAATCGTCTAGCGGTGTTTAGTACTAATATTTATTATTTATCAATATCAACAAATTATTATACGTATTATACTATTATACGTATTTCGACAAAATCGTCACAGTGTAATACTAATAATTAATCATCATATCATATCAAATCAAAATTGGTTAACGTATTGTGACAATATCGACACAGTAGCGTAACACCAATAGTCAAATCGACATTTTCATCAAACTAAAATCAAGTAAATTCAATTAAACTCCATTATATAATCAATCCAAATTTAATTGAGTTTAATTGAATAATAATAGACAATTTCATCAAATTCAATCAAATTAAATTAATCAGGTTTAATAAAATAAAATCGACAATTTCATCAAAATCATATCAGATTTAATTGGTTTAATTGGATAATAACACTAGATCAGAGTCGAATCAAAATCATGTCGCTTAAAAAAGCAATTCATTTGTAAGCGCTATAACTGAGTGCTATACGTTGTCGCAAAGCGCTCAAGCGGACCTAAATTCTAAAGAGGAGTTAAGAATAAGGTATTTGGATCTCGAGGATAATTTTGAGAAATTTGGGGAACTTCACAATGACGTTATCATGGAGATTGGTGAGGACGACGATGTCCAATTTGTAGCTCAAGACAAAATCTTTTCCGAAACTAGGAAATTTTATTATTCATGCAAAGGTGTGTATGCTAAACTTTTTCCTACCCCCATCAATACATTTTCTGGACCATATGTCCATACCAACCATCCTCCTTTGAAGGAATTAGGAATACCCATTTTCAAGGGAGATAAAAAGCTTTGGCCTACATTTTATGATCTTTTTAATAATCTAATTGGTCAAAATCAAAACATCAGTGACGGTCGTAAACTGCAATATTCATTTTCTTATCTTGAGGGCGAACCCTTAAGATTGCTTTCAGGAATCAGTCTTTCTGATCAAAATTATCAGATTGCCTTTGAAAAACTGGTAAAACGTTATCAAAACAAGCGAGATATCGCCAGCACTGCTCTTAATTCGATTTTCAAGGTCACATTGAGAACCGATACAGCCAAGGACTTGCGATATTTAATCGATACTTTTTACTAGTTTTAAGGGCCCTTCAATTTGATGTAGAAGGTTGGGATTTTTTGTTGTTTTTTATTCTTTTGGAAAAACTAGACATACCTACTCATTCTAGTTTTGAAATGTCAAATTTTTAGAAAATAAATGTAAGGTCTTAGAATCCCTTCCACAATCACTAGCTGTTAAAAAACCGGCTCATCAAAAAAATTTTCAAGGACTAAGGTCGTCTTATCAAAATAATCACACTGGGCAAAGGCCGTCCTACAAATCAAAAAATTCACCTTTTTCAGCATTAACTGGACCCTCAACGGGTACAGACACGCATTTTAAATGTTATAAGTGTAATCAATGTCACGTGCTTTCTAAATGCCCCAATTTTCTAAATCTATCGCCGTCAGATAGGATGAATTTTGTACAACAGAAAAAGCTATGTATTGCTTGTTCCCATCCCTCGCACGAGGTGGATGCTTGTAATTCCCGATATTCATGTCGAACATGTAGTTCAAAGAGGCATCATAGTTTATTGCATATTTCAGAATCTAATCAAGCATCTAGTTCAAATCAAAACAATCAACAATCTGCTACCAATCTGCATACATCTTTGAATACTTCAGGACCTTCAGGCACCTTTCTTTTGTGCACCGCTGTTCTAGATGTCATGGACGGTTGTGGTTATTTTCGGCCTATAAGGGCCTTATTAGATTCCGGGTCACAGACAGGCTTTATCAGTGAACATTGCAGTCGCCGTCTCAATTTGCCGAGACGATGCTATACCACCGAAATTTTCGGTTTAAATCAAATGTCTTCTTTCACCTCAAAGGGACATGCTCAATGTCATATCAAACCAAAGGGGAAAATGGAACCTTTTTTAAATTTCGAGGCAATTGTAGTTCCTCAAATTTGTTCAAATATGCCTGCTTTTACGTTAAATAACTCAACTTGGGATCATCTAGAAAATCTTGAACTTGCAGACCCTTCATATTTTAAGTCAAGACCGATCGATTTAATTGTCGGTTGCGAGTTATTTGCCCAAATTTTCAAGGAAGGGCGAATTCTCGGAAAAAAGGGCCAACCTTCTGCGCTTGAGGCAGTCTTTGGTTGGGTTCTAATGGGGAAATTAGAAGATAATTTTAACCTTTCAAACCCAAAGCAAACTAGTTGCTATTTAACTAGCCCTTCGGTCCCTTTAGAGATCATCGTTCCTAAATTTTGGGAGCTAGAAAATATTCCGTCAAAACAAATATTATCGCCAGACGAAAAACTAGCTGAATCCATTTTTTGCGAAAGCGTCACTAGACTGCCATCAGGTAGATTCATGGTAGATTTGCCTTTCAAAAATAAAATCATGCCCGACCTAGGAAATACCTATTCCCAAGCACTTAGACGATTTTTGCTTTCAGAAAAACGTCTTGTCAGAAACCCTGAGTTGTATATTTCTTATTCTAATTTTATGAAAGACTATATCGATTCAAATCACATGTCGTTAATTTTGCCTACTCAACAAAAATCAAATTTTTCATGTTACTTACCCCACCACTGCGTCTTAAAACCAGATAGTATAAGTACTAAATTACGAGTCGTTTGGGACTGCTCTGCAAAGGGCTCGAGAAACATCAGCCTAAACGACACGTTATTATCAGGGCCAAAACTTCAAAAGGATATTGGCTCGTTGCTTCTTGCTTTTCGTCTTAATCCAATCGCCTATGTCACAGACATGAAACAAATGTTTCGACAAGTTCTTATCAGTCCTCAACATCGCCCTTTTCAAAGAATTTTGTGGCGATTTTCCCCACAAGATCCAATATCGGAATGGGAACTCTCAACTGTCACTTTTGGCATGACATGTTCACCTTATCTTGCAATGCGAACTTTAAACGAGCTTGCAGAGCAAGAAAAGGAACGCTTTCCTAGAGCTAGTAGCGTCCTAAAGACGTCAATTTTCGTCGACGATCTTTTAATTTCTAGCCCTTCAATCTCTGAGGCAGTTTCCCTTCAAAAGGAACTTATCGAATTGTTGAAATTGGGAGGTTTCGAGTTGAAAAAATGGGCGAGTAATTGTCCTGAATTGTTAGCCTCATTGCCTGAATCGGACCGACAAATGTCGCTATCCTTTGATAAAGAGGAGCCACATTTTATCAAGGTCTCAGGTTTGCAGTGGCATCCCAATAATGACATTTTTTCATATCAATGTCAAATGAAGGATAAACCTCCGACAAAACGATCTATCTTGTCTATCATCGGAACTATTTTCGATCCATTAGGTTTTCTTTGTCCCTTATTGTTGCAAGCGAAGTATTTGTTGCAACAACTGTGGCTCTCTAATACAGGTTGGGACGAAAAACCTAACCAAAATATCGTCGAATCTTGGACTAATCTACATTCTGAATTTCCACTTTTGTCTAACTTGGAAATGCCCAGAGAAATAAAACTGTCAAAAACTCAATCTTGTCAAATCATAGGGTTTTGCGACGCATCGAATAGAGGTTACGCAAGCGTCATCTATTTTCGCGTAGAAGAGGAAGAAAACATTTCTATCTCTCTCATCTGTGCAAAGTCTAGAGTCGCACCTATCAAGACACAAACCTTAGCTAGGTTAGAACTCTTAGGTGCTGTGCTTCTAAGCGATTTAATTCAGTATGTTTTGTCTACCTACGAAGGTAAAATAACTTTCACAAATATCTATGCATTTTGCGATTCTCAAGTAGTTCTTCATTGGCTTTCCTCACCTCCGAATCGTTGGAAAACTTTTGTCGCGAATCGAGTCAATCACATACAAGAAATCCTTTCATCTACTTTTTGGCATTATATACCGTCGTCCCAAAACGCAGCAGATATAGCTTCTAGGGGGGTATACCCTTCGCAACTCATTTCCCACGAGATGTGGTGGAATGGCCCTTCGTTTTTGTGGTCACCAGAAAACGATTGGCCCGACTTCAAAATTACACAATTTCAAATTGACGAAATCGATGTCAATTTGGAAGAAAAGCCACCTGTTTGTTTAAAAACAAATATCATTCTTAACACTCTAGATTGCCTTTTGGAAAGAATTTCACATCTTTCTAAAATTCAGCGTATCTGTTGCTATGTAATTCGCCTTACTAACATTTTCAAAAATCATTCATACAAAAGACCCTCTAGCATTCCCGATATCCAAGGTTTATTAAAAAAACTACTACATCCTAGTCCTGAGGAAATGGAAAATGCACTTTTCATTCTTATTAAACGAGTTCAAGAAACTTGTTTTTTGGAGCTTTTTTCTACCTTATCTGAAAACAAATCAATACCTAGCCCTTCCAGAAAACTTTCACCATTTCTTGACAAAATGGGGCTTATAAGAGTGGGAGGTAGACTTCAAAATTCACACCTTTCATCCTATTCTGCCAAACACCCCCTGTTACTGCCAAACAGACATCGATTATCAACCATCATTATTGACCTAAAACCTTACATCATCTAATTTTACAACAGTTTTGGATATTGTCAGCTAAAAGAGCCATTCGACGAACCGTATCCAACTGTTTTCAATGTTTTAGGGCAAATCCTAAACCTTATAAGCCACCAATTATGAGTTCTCTGCCCTTTCACCGCATCAATCAATTAAAACCTTTTTCTAGCGTTGCTATAGATTTTTGTGGACCCTTTTTCGTTATCCCCCACCGTTATCGAGGATGTAAATCTTTTAAGTCGTATGTCTGTGTGTTTGTCTGTACGACCACACACTGCGTGCATTTGGAAGTTACCATGGAATTGTCCACTGAAGGTTTCATTGCTGCCTTTCATAGGTTCGTATCTAGGCGCGGTAGAGTACTCGATTGTTGGACGGATCAAGGAAGTAACTTTCGCGGATTTCGAAATCAACTTGTTGAGTACGCAAAACAGGCGTCAGGTAAACTTTCAATCCGATGGAATTTAAGTCCTCCGTTAAGCCCTCATTTTAACGGTCTTGCGGAGGCCGGAGTTAAATGTTTTAAAACTCATTTTGTTCGAGTTGTAGGCGAACAAAAACTAACACTTATGGAAATGACCACACTAACATGTCGTATTGAGGCTGTCCTTAACTCACGCCCTCTTTCCCCCTCTTCATCAGATACAAATGATCTACAACCCCTTACTCCTGGGCATTTTTTGACCCAAGAACCCCTTAACTCAGATATACCTGAACCAGATTTATCGGAAGTTTTTCTAAATCGACTCACGAGATGGCAGCTTATTCAAAGACTCCACGCGGATTTTTGGAAAAAATATTCGCGCGAATACTTGCACACGTTGCAACAACGGTATAAATGGAATAATCCGTCTTCGGAGGTTAAAATCAATGATCTAGTCGTTATTTCGAATGACAGTAATAAAAAAACCTTTAAATTGGCCACTAGGAAGGGTAGTTGATGTACACCCTGGCACGGACGGTCAAGTGCGAGTTGCTACAGTTCGTACGGCTGCCGGTATTTACAAAAGGCCAGTCATCAAACTGTGCCCTTTACTTAAAGAGGATTAATTTGTTTATCGTCTACCTATTAAAAATGTATGTTTTTTTTCTCTTTTCATTTATTCTTTAGTAAATTCAATTCTTAAGTCAAATTCAGTCGTCAGTTAATCTTTTCTTTTTCTTTAATCATGTCAAATAAGCTCAAATTCGTGTGTTTTGGAGGCCGGTATGTTTGTTTACAAACTATTTTCGCGGTTATATTAATTCAAAACACACACCATAGCTTGGAAGAAGGGGTTACGAACTACGCGCAGATGCGACAAGCAACGTGCGCTGGTGAAATGACTGACGAACTGAAATTTTAAAAAGTGTAAAAACCAAAAACGAGTGTGTGAAGCAATGCAAAGAAAACAACTGTGTATACGGAAACATTAAACGCTTCCAGCCAACTCGGGTACCCGAAAGTGGAACTCCAGGAATAAATTCGGTGAGTACCCTCTTTCTTCATCAAGTGAGTGGTGTGAAAATCGAATAGACGCTTATCAATGACAATTTTTCTATAACTAAGTCAACGATTCTTCGCGGTACAAATAATATATAGTCCACGTTCTTTTTATCGTCAGTTAGTACCGTGATTGATCAATATATATATATATATATATATATATATATATATATATATATATATATATATATATATATTAAGCCAGTCCTCTAGTATAGATAAATATTCCTATATTAGATTGAATTAAAAAGGAATTTTTTTGTATATACGTATGGTGTATCATTAGACACTACCTAATTAAGAACAAAATTTAACATAAAACGAATGAATGACTTAAGCAAATGTATTATAAAATATTGAGTACATCAATTTAAGAAATGGATTAAGGATAAGGAATAGAATGGTAATGATAATATAGAAATTAATTCTTAAGAAAATGTTACCTTCACAAATAAATCCTAAGGTCAAGTCAATGTCAACAATTTTCATTAAAATCAATCTGAACGTTGCTATGTCCACACTTGAATCAGGAAAAGGATGTTAATTTGTTCAAAACCTAAAATAATAAGAATTAATAATCAAATCACTAATTTATTAACGATATGCGAATACAATAAAAAGTTGCAATTTGAAAAAAGTAATTTATAAAAATAAAACTGTATGAAATATGACATTCGGAATAAGAGCCATATTGTATGTCATAGAAATCTAGTTATCAAATCAAAATCAATGAAGGAAGTGATTGAATCTAGTTATAATATTGCCAACCTAAATTCAATGAGTTGGAAGTTAATATAAAACAGAGATTGTAAAAATGTTGTTGATTTTTAAAAAAAAAGAGAGTCGAGAGTGAGTTGGGGAATGAGGAACTGGGATGTAATTTTCTGAGAAGGTTTTTGTAAAAACTTTAAAGTAAAAGTTATAATTTTAAATCTAAATCAATAAAAAATTCATGATATTAATGTCGATTAACCCCTGTGAAAAAGTGAAACGTGCCGAACGAGTATTTCTTGGGTAAGGAATACCTAAGAAAAGAGACGAGATGTTGCAGGTCCACCACGCCGAGAATGGAATATAAGGTCTGTGTTATTTGAGTTTTTAATTTGGAATTCCAAACAAACAAAGAAAAAGTGAACTTTTGAAATTAATTTGAACATTTAAATTTGAATAATCTAAAATTGGCCAAAGAAACTTTAAAACAATTAATACCAAATTTTATCCATGGATAATTAAAGAACTCTAATTTTCTGCAACAATAATTTTAGATATTAAATATGTACTTACTTGTAAAAAGTTTTTCGTTTGTAAAATAATCAAAGTTCACACCACTCATAAATGCTTTTCCAATCTTAATTTCCGCTTTGCATGCTAACCTATTCTTATAACTATCAAACACACACTTAATTCACAACTTGAATTATATATGTAACTGTTTAATATAAGTTTTCAACCATATTATTCTAAATGCACTAAATTGATGCACATTGAACTGTGAAACGTTTGCATCCTCCATGTTAACTGCGTACTATAATTTTATGACGACGAGAAACGTTGTACCGGAAGAGTTGCTCCGTTGCGCCGAAGCAGCTACTATAAGCGTTCAGTGCGCATGACCATCAAAGAATACAGAGGAGGTTCAGGAATATTTGTGTGTGTAAAATTTTGAAGATTTCATCAACAATTTATTAAAATATTTTTATTTAAGTGTTGGTATTTTTTTTATTCCAGTCAATGTTCATAACACTTTTCACGAACATGGTTTAAATCATTCATTCGATTATCCTATCACAAAATCATAATAAGTAAATGTTCATATATGTAAAAATTTTTTCTAATAGGTGTCCAGGACTCAAAGAGAGAAGTCTCATGCTTCCGACTACAGTATAAAATTTAAACAATACAAAATTTTCATATAATTATATAGGGCTAGCCGAAGGTAAAAACGGGTAAATAAAGGTAAATCATATAAGAATATATTAAAATATAAAACATATCCACTATAAATTGGCGCCCAACGTTGGGGCAAATATAAATAATTAAATTTCTTTAATTAATAACAAACAAAGAAATCATGGATAAGAAAATGGTATTGAGAGATGGAAAGCAGGTTGGAAATGATAGCGGATCAGAAGAGGAGAGAGAAGAAAGGAGCCATGGTATGGGAGATTTCCAGGTCCAATATTTGATACAGGGACAGCAATCAGAAGGAGATGCTCCTGAAGAAAGTACGACAGAAGACGAAGAAGATGTGGAACAAGAGGATAGAAGACAAGAAAGAAAAAAAACACAGGCAGGAACAAGTACAAGTAGGGATGATTCAATGATGGTCATGATGCAACAATTATTTGCTGATATGAGGGGAGATTTAAATGGGAAGATTGACACCATAAATGGAAATATGAACAATATGGAGAAAAATATGAGGGGAGATATCAATAATATAAATGGAAAGATGGATGCGATGAAAGAAGAAATTAGGGGAGACATTCACAACATTCATACAAACATGCACCGATTGGAAAAGAAAATAGATGAAGTCAAATTGGAAAATTGTAAGGAGATTAAGGAACTCAAGGAGAACCAGGAAGAATTTAAGAAGAACATTAACGAGGTAAAAGAAGACATGGAGAATAAAAATAAAAATTTGAGACAAGAAATACAAGAAAATGGTATGAAAATTCGTGAAAACATAGAAAAACTGATAGTAGAAGAAGTATTAGAATTTAGAAGAGATCTAGAAGAATATTTACCAGAGAATATCAAAGTAGAGGTCTCAAAACAAAATAAACAAATAACAAAGGAAGTGGAACAGATGAAAGATAACGTAAATAGAAAATTTAATGATTTGGATGGCCGGATTGAAGAGAGAACGGGGATGAGTTTAGCAATAACTGAAGATATAAATCGACAAGTAAATCAAGAAATAGAAGAAATGAATAGGAAATTAAAGAATACGGTAGAGGAAATGGAAGAGAATTTGAGAAGAAGTGGAGGAGTCAATGTATGTCCAGGAAATTTCCATAGCAATTTAGAAATCGGAGTGAAATTTGATGGGAATATTAACAATATACATCCCAAAGTATTCCTCAAAATAATTAGAAACAAAATTAAAGGAATCAGAGATATTGTTGAGATCAAGCTTATTATAAGGAGCATATTACAGGGCCATGCTTTATTGTGGTTTTGTAATAAGGAAGAACTAATACAAAGCCTAGAAGAGTTCGAGCAACAATTCTTAGCCTATTTCTGGGGAGAATTGCAACAAGCAACATTCAGAGAGCGGTTATACTTCGGGAAATTTGATTATAAGAAAAGCAAAAACCTGAATAATTATGCGATGCAATTATATAATATAGCCCAGTACTTAGATCCGGGAATGAAGGAGGAGGAATTAGTGCTATACATTGGCAGACATTTCAATTCAGAAGTAGCTGAAACAATAGCACTTCATAATATTAAAGCCATGGATAGTTTATCAAGATATCTACAAAGAGTGGAACGGAGCTATACAAATCATAACGATACAAGAGACAATCGATTAAATGAAAATGGGAATGGACAGAATAGAAGAGAAAATGAAAGGAGAAATGATCAGAGAAATTATGAAAATCGGAATTACGAGAGAAGAAGACCAGGACGGGATGATAGAAATCCGAGATATGATAATTACAGAAACGGAAATGGAAACTATCGTAATGGGTATCAGAATGGTAATAATGGGAATCGGAATAATGGATATAATGGAGGAAATTACCAAAATTATGGAAGACGGAATGATAACGACAATCGTAATCGGAACTGGCAACAATACAGAAGAGAGGGGAGAAATAATGAAGAGGACAGAAGAAATGAAAATAGAGACAGGAATTATGATCAAAGAGATAGTCGAGGAGGTGAAGATAGAAGACAGGTGAACATGATACAAAACCAGGAAGAGATAAGAAGGGATAGTGATCAGGGCCTGAGTTCTGATCCAAATTTCGAGTAAGTTGCTCTTATGTGCATAATATTGTCTATTCTTCTGAATATCAACATCCTAGAGAATTTATATTAGAAGAAGAACCAACAAACCCAGAATTAAATAGATTAGTATTTATAGAGGGAAATTTAGATAACATTAAATGTAGAGTTTTATTAGATACGGGTTCCGAAGTTTCCATTATAAATCAAAATATAGTAGACAATTTAAAACAGGACAATATTATGGTGATAAATACAAATAAAATATCATTAATAGGGGCAAATGAAAGAAAATTATATGAAACTACTAAAACCATTATGACAAACCTAGAATTAAATGGTGAGGTTTTATCAGTACAATTGTTGATTGTGAAAAATTTAAAATATGACATAATCATGGGTACAGATGAATTAAGTAAACATAGAATTATAATAAATTATAAAATGCAAAACATAATATATAATAATCATACAATACCGTTTATAACAAATTATCAAACAGATATAGGAAAAAACGAATGTGCAATTGGACAAATAAATCACATTGCTGAAGAAGAACAAAACATGAGGGAGGAATTATGTCCGGAGGAATACAAACAGAGAGTCTATGAATTACTTGATTCTCACGAAAAGCTGTTCAATGAGGAAGTATGCGTTGCGACTAGATATGTTCACAAAATTGAAGTCATACCAGAAATAAAAAATTTTAAGATCAAAACTTATCCTATACCTTATAAATTAAAACAAGAGGTATATCAGGAAATTAATAAAATGTTACAAGACGGTGTTATTGAAAGATCTAATTCACAATACATAAGTGCAATAACTTTTGTAAAGAAGAAATCGGGGGATATTAGAATATGTTTGGATGCTAGGAATATAAATACATTTACTAAAAAACAATACGAAAGTCCATTAAATATTGAAGGTATATTTGGAAGAATTACAAAGGCTAATATATTTTCAAAATTAGATCTAAAGCATAGCTTTTGGTTAATTCCATTGGATCATCGTTGTAGACAATACACTGCATTTATGGTAGATGGAGTGGTGTATCAATTTTGTGTAGTGCCATTTGGACTCCAAAGTTCTTGTGCAGCCTTAGTACGAACGTTGCATACAATCTTGAATCCGTATGAAGATTTCACTCTCCACTACATAGATGACATTTTGATTTTTTCTGAAACAGAAGCGAAGCATCATAAACATCTGGAAATAATATTAAAGGAATTAGAAAATGCCGGACTTAAATTAAACTTAGAGAAATGTCAGTTTTATAAAAGAGAAGTGGATTATTTAGGATATGTTTTAAGTGACACTGGTATAACAATGAATCCTGAGAGAATTAAAGCAATCCTAGAGTATAAAACACCACATAACTTAAGAACTTTACGAGGGTTTCTAGGTATCATCAATTATTTCAAGAAGTTAGTTCCTGATCTAAGTAAGAGAGAAATTCCTCTTATAGAATTATTAAAGAAGGATATTAGATGGAAATGGGACGAGAGAAGAGAAAAGGCATTTCAGGAGTTAAAGGAAATTTTTCTAATCAGCCTAAAAGTATTTCATCCACAATATGACAAACCTTTTATCTTGAGAACGGATGCTTCAATAGAAAGATTGGCAGGGGTATTAATTCAAATACAAGATGGAGAAGAAGTACCTATTAGTTTTATATCCAGAGTGACTAAGCCAGCAGAAAAGAAATATTCAATAACAGAATTAGAAATGGCAAGTGTTGTATTTTGCATTAGCAAACTAAGATTCTATCTATTAGGAGCTAAGTTTATTTTAGAAACTGACCACTCAGCACTTACAGCTATGTTGAAAAACCGCTATGCCAATAATCGTGTACACCGATGGATCTTGTTGTTACAAGAATATGAATTCGAAATCAAATATATTCCAGGCAAAGTAAACGTGGTAGCAGATGCATTGAGTAGAGTAGATGAAGTAGGGAACAATCAAACCAAATTTCAAATTGGAATAAACCAATTGTACCAAACAGAGGGGATATTTACATTGGAAAAGGTTAAAGAAGATCAGAGACATTTTGATAACGAGAAAGTTAAAGGTGCCTATAAAATTGATGAAGTGTGGTATAAGAAATTGGAGGACAGAGAAGTATTTGTAATAAGTAAGGAGTTTGCACAGGAAATTATTCGTCATCTACATAAAGAGAATGGACACATAGGAACAAGAAAACTATGGACTTTGTTTCGAGAAAATTATGTGGCAAAGAAGGATTTGAGTATACTGAAAGAAATATGTAAATATTGTCAAATATGTCAACTGGCCAAAGAAAAAAATTACCACAATAGCATGACAGCAAAATCGATAATTACAAATAAACCATTACAGATTGTGGCAATGGATTTTATAGGAAACTTAATTAGGAGTGAATCGGGTAATAAGGATTTACTAGTAATAGTTGATGTTTATACCAAATTTGTTAAAACTTTTCCATGTAAGAGATCAACGGCTAAGGTGGTAATAGAATGTTTGGAAAAATATATAGAAGAAGTAGGAAGACCTGAGAGAATTATACTTGACCATGCTACATACTTTGAAAGTAAAAAATTAAAGCAGTATTGTGATAAAGAACAAATAAAACTACAATTTATTAGTATTAGAAGACCTAGCTCCAATCCAGCTGAGAGATATATAAAGGAAATCTTAAAATATTTAAGAATTCTTTGTCAAAAGACACATATTAGGTGGGATGGTGGGAAGAGCTGGTCCAAGAACAGTACCAGAGAATACGCGGGAAGATAGGAACAGGGCGGAACCAAGGTTCCAAAACAACAATAATCAAATTGGCCGTTCCTGGAACTACTTCCAGCATGAACAACAAAGAAGTAATTGGAACCTTGATCAACATCAGAGAACAAAATTCAACAAAGGAGAATTGGTTATAATCAAAGCATTGAAAACATCTAATAAAGCAGAAGACCAATGTATTAAATTGCAATTGCCATTCGAGGGACCTTATCAAATAATAAATGATAATGCACAAAATAGTTATAAATTGGCATACCCAGGAACAAACATGATTAGGGGTATTTTTAATATAGAATCAATTTATAAGTATAATTCACCATAAAAGAGTGATAAGAGGAATAGATAATATTATGTTACTTACATGTAAATAGATAGTAGTATAGGTAGATGTAAGGTTTTTTTTTCGATTTTACTTCATAAGATGTATTCTCATATACAACGTGAAGATAATGACCAAGCTAAACATAAGATTTTCAATTTTCATAGGTAGTGTACTAGTAGGCAGCATACAGTATCCGTGGTTAATGTAATCTAAAAAATTGAAACATAAAGAAATATAATGTATTAATGATAAATGAATAATATCAAAGAAAGATGGCAAGTTAAGCTTTAGTATAATAGTAAATTTTTATGAGAATTTCTTAGATAAAGGACATAATAAAATTAAATAAACTCTCATTAATAAGGACAGGTAGGAAATAGGAAGGATAAGATAGGAAATAATTAAATAAACAGTAAAAGAGATGAGAAGGAAAGAAAGTTTTCAAATCAAGATATAAGTAGGAAATATTCATGTCAAGAAAAATTTTATAGGAATTAGGGAGAAAAGTATAGTGAAATAATGGAAAGAAATATTTATAAAGTATATGATATGATTAATTATTATGAGATAGGGAGATATGATGATAAAATTATGATATAATGAATATAGTTATGGAATAAAGTTAATGAATTATGATAAAGAAATATGAAAATAAATATAAATATGGATAGAAAGTAAAGAGTTAAAGGTTCGACTATAGGAATAGATAAATTGACATGAATATAGGTTGAAAATTGATATGAAATTATAGGAAATCATTGAAATAATTAAAAATTATGTTCTTAGTATAAAAGATGAAATAGAAAAAATAGAAGAGTAGATAGGTAAAGGAGGAAGTATAAGTATTGAGATTTTGAATAAGAAACAGTGGAAAAGAGTAAGGAATATAAGATATGAATAATTTAATAAGAATAAGAATTATGAGAATAAAATGTAAGAATCATTATTGTTATGTCCCTAATGAGAAATTATTCTGGAATGAGTTTGATATGGTTAAATTATAAGAATATCATAAAAATTTTAATAATAAGAATAAAAATAAAATTGATATCAGAAATGTAAGTACTGAGCTGAAATCTATAGATCGATTAGCATGGATTACAGATTGAAAATTGAAATTTTAAGAAGTTATCTAAATAGACACCTTTTAAAATTTAAATTTGAGGGGAGTTAAGCCAGTCCTCTAGTATAGATAAATATTCCTATATTAGATTGAATTAAAAAGGAATTTTTTTGTATATACGTATGGTGTATCATTAGACACTACCTAATTAAGAACAAAATTTAACATAAAACGAATGAATGACTTAAGCAAATGTATTATAAAATATTGAGTACATCAATTTAAGAAATGGATTAAGGATAAGGAATAGAATGGTAATGATAATATAGAAATTAATTCTTAAGAAAATGTTACCTTCACAAATAAATCCTAAGGTCAAGTCAATGTCAACAATTTTCATTAAAATCAATCTGAACGCTGCTATGTCCACACTTGAATCAGGAAAAGGATGTTAATTTGTTCAAAACCTAAAATAATAAGAATTAATAATCAAATCACTAATTTATTAACGATATGCAAATACAATAAAAAGTTGCAATTTGAAAAAAGTAATTTATAAAAATAAAACTGTATGAAATATGACATTCGGAATAAGAGCCATATTGTATGTCATAGAAATCTAGTTATCAAATCAAAATCAATGAAGGAAGTGATTGAATCTAGTTATAATATTGCCAACCTAAATTCAATGAGTTGGAAGTTAATATAAAACAGAGAATGTAAATTTGAAATTAAGTTAGAGTTTATATAAAGCGAAATTAGTGCTAATTAAAGAATTAAAAAATAAACAGTTCCATATATATAAATCATAAATTTAGATTGTAGAAATTGTATATTAATTGTAAACAAATTTACTAAAAAAAAAAGGAATTACAAGGATTGAAACCATTGTAATACATGTGAAAGACTATTTATATATTCTATAAGATATTGTTAAACCATTTATACAAGTGATTTCACTCTCCAAGACTATTTTAATTGAAGAATTCAGTATTTCTATAAAAAAACATTATCATTGACAATTGTTGAATAAAATAACAGATTAGGAGGCTGTGTTTTAGAGATTGTAAAAATGTTGTTGATTTTTAAAAAAAAAGAGAGTCGAGAGTGAGTTGGGGAATGAGGAACTGGGATGTAATTTTCTGAGAAGGTTTTTGTAAAAACTTTAAAGTAAAAGTTATAATTTTAAATCTAAATCAATAAAAAATTCATGATATTAATGTCGATTAACCCCTGTGAAAAAGTGAAACGTGCCGAACGAGTATTTCTTGGGTAAGGAATACCTAAGAAAAGAGACGAGATGTTGCAGGTCCACCACGCCGAGAATGGAATATAAGGTCTGTGTTATTTGAGTTTTTAATTTGGAATTCCAAACAAACAAAGAAAAAGTGAACTTTTGAAATTAATTTGAACATTTAAATTTGAATAATCTAAAATTGGCCAAAGAAACTTTAAAATAATTAATACCAAATTTTATCCATGGATAATTAAAGAACTCTAATTTTCTGCAACAATAATTTTAGATATTAAATATGTACTTACTTGTAAAAAGTTTTTCGTTTGTAAAATAATCAAAGTTCACACCACTCATAAATGCTTTTCCAATCTTAATTTCCGCTTTGCATGCTAACCTATTCTTATAACTATCAAACACACACTTAATTCACAACTTGAATTATATATGTAACTGTTTAATATAAGTTTTCAACCATATTATTCTAAATGCACTAAATTGATGCACATTGAACTGTGAAACGTTTGCATCCTCCATGTTAACTGCGTACTATAATTTTATGACGACGAGAAACGTTGTACCGGAAGAGTTGCTCCGTTGCGCCGAAGCAGCTACTATAAGCGTTCAGTGCGCATGACCATCAAAGAATACAGAGGAGGTTCAGGAATATTTGTGTGTGTAAAATTTTGAAGATTTCATCAACAATTTATTAAAATATTTTTATTTAAGTGTTGGTATTTTTTTTATTCCAGTCAATGTCCATAACACTTTTCACGAACATGGTTTAAATCATTCATTCGATTATCCTATCACAAAATCATAATAAGTAAATGTTCATATATGTAAAAATTTTTTCTAATAGGTGTCCAGGACTCAAAGAGAGAAGTCTCATGCTTCCGACTACAGTATAAAATTTAAACAATACAAAATTTTCATATAATTATATAGGGCTAGCCGAAGGTAAAAACGGGTAAATAAAGGTAAATCATATAAGTATATATTAAAATATAAAACATATCCACTATATATATATATATATATATATATATATATATATATATATATATATCTTACTATCATTTCTGCATCCGATAGAATGACTCTTTTGCATTTAATCCTACATCCTCTGTAAACTTACGTCCGTATATCGGACGCAAGACTACATCTTTCGTTTTTGGCAATTTCTGATGAATATTTGTCCCATAGAACATATGGAAAAGATAGACCACCCAAAGTACTATGGTTAGCCACGGGTGTCAAACTGCCATCTTTTGCAGATACTTCTATATTTAAGTATTAACCAAGGTCAAATGGACGCAAAGTTGATAGCAAATGTACGAAGGATGTATAGTTTTAGTTCAACGAATTTCTGCTGGTGGCGCACCAGAATATACTTTATTATACATAAAATTACAATTTCATAACATTCTGACGTCCAGTAGATTTGGCAACGTAGTGTCTGGTATTGATAACAATACATTTTAAACTAAAGTCATTTCTTTAGTTTGCGGGAGTATAGTATAGTTACAACTTTGGTGAACGTTACGTCCGTATTAGTAGTGGTGATTTGTAAAAAGTTCGAATATCATCCTGAACCCGTAAGACTGGTAACTATATGTATGAACTTTATTCACGATTTACGGTTAATTAGCTGATGTGTTATATAAAAGGCGGGAAGCGTATGTACGAAAAACTATATCGCAAATTACCAATACTTCTATAATAGCATGGGTAGTTTAGGGTCAAAAAAACATTAATGAACGCCTTAACCGTGCAATATGAAAAAAAGGAAAACTTTGTAAGTTTGAATCGATGATGTAATTTCCTCTGCAGAAGAATTTTGCTGAAGAAATTTAAAAGAGTCGTTACAAGAGGTAAACGTGGCCGTGGTGTTCTTGTTTTGTTTAGTTCGGAGGTACAAGATCATATAAAAATGTTAAACACAGCCCGAACGCATGTTGTTCCTAAAGACAACCCTTTCTTCTAATTTGATCTTCCACATAAAGAAAAAAATCGGCAATATGCGGTTACAAAGTATTACATAAATATTCCAAAGCGTGTGGGGCAAAAAATCCTGATGCTCTTACTTCAACCCGCCTTAGAAAACATCTGGCAACTTTAACTCAAATTTTTAGTTTGAATTATATTGAACAGTTTGCATCATTTTTGGGGCATACTGTAAATGTCCACAAAAATTCGTACAGGTTGCCCGATGATGTGTTTCAAATGGCTAAAATTTCTAAGATGCTTCTTTTAATGGAAAGTGGATATGCTGGTAATTTTAAGGGACAAGCTCTGGACGATATTAAAATTAATTTGGAAGAGGATGCAACGGCTACCTCGTCGGAGAGCTACTCAGTCGTGGGTTATATACTAGTAAAGACCCAAGGAGTAGGTCTTACCGGTTCTCGGATAATCTTACTTATTTTTACGTAACGAGACGGAAAGATAAGTGGGCGCTACCCTGAGTCCTACTAGTCTATAAGTTACCTAACATCAACCAATCTCAGTCAGCAACGCAAGAAGTTGGAAGGTTATATAAAAAATATGAACAAAATTGTTTAAAATTTACAAGTAGTTTTATTGAATAACAGATGAAAATTGAAAAATTATTTACAAGTGGTTTTATTGATAAAAAATTATAATTTGACTAAAAATTTAAAAAAAAAATGTTATCAAATTTGACAAATTTAATTTATGAGTTTAGAAAAACAAATTAGAACTGAAAGTAAATTGAAATACAAATAAAAAATTAGATTCTGAAGGAAACTGAAGTTTAGCCAAGAATTAAATATTTACAAAGTTATAATTTACATTAGTACAAACTATTAAGTTGATATTAACATTCGTTGGAAATAATCTACAGTTGTCAAAGATTATGGACGTTAGTACTTTCCTTGGTTTTTCGTTCCTATGATGATCTGGATGACTTAAAAAATGGATCTGGAACCAATCATCTGGCTGTGCTACGTTCAATCCCTTCCGTTCTGCATAGAGCTGTGGTACCAGCAGGTAGAATTCATCCACAAAATAAAATGTTTCTGTCGCTACGAAGGCTTAGTCTAGTAAGATGACTTTAGGCCGGTACGGAAAGTTTAGGCCGGTCAGGCAAAGTTTATGCCGGTAAGGAAAAGTGCTAGAAAATACACTTGAATCAGATATAGTTCTTGAATTCAGTAAAATGCAGGATATCTGGAGATTGAAATTGCCGTAGGTACAAGTAACATGTGTACAAAATTATGAAATAATATCAAACAACGTGGTTCATATATCCTGTATTTTACAATATTCCAAGAAAATTCATTCATTTCATAAATAAAAAGCACAATAAAAATCATAAGAAAAGTTACTAATTTATTTACCTTTATTTTAATGGCTTTCCAACGTAGAATTCCATTGATATAAAAAACCAGAACACGTGGTTCATGTTTCCTGTATCAATATTTTAATCGAGATTTTAGATATAAAAGCATAATAAAAAATCGTAAGAAAAGTTACTAATTCACTTAATTTTGTTTCAATGCCCTTCAACGTAGAATTCCATTGGTATAAAAAAATATAAAAAACCAGAACACGTGGTTCATGTTTCCTGTATCAATAATTTAATAGAGATTTTAGAAATAGAGGCATTATAAAAATCATAAGAAAAGTTACGAATTCACTTAATTTTATTTCAATGGTTTTCAACGTAGAATTCCATTGGTACAAAAAAATATATGAAGAACCAGAACAAAATATATATAACAAAAACGAAATCGACATAATATCTCTAGTACTGAATGTTTAAAGAAAAATTAATTTGAAACTATTAAGTACCATGTGATAAAGGATTAGCGGACAAATATTATACATTTTAAGCGAAAACTTACCATTCCATATGAAATGCACTTCGATACGATAAAATGTTGAACTCGATAATAAGTAATTGAACAAGGACCGAACCTCAGTGTGCATTGGCTTATATATCTAAATGAGACGAACTCTTTCGAAAACTTAAAGCTCGACAACCATCGACCAGAAATATTATTCGATGTTACGAGAGGTAAACGAAATTTACGTTACTCTTTCATCGACGGGAAATATTATGAGTGGTGAACGAAATTCACGTTCCAAGGATTTACTTGAAGATTCTAATTCTAAGGGAGTAGACTCTGAACCCATTGATTCGGATGACAATATAAATTACTCATACAACCTCGTTGCCCCCGCCATTTCTGCATCTGCCCCAGCTATAAATAATTCATTCCATGAAACAAAAATGTTTCCCAATATTGTCTCCGTGAAAAAGAAGAGACAATTAATTCCTTGGACTGCAGAACAAAAAGTTCTCGTCAAAATTTTTTTTGCTACTCCCATTACAAAGTGCATGCCCCCTAAGAGAGTAGAATGTGAAGATTTGTTGCAAAAAAATCCAGATATTTTTCGAAATAAAACATGGTTAAAATTAAAGGATTTGGTGCAAAACGTGTACAACAAAAAATGTAAAATTTAAAGATATTGTATTTTGGATACGAATTGTGTATTTTATTTTAAATGTTTTTGATTCATGTGACTATTAGTTTGTTTCTTTCCTGATGTCTTACGAAATGTTTATTTCAGACAAACTTTTTCGAAGTTTTGAATTATTTATTGTTGATTTTTATTACTCAGGGTGATTTTGAGGAATGGTACAAATTCAATTATACATACTCTAGGCTAATATAAAGCGATAAAACCTAATATATTAGAACGTCCCTCCGTTAAAATGTTATAGGACCTGAAAGTTAATTTTTTTTTGTTCCTTTAGATGGTCATTCCTATAAACGTCCAGATATTTATTTTGAATTTGGAACATTTGCTAACTATTAAGTACTACATTAAAAGGAAAATTTTCGTAAACTCCACATGACTGTGAGAGGTACTTAACATAACTTTGAAATATATTATTAGCTCCATGCTTTCTGTAAAAAAAATGTGAATTTGAAGTTATTTGTTAAAGAAAAGAGAATTTTTCTTTTAATGTAGTACACAGTACTACATATCATCATCATAATCCTATGAATTTAAATTGGATATTTATCTTGAAATATCTAGGAATAACCACACAAATAAAAAATTGAACTTTCAGGTCCTATAACTTATTACTGGAAGATTTTCTGCCGAGGTATGTTAGTGTTATTTTAACCTATAGAATCTCGCCAACCTCTATGTGTATTGTTTTATTATTTCATTTGTTCGTGCAGCATTGAAGTACTATATTTTATTTATTGTTTTCACAATATATTTTATATTCTATCTATTTTACTGTGTTTTATGATCCTGGCGCCAACACTTTCGTAATTTAACAAATTTTTGCGCGATTGAGCTCTATTTGGTTGTTTACTACGTGTGTTTCCAAGCTCGTAAGTTGTGTTTACTGGTTGCTAACGATAAATTCGAAAGTAAATATTTTGGAGATCTAGAACGGTAAATGAATTTAATAATTGGAAAATTAGAAAAAGACAAGGAGATACATTTAAAACATAATAAAAGGAGGTGGATATAGGTGTTGCTAGACACCATGAATCTATATTAGGTCTTTTTATTAAAAATGTTTTGTAATACATTCAATCGCGCAAAAAACGTTTTAAGCATTACGAAGTTTTCGCGCACAAACGTCATAAGCACCACGAAGGTTGAGGACTACCGATCAGAGACAATAATAATTATTGTAATCGTCGCTACGCTCCTCCTCCAAACAATTGTCTTCCATCGGTAAAATTTCCTTACCGTTCTGGATGCTTAATATACTATTACAAAGGAAAACCCTTAATGACATTTTCTAGTATTAGATACATCAAACATGGAAAAAACTTACTGTCTCTTCAAATTATTTATTGACTGTTACTTTAATATACACGATTAACTGATGTATTATATCCCGCTGAAGTGACTACTCAGTTATATCGGAGCAATCGAGAAAATTCTGAATACTGATATTAAAATAAATTTTCTGAGATGAATTATTCCATTAACCGAATAATCAATAAATCGAATAGTAGACTAACTAGTCGATTATTCGAATAGTCAAACTTCCATTTGTAACATTTAGAGATGCCCCTTACCACCAAGAGGCACGCGCTTGGGTAAAGCAGACATAATATCATACAAGAGCAGCAGTTTATTCAAAGTTGCTGTGCTGGTAAGGAGATATTAAAACAGTTCACAAATTTTTTGTAACGTTTTTGTAGTAACTTCTGGTACAGTCGGGTCAAATCTTCTCTCGAAGATTTTTTAATGAAATTGACTGTCTCGACCCTTACTTCGTGGAATATGCTCATATTAGTGTTTTTAAATGAAACTCAAGGTCTCTAGTTAATTCCACAAATTGATTAGGCGACTAACTGATTAATCGACAATGCTATCAATCCAATAACCGTTTAATAGACTATTCTTTTAGTCGACTAATCGATTATTGGACTATTCAATTAATCAACTGATCGACTTTTCGACTATTCGTTTAATTGATTTCAAAAACTCGCGACTTTCGGTTAATCGATTTTTTTTGTCAGACCCTCAAATATTTTTCTACAAGCTATAACACAAGATTGTGGCCAGACAATAAGACGTCAAAAAATAGTTATTAAACTATTTTAAAGGTATCCCGTGTGTAAGTACCCTCAATAATCAGCCTACGAAAAATCTAATTACATATACTTCGTAAATGATCTTGTTCTTCCGGCTGAATGATTTCGACGAAACCGTTACACATATCGTATTCGACTTTTTTATATACACGTTCTGCATATTCCTTGTAAGAACGCTATATGGTTTTCCAGCACAACCAAGAAGAGGTTTAATAATAACTAATAAATCGACGTTGAAGATGGGATTTATTTACTATTATAAACTCCTCCCCATAAAGAAAAAGATACCTCAGGAAAAATTATCATTAGACACGACATTATGCTATGAGTAACATTGATCTTTAGCAATAAATTGAAAACGATCGTTTTAATTTATTGCTAAACATCAATGTATTAAATTTTTGAAAATGCTCCGAATTAGAGAGCGAAACGTCAATAAAAACATAAATTGATACAGAATTTACGTTTATAACCTGATGCCCAAGAATAATGAAAATAAAATTATATATAAGGTTAAAGAAAAACAAATAATTTTTGCTAAGCCGTTATTTAAGAACATATACTTTAAAAAGACAATAACAGAACGTATATATCGTTATAAATATCACTTGGTGGCATGGTTTCGTTTTAGTGTGAGACTAATTAAATTTATCATAGGAGTGGAATGTAAGTTGTATTCAGTTTGTCTATATCTGTTTTGTCGTTTATACAGTAGGATGATTTTTGAATAGCTACCATTTCATAGAACTCTCGTTTCTTAAGATTATTCTCTGTTTTTAGAATTTTAGTCTCTGTATAATTGAACTTATGGTTTTTATTCCTTTCGTGGTTAGTTAGTGCTGTAGCATTTTTTTGTCATATTTATGGCTCTTTATTCGGTTTTCTAAGTACTGTGACGTTTGGCCAATATAAGTAGCTTCGCAGTTATTGCAGGGAATCTCATAAACAATATTACTTTTTTTTAATTTCCGAGTTTTTGATTTTAGCATAGAGAAATGTTTCGATAACAGATTATTAGGTTTATGACATATTTTTAAGCTGTGTTTCATAAATAAATGTTGAAATTGTTGTGACAATCCGTTAACGAGGGGAAGAGAAATAAAATGTTGATTGATATTACTATTTTATTTTTTATTTTTTAGGTTGTAAAAATTAAGTCTCTGTCATTGAAAATTCTATTAATTAATGTTTTTGAATAATCATTCAACCTTAATGCATTTTTTGCCTTAAAGCCTTAAAGTACATAATTTTCACAACTCAAAAAATAAAAAATAAAATAGTCTCACACTAAAACGAAACCATGCCACCAAGTGATATTTATAACGATATATACGTTCTGTTATTGTCTTTTTAAAGTATATGTTTTTAAATAAAGGCTTAGCAAAAATATTTTGAAATTTGTGTTGTGGATGTTTAAGGATACAATATGGGACAAATGTTAATAATGTTTCGGAATACTACACGTCGAGGTGAGTTTTTTTGTAATTTCAATTGTTTTTGTCCATCACAATTCAGATTCCTTTAGTTTGAAAAAGGTCTAACGTTCAGACCGAAACGTCATAATTGCTGTACCAGTTTTATTAAAATGACTTTTTAATCAGTTCAATACTGTTTCTATTTGACTAAAATCCAAGACATATACTTGAAAAATATAACTATAGTCGAAGAACCTCAAAAAACTCAAGTATATATATATATATATATATATATATATATATATATATATATATATATATAGGGACGAAAACGAAACAGAACCATTTTCAGGAACTGCGTCAACGTTTCAAAAAACCCAGAGATCCGTCGATATTGGATCAAAGGCGGTAAGAATCACCTCAAAATATTTCAATGGCATTAGGGGTCGAGTAAGCTGTCATTTAAAGCCCTTTCAATTCTCTTTACAACAGTCCACAACTTTTAGAATTTGGCCTACTACTTTTTAATAAATTACATTACATGACCACCCGCGTCCATATAACAACAAAGATTTTGTTCCAAACTTTCTCGCACATTCCGGAATATTTCCGGAGTGGTTCGATGACACTTTTCGCCAATTCCTTAAATCAAATATCCTAAAAAGGATTGTACTGAGGTATGTCCACAAAAAAATCACGGGCGACAAATTTGGTGCCCCTGGAGGCCATTATCCCAATCCAGTGGAATGAAAAACGATGGCCTAAATAGTGAAGAACAATCAAAGCATAATGCTATTGAAACATTGAATGATCTTCACTATACTGTTGGTCATTCTCAATAATATCGGTTAAGGTAGGGTCAATAGCATCTTCCAGTAATTGCAAATACATTTCACCAGTAAAATTACTAGGTTAAAAATATGGACCCACCAGCCGGTCACCGATTATTCCAGCCCATTCATTTAATTTTTGCGTTTGCTGTGTATGCACCGCCTGGAAAATTCTTAGGTTTGAATTAGACCAGTAGCGGCAATTAGACGTTTTACAATACCGTTCATAAAAAAGCTGCTTTCATCGAAGAAGCAGATATTATAGAGACAGTGTGGAGCATTCGCTGTTCGCTCACTCATTAATTCGCAAAATTGCTAACGGCGGTCATAATCATCTCCATTCAGTTCCTGCATTTAATGTATTTTATACGGATGGACCTGTTTTTTCGAAATTATTTGAATACTAGTTTGATCGATCCCAGACATAGATGCTGACTGCCTTCTACATAACGTAGGATCTAGATGAACATGTCCCAACTGCAACTTCACTAGCTTCGTTAACTACAGTCTCTTGATATTTTCTCACTAACTATAGAGCATACCTTCTAATGACCTGTTTATCTTGATATTTTTCATCAAATAACTGAGCAGTTACATTTGCACATTTAGTGTTTATAAAATAAAGCGAAATGATATTCAGAGTGGAAAGTCTAACTGGAACAAATTCTGTAACTTGATAAATAAAGGTTTATCGCAAAATTCCTGAAACACGTCAATTTTTATTCTCAATGGGGCATATTACAAAGATATTTGTTTATCTTTTCAATTATCTGGGGGGTTGCAGACAACCCCAAATTTTTTTTAAATAGAAGGGTAGGTTGATTAATTATTTATTTGAAAGCTTTTTCAATTGTAAATATAATTCCACTTTTTTTTGTTACTTTTCATAAGCAATGTGTCGGAAAAAAATGAAATAAGGAAATATTTACTCAAATTACTTTAATGTAATAAATGTTCAAAGTGCTCTCCACCTTGTTGCTGACAATATCCTAATCGATTATAGATAGCATTCCGAACATTTTGTCACACTTCCGGCGTTACTTGCCTGATTTCGTCCGTGATTCTCTGTTGGAGCTCGGCGATGTCGTTAGGTTTAGTGGCATAAACTTTGCTTTTTAGATGGCCCCATAAAAAAATTAATGGAGTAAGATCGGGTGATCTTACTGGCCAGTCAATTGGGCCCCTTCTTCCAATCCACCTATTTGGAAACACTTCGTTAAGATAGGTCCTTACATTTTGAGCAAAATGTGGTGGTGCCTCATCTTATTGAAACCACATCCGTTGGTCAAATAAGTTGGGATCCAAATTATTGGGGAATAAATTTACTAAAGGAGGAATCAGTTCTTCTTGGAGCATATTAAGGTATGTTTCTCCGGTTACGTTTCCATTGAAAAAAAAGGACCTACTATGCGATCCCCAATAATTCCAGCCCAGACGTTTGTTTTTTGAAGCCTTTGGGCATGGGATTCATGCATCCAACGGGAATTTTCGTCAGCCCAATAACGGCAGTTCTGTCGATTGACGTGCCCATGTAATGTGAACGTAGCCTCATCAGAAAACAGCAATCATTCCAAAGCAATTTGTCCACCATCTATAGAAGCCATAATGCGTTCGCAAAATTCCAGTCTACGATCAGGATCATCTTCGTTGAGCTCCTGCAGGTTTTGCATCTTTTATGGGTGCTTTTTGGCTTCTTTAAGAATTTTTGAAACGCTTGTGTGACTGACACCATGAACGCGAGCTATTTGCCTAGCTGGAGTAACACAATTTTCTTCAACTTCCAACAATATGTTCAACTGGGCTTCTTTGTCAACTTTTAAAACCTTTTGTCGAGGAGCATTCCTTACATGGCCCAACTCCCGATATCGAGTTTCAATTTTGCTAATCGTATTTCGATTATTTGAAGATAATTCTGGATGAACTTTAGTAAACAAACGAGCGACTTCAGCCTGTGTTCGACTTATGTCCCCATATCCGATCATAATTAAAATTTCGATACGATGCGTCTCGGTTAAATAGAACATTTTCTTATTTTACGTTTGTTATTCACACGTTAAAATGCAAACATGTACTAACAAATCAATCACATTCAGTTCAAATTGACCAAAAAACTATCGAGCAGGTTTTTCATTGGGCTTATGAAGTAAGAAAAAATGTACCTATACATTAAAGTAATTTGAGTAAGTATTTCCTTATTTCATTTTTTGACACATTGCCTATAAAAAGTAACAAAAAAAGTGGAATTGTATTTACAGTTGAAAAAGTTGGGGTTGTCTGCAATTCCCCCAGATAATTAAAAAGATAAACAAATCTCTTTGTAATATGCCCTATTGAAAACAAAAATTGACGTGTTTCAGGAATTTTGCGATAAACCTTTATTTATCAATCTACAGAATTTGTTCCAGTTAGACTCTGTATATATATATATATATATATATATATATATATATATATATATATATATAGTAAATAAGAGTAGAAGTGGCGTCGGTATAGATTTGTAGCGCTGTGGCATCCTCCGATATACACAATATGTATATAGAACAGCCCCAATACATAGAGATCACGCACAGAGTAGCTTCCTATTATTTGGCAACACTGTGACCTTGATATATTATTAGTAGGTAGATTTGAATTTCTTTAAGAATCGGTGCGTCCTGTAGATTGTGTATAGATCGCGTTCAAAGTGACTTCCCGTAATTTTAAATATGTATTTCTTTTTCTTTTGAGAGAGGAGAATGAAACATATATTCTATTAATAGGGATGTTGGCGGTAGATACAAATCCATGTGAAGCTATATTTTATACATAAAAGACAGTTTTAAGAAACCTTAAATAACATTCTAAGAATCTTATTATTCGTTTTAAATTAAACTTATTTCTCACAACCCGGTTATAAATATGAACTATTTTTCTTTATAATTTGTTAAAACAACGATAATATTTCACGATTTTTATCACAAATGAGACTGAATCCAACAAAAGAAATAGTTGTAACTTACCGAAGATTGATTCTATAATGGTGCGAGTTTCTTTGCTAGAAACATGGTTTTTGTGCAGTGGTAGAGGACGTGAAAATATCTTTGTAGGTACCTATAATTATACATTGACATACTTTACTACAAATCAGAGAGACACCTCACTCATTTTATATACTCTTTTATCATATTTAGAGCTACTTAACATCTATATCAACGAAAAAAAACTTGAAATCAGCTGTTTCATTTTTAACACAACCAAAAATATCTTAAATGATTTTCAATTTGTATTTGTAGTTTATCAGAGATTATAACTCACATCAATGTTAATGAAAAAGACTACCATCTCAAATATATTTTGTAAGGAAATAGCAGTAAGTAAAACGCAAAATACGTACTACAGCATATATTATAACAAGTTACAGGGGCAACTAGTTTCGGCACACTGACCTATCATCAGGGATTAAATGTATATATCATTCACATGAAATGTATTATGAAAACAAAGTTGTCACATGCCCGTGGCATCCAGCAGAATCCAAGATGTGTCAGTAGGTAATATGGAAAATATATTGTAGGAAAATTAAAATCAGGAAAATTTATATAATTATGCAAACGCCAAACAAAATTAAAATTAGATAACGTTAAGAGAAGCAATTGAAATTAAATAAATGTATAATTAAAAAAAAAGGAAAGAAAATATGGACTTCGTCTTACGGCAGAATCCGTCTGAAGCAAGAAGTCTAGTAAATGAATAGTCGTATTAGAAAAATGGGCAATAGGGAGGACCGAATGCGGACTAACTAAAAACAACTTTTGCGTTCTGTTATTCCGCATGATAGTAATTATATACTCATAATTCATATTTTAATACTCATAATTCACACCATTTGTATATTCATGGTCGTAGGAAAACTAGAGTACATAACTCGTTAGAAATTGTATTTCCTGCACTCGTCCGGAATATGTCACTTTCCACACTTCTAATACAATGCTATTCAAATTCGAGTCTATGCATTGGGATCATGGTAACGGTAAGAGATATAGGGATAGTAAAATGGGGGCAAAGTTGTGTATTTCAGAGGTCATTTATTTGATTCAAGACAATCTAGCTTCTTTCGTTCTGGAGCTATACCGGGAAAATTGAAAATTTTGAAATTCTTCTTTTGCCTACATTTTTTTATTATGCGAGGATTTTCCAAAACTTTGCCATAACAACATTTTGTATATTGAACTATGACCAAAACAATTTTAACCTCTTTTAATATTCCATAACAGCTGTAATTGAAAAATATCAGTGAGTAAGCAGTGGATCAATGCCAAGTTGATCATACAACAAGATCTTGATTAATTATTGTAGATTTGAAATTTTACCGGTAATAGTTCAATATTTCCAAAACAGTCTGTAGTTCATATGTAAATACTACGCCGATACGAAACATGACTCTTGGCATTTGAATCAATGCAATTAAAAATAAAGATTCGTATTTGAAAATTTTAACGATACTTTGTATATAATTTTTTTTTTCACATAGAGCATGCTGCAGAATTTTTAGTTCGAATACAAAAGCTTCTCAATCTGTAACCTACAGAATAATCCACGTTATACATCCAAAGAAATTATTTTTCACTTTCTAGCGCATTTGAATAAAAGTTTGTCATTAAAAAGTTTTTTTATGATTTTATTTTATGCTTTTAGTCTTCTCGTAAATCTATGCATTTCTGATACAGCTTCATTATTATGAGGTAATTTTTCCGTGAGTTCTGAGCTATTATGATTAACTGGTTTACCATTGTGGAGCCACGATATTGAATTTTGACAATCTCCGGCTAAATTCGTAACTTCAACCCACAATTGGACAATAATCACAAATCTCGCCTGCCATTTTGGAGCCGCCATGTTGAATTTATGAATTTTGACATAAATATTAATATTTCAGGTATTCAAACATCTGACTATAATTTAGGGTTCAAATGGAAATTCAATGAAGTTTGTTTTTTTTTCAAATAGAATAACCTAAATCTTTTTCAATATTTGGATTCTTGAAAACTTGCAATATGTATCATACTTCATACTCTATCTTTAGCTATGACGGTTCCAAGACATGTCAAATGAGTCGCCCATTATCAGTTTGAAATAAAATAAACTATTATACCAGAAATCCTAAATATATTGCATTGTAATTTCGGCGGCCTTGTATATTCCAGTACTGGAAACATTCCTTTCGATTCTAATGCTGTAAAATTTGATATTCAGACGCTGATTTTGAAAATAACCTAAGTCTCATATTCAGAAAATTCAACGTTATAAATGATTCTCATGCAGCCATTAATTCCCATTATCATATTAATCAAAATCCCAACATTGAAAATGTCATCATGATACCTCTGAAAATCGGAACTTTAGACCCAGAACACTCTGGAAGATTTTGAATATGGGGTTTAATAGTTGGCTTCCACTTGAAATAAATATTTGACGTCATCAACATCTGACTGTCAGATTCAACACCACCTCTTGTAGAATCGGGAGGAATGTTATTGTTCTTATCATACCTACATACGGATGAAATGACATTGAAAAATAATATCGGACTTCTCGCACACACTTTCACTTTTTGTTAGAAAGGATAAAATGTACGACTCAAAAATCGCCAAAGATAAGTCAAGGATATGATAAATGTTTAACATATTTTTTCTTAGAATCCAAATTTAAAAAACATTTAGGGAGCTCCTTTCTTAATGACGAAGTTCGTTAAGTTTCCGATGGAACCGGAAATGACAGTCAGATGTTTAAATACCTGAAATGTTCATCCAATGTACCTAAACAAATCACTCAAATTTCAAACCGACCGCCCATTTAATAACAAAATAGCGGGCTGGCTAATAATTTCGTTGGCAAACTATATATAAATAGAAAACATGTTTAATTGGAATATGTACCGTCTATTTTTTGTACGAACATTTGTATAAGTTTCATAAAATATTTTTTGTCTATTCCATCTAAAACGCACAATAGAAAGAGCTTTAATGATGATACTGATCTGAAAACTTGTACTCAGTCATGATGGATTCCTCACTACTTCATTATCTCTTCAGATTCCTTATTCTTTTGATATGATCTCCATTAGTGTTACACCTAAGTCTAGCAAATCAAGTGAATTCAAGGCTGTTTTTTTAAATTTCGTGTTTACACTTTTCTTTTTGATATCCTGTTTCACTTTTCACGGGTTTCGAATTATTCAAAACCATAAAAAAAAGCTTCATTAAACTCACACGGCTCAATGGAGCCTATAAAGGAAAGTTGATTTCAATCGTCCTATTTTGAGCTCTAGTTCACTCTGTAGGATTAATTGTATGTTGGTCTGGGCCACCCTGTAAACAGACATCACACAAGTAGAACCATTAGCACATGTTTAAGTTTTGCATTTATAAGACTCCCTATATATTGGAACATAGCTTTCATTTTTGCTCTGCACTGTCAGGAACCGGTGGTGTAGTAATGAACAGACTAAACCGCTATGGTGTTGGGAAAAAACTCTAGTGTATACATAGCTTTTATTGCTCTCTACAACTTTCATTTAAGACATTTTTTGCCTTAGATCAAATAAGAATGCAGTTATCGTCCATACAGTTTACATTGATACACCCTGTATATGCAAGAGAGTTTCAACGTCTCTGAAATTTTTGTGAAATTCAATATTCTAGGTCAACTACTAACAATTGACCTAGTAATCTGATTGCATTCAGGTCTTCGGAATTTTCACAAAAAAAAACTACTTCTGCTATAGTGAAGTAGAAAAATATACCCATTCGAAAATTAACCTGAAAATTGAGTAGTAATTTTACTTCATCTCATAGTTTACGTTGGAAAATTCAATCCATTTTCCTCTTATTTACGGAAATTCAGAATTCTTTGTTTTATCGCCAGCATTATTCATTTGTATCGCCAGTAGTGTTTTATTTTGCCTCAAAATCAAATTTAAGTGAATTGTAGAACGAAAATATAATTTTTCTATTAATAACGCTAGATATTCTGCAATAACTAGCATCCTCCGCACTGTCAAGAACGGTATCAATAAATTAAAACAGATGTATATCATCACATTCAATGTTAAAAGCTTTCTATAACCAAAAGTGAGATCGGCAACACTGCCAGGATGCCACTATGCAAGAAAAATACATATACAGACGCCAAACTATACCGTTCTTCGATATGTATACCGACGGATGCCACTTTGTGCGTCAGATGTATAATACATATATAAGTGTCCTACTATAACGCCGCGTACGGAGAACCTGTGAACCTTGGTGTATAGGCTCATACAAAAAACGACCAAAGTGACGTCCTGCTGATTTCATCAGCAATAGATTCCCAAGCATTCACTGAACCGTTTGCGATATTTTGGAGCTCGATGCACTGTGACGTCCGTATATCGGATTTCATAGTGCCGCGAACGCTACAGCTACCGCGATTTTAACATGAGCGGATGCCACTTCACGCCGTGAATGTATATATATATATATATATATATATATATATATATATATATATATATATATATATATTCCATCCGCAATGGAATGGACCACTTCACGTTCTTTGTGTGTCCGCATCTTATCCATTTGTCTTTTACAAATGTGATGAAAAAATTGCAAGAAAATATTAATGCAAGAAAATCAACATTTAGCTATTGGCGTATTCAACGAGCCATGCGTCATTTTCAGTATTTTGATAAAAATTTTAAATTCCAATTTTAAAAACTCTTATTAAAAACTAAACAAGCACATCATCTGTAGTTTGAAATTTAATTTATTGAAAAGTATTTGGCTAAGTTTTAAAAATTGAAAACTTTTATAAAGATAATAGAGAGGGGTTTGAAATGATACATTACTCGACCCCTTATGTCATTTAAATACTGGGTCTCTCATTATATTCTGACTGTTTTTAGGAGCTTATATCTTGAAAACAGTTCTAGATAATAAGATGCAGTTTTCACAGTTGGGTTTTAAATTACGGTAAGTTTTGTAGTGACACATTTATATAAATGGCCTACTTCCGGTTTACCCGCTAGAAAAGTGGCGTATTTTCGGAATACAGTAGATGTAATTTTTTAAAAGGGACACCCTATATATTTAGCAATTTCATAAAGGAAGCATATTTTTACTTTATAACGGTACCTTAAAGTTTAAAATCGGTGCACGGAAAGCGAAGTTGAATAACTTTAACTGGGATACTGTAATGATTCAGATATCTTATTAATAAGTAATAATTAAGGAAGCGTTAATATGTCACATCACAAAGATATTTCGATCATTGACAGAACGTCACATTGTATTTTATATTCAATATAATTGAAGTGTTTAATCTCTTAAAATGCAGTATACAGCACAAGAAAAATCTCAAACAATATTTTTATATGCTCAAACTCAATCCTATTTTCAAACTAGAAGACAATTTAGAAGACAGTTCAATAAAAATCTTCCTGCTACGAATACCATCAAAACGTGGTTAACCAAATTTAGGAATATTGCTTCTATATCTTGAAAAAGGAGAACTGTAAATGGAAATTCAGAAGAAATGTTATCTGTTTATGAGCTTGTACAGAGAAATCCGAAATTTTCAATTAGAAAAATAGCATTAAATTTGGAAATGGACAAAACTAAAGTTTTTAGAATTCTTAAAATTTTCAAATTTAAATCTTACAAAATTCAAGTTCTACAAAAAATTAACGATGGGGACCATGCTAAAAGAGTGTTTATGTGTGAAACTTTAACAGATTTGTACAGAACATATCCAAATTCTAGAATTATCATATCTGATGAGGCTGCGTTCCATATAAATGGACAAGTTAATAAACATAACTGTAGAATTTGAGGATAAGAAAATCCAAGAAAATTTCATCAACATGAAAGAGATTCTTCTAAAGTTAATGTTTGGTGTGCAGTGTCCCGTGAAAAATTATACGGGCCCTTCTTTTTTGCAGAAAATACAGTTCGTGGTAATAATTATACCGATATGTTGGAAAACTTTTTCTATCCCCAGTTAGAACAATATGGTATTTTAATCGAAAATGTTTACTTTTAACAAGACGGGACAACACCCTATTATTCCAACATAGCAAGAGAATCTGTTAACCAACAATTTGGAAATAATTGGATTGATAGGAGTGGTCCAATAGAATGGGCTCCAAATTCTCCAGACCTGACTGCTCCAGATTTTTGTGTATTGCGATATGTGAAAGATAGACTCTACAACCCTATACCTGCTACTATTGAGGAATTAAAAAATAACATACGGCAGGTAATGGAAAATATTCCTCTTGAAATGTTGACAGCAACATTTGACAACTTAATGGTTCGATTCCACAAATGTATAGACCAAGAAGGAAGACACATCGAACATTCATTTTAGAGTGTCCTAAAACATGTTCTTATTTGTTTTTTACTGTTCACTTTTAGTTACTAGATAATAAAGTTTTTGTTTATGACAATTCCAACTTTATATCTAAATCATTACAGTATCCCAGATAAAGTTATCTAACTTCGCTTCCTGTGAACGGAATTTAAACTTTAAGCTACCGTTATAAAGTAAAAATATGAGTCTTTTATGAAATTCCTAAATATACAGGGTATTCCATTAAAAAAATTACATCCAATGTATTCTGAAAATACGCCACTTTTCTAGCGTGTAAATCGGAATTAAGCCATTTACATGAATGTATCACAACCAAACTTACGGTAATTTTGAACCTAACTGTGAAAACCGCATCTTATTATCTAGAACCGTTCCGAAGATAAAAGCTCTTAAAAATAGTCTGAATATAATGAGACCCGGTATTTTGAGATAGCGCTATCCCCACTAGTGAGTGAAAAATACCGAAAAAAAGTGTCCTCCTTTGATCAAATAATTACAGGTCTTTATATTTTTCAAAACTGACGCAGTTCTTGATAATGGCTGCTTTGTTATCTTCCGGGACCACGTTGATATTGATATTCAGTTATCGAAACAATTGTCAATTTTTAATATTTTTCATTATATTGAGGAATTAGTTAGAAACGTTGAGTTTCATTTAAAACACTAAATAAGTTGTGCTCATAACGCCATGTTGTTCCAGATATAGGAATAAGAAAATTTTGTAATTTGTAAGCAATATCAGTAAAAAAACATTGAAAGCCTCGCCATGTAGATTTCAATAAACTGTAGTGTAGAAATTTCTATTTTTGATGCTGTCCTACATATTCTTTATTTTACACTGTACACGATGAACCTTCCTTTAACTAAATGGTTTTTAGAATATTTTTATTGCTATAGAATCCACTAAAAAATCCGTTTTCAGTTTAAACGTAAACTGCCTCTTCCACTCATATTTTCTGCAAATTGGGCAGACATGCTGGCGCTGTAGCACTAAAACACCGATCGTGATATCCGGATGAAATACGAGGAAAAAATATATATAACGCAACTCGACGTGGACATGTCGAAATAAGAAAAGAAAGTTTCGCAAACAATGTTAAAACGTACTGACAAGTGTCGGTACAGATACAAATCAAGTGCTTGTGAAACGGCGTGAAAATTCTTGGGGTGTTTTTCGTTCTATCCAACCGAAAATTTTCATGGATCTCGTCTGGTCTTGACGGAAGATTTTTGTCAGTTTGTGAAATATGGCGCCTCAGATACAGCTTTTAATATGGCAGTTTTTTTGTTGTTTAGAGAGAAAAGAAGTATGCGACAGGTTCATCAACAATATGTGAAGAATTCTCTTCGTAAATACTGTTTTAAAATTTATTATTTACACATTTCGATTGTAACTAATTTAACGGTTTTAAGCATTAAAACTAAATTTTCCGCATCTGTGAGACGCCCTGAACAATATCCAATTAAAAAATTGGTCACGTATAGACTCCGGAGGCTGTATCGTGCTAACAAACTGAAAATTCTCCAAAAATGACAAACATTTGGTACATCAAGTTTCATAGCATGTTACTTCCTTTAGTTGATAGGGATTAAATAAAATTAAATACACGACAATTTATCTCAGGGATAGTTTTTGGGTAATTCTGCCACTGTAAACAACGAGTTGGTAGGTTCTATTAAAGAAAACAATCCAAATCAATTTGACGCAAGCTTTATCAATTGTGAATTTGAAAAGAACTCAAGTGTGTTACAAGAAAGTATACATACCGTTATATACAAGGAGTATATCTACTATACCGTTTATATGCACATACCCGATATATACAAATAAACTTTAAGTAAGTATTTTAACTTTAATTTATGTCCTATATTATAGGGTTCGATCTAACAATGATTATGTTGATAAATTTAAGTGAATTAATATTGATACTCTACTAACAATTTACTTTTTAACTATGGTAATGTTATATATATGACTTGCAGTTTAGCCAAGATAATTTTGTTGGAGGTTACTGAGTGTAACGAAACCTACATTCAGAAGTCTAGAAACACTGTCCAAAAAAAATGTGCAGAGATCAATTAAACTTATCTGCTATACCCTGGGATCCTTCGTCAGGGAAATATCATCCAGAATATGCCCAGTTCCAAAGTGGCTTCCCGTAGAGCTCACACAGGGAAAAGTACTCGTGAATTTGGGAGAATAGAAATTAACGAGAACCAAGAAAAAGTGAAAATAATAAGAAAAAAAAGCCCTAAAAAGAAAAAGGTAATTGTAATAAGTCTTTAAACGAATAGTTATTTTTATTCATTGGGTCATAATTAGCTGGCGACTCACCTCGGTTGGTATGGGGCCTTAACATGTGGCTTTCGTTTAAACTGGAATTTTGCTAAGTGTTATCAGAGAAATATATCCAACTATCTGTTGCTGGCTTTAAAACATATCCAAGCCGCTTCCTCCTTGATTGCACCACAAAATTCCTTTTTATAAATCCGCTTACAGCGTAGCACATTGTTCTACAATCGTTGCTTTCAAAAAGGGAAAATGGAAATATCTGTCACACAAAATATCTTCTTTTCCTTTAGGCCAGTACCACTGTTGACCGTGGGAGCTTCCTAAGCAAGCTAATTACCCATATAGATTGAGACCATTTTTATATCAAATAACAAGAATACACTAATTGAAGGTCAAGTTTATTTGTTTATAATTATTAAATGAGTAGTTGAATATCTGAAAGTTTTATTTATTTTTCAGGTGATTTCGAGAGACAAGGATTTCTTTTAACGAGATTTATTTATCCATAAGGGAATTCGAGAGTTGAACTACTACAAGGATGAGACCCATGCTAATTAAATTTTATTTTAATATCCTTCACTTAGAATTTTCCTCGTTTTGTTATTGTTTTCAACAACCTAAGCAGGTAAGATATTAAACATGTAACAAGCACCCGTTGTACTGGATCTAGAGAGCTGAAAATCAAAATGATTCATCTGTGAGACGCACTAAACAATATCCAATCAGAAAATTGGACACTTGTATATATTCGGGATGGTGAATCGTGCTAAATAACCGAAAATTCTCCAAAAATGAAATATACCTGGATTTATAGGACACGTCCCACTATGCAAATAATTTTTATGTTCATGTTAATTCAACATCACATTGTGATACGTTCTTCCTTTTAATCGTCTTGTTTTCATTACATGCACATCTATACAACCGCTTATGCTCAGCCTAGGGCTGTTAACTTTTGTGATGTTACAACTTAACCCAATAAACACACCTACGTAAAAAAATGTTTTTAAAACGTCTTAACGTTATTTCAACGTTACTCGTTGAATTTTCAACGTTGACAAATTGGTTGAATTCGAAACGTTATATTCCAAACGTTTTTTCAAATTTGAAAACAATGACTTGGCTTAACCCACATGTATTTTCGAAAAAGGTTTTTATGGCCGTTATTTTACCGTAGTATTTTTTAACATTATTTATACCATTTCGCGGTCATAGTTGCATGAAGATCGCCATCCTAATTTAGCCCAGACGGATGTTGGAACTGATGTGTCCCCTTCTCGACCGGTTTTCGCTACTTTGCCATATATGAAGGACATAACTCCGAGACTTGCCAGATTGCTCCGTTCATGTGGTGATTTTAAAATTGCTAATAAAACTGTTCTTTCAATCAGATCGATTTACTCTAGAGTTAAAGATAAAGACCCCTTGACTTCACTTACTAACGTGGTGTACAGTATTCCTTGCAGAGATTGTGATAAACAATATATCGGACAGACTTCAAGATCTCTATCTAACCGTATAGTTTCACATAAGACTGATGCTAGATTACACCCAGAGAGGTGCGCGTTAGCTTTTCATGTAAATTCTCTTGATCATCAGATGAATTATGAGGCTGTGAAGGTGTTAGCGACTGAGTCTAACAAAACGAAAAGATCTTTCTTGGAAATGGCTTTCATTTCACAAAACAATAATGTAATTAACAGGAAAACTGATATTGATCACTTAAGTGAGATCTACTCATTTTTGTTGTCCTTAGATACTAATTTTGCACATCAAGTGGTGGGAAATAACTATGTTGCTCCTGACAACACCACCCTTATTACTTTAATTCAATAATAATAATAATAAACTTACTTTGAATGTATTGGTGTTGGTAGATACATTCAAGTAAACAAATAATTAATTAAACCTAATTTTGAGTGTATTGGTGTTGGTAGATACATTCAGATTGGAGAACTATTAAATTACTTAATTACTATATTTATTATTACATATTAATATTTCTGTTTTGTTGTTTTCTCTTTTCTTCCTTTGTGTTAGTCAAAACGAAGTGATGTTCTCTACGCACTCTAAACATAATAAAAATGAGAGCGTTCTCCTAGCTCTGTCTCACATTTTCTTTCTCTCTTCCTCTTTTCAACAATATTACATCTTCTCATTACACCAATTGTTAGCCCTACAGCTGCCATTACGAAAATAGTGGCATTGTCCCACAGCTCATTATTGACGTTGGTAACACTGTTTGTCTCTTGTCACATCCCTTTTGGAGGCAAAATATATCATTTCCTCGCCGGCGTTTAGTATGGTGACACATGAAGATGAAATCAATGGTTTTATTTTATAAAATGCTGCGACAATTACAATTGTTGCTATGACACGATTGATTAGGCCGTTGGTTCAATTCCTACTTGAATATTCCACAATTTACGACTTGTAGTTTACGATTTTACATCTTTATGGAATCTAACCTCACTTCGGAGGTAAGTACACACGTGGTTGTGAATTTCATTTTTAATTATTCTCTTTGACCACAGTATTTAACTGTTGTTTTTTCATTCTAGTTTCCCTGATGATGAGGACAAACAACGAAAGCTTGGACATTTTCCGCTAAGAGTATATCTTTTCCAATTTTTTGCTGCAATCCCCAATATTCACTAGTTTTATATATATGTATATATATATATATATATATATATATATATATACATATATATATATATATGAAGCAAAATGGTATTCTTGACGGTAGATAAATCAAAAATCTCTCAATATCTTAGGGATTCCGTCGTAAGTAGGGCTGAATGAAACTCTTATTTACTACCCAACGTTTCGAAAAATTTTATTTTCTTTTTCAAGGCTGAAATATGGACATGTTGGTACATTTCATTAATTAACAATTTTTTATACTTACGTGTAAAGTGAGTTAATAAATATTAAAATAGTTCATACTCGGAACAACAAAAAAAATATATATTTTATGTATAGATACTTTTTAAGTACTAATTCAAAAGGATCTTTTTGATTTGAAGGAACATTATATGTCACAGTTTGAGTGACAGTTTTTTGGTTGAGACATAACCTAGTTGATGTGTTCAACTTTATGACTTAAGAGACAGTCTTCATTATTAGTAGCATGACGACGGAATCCCTAAGATATTGAGAGATTTTATATATATATATATATATATATATATATATATATATATATATATATATATATATATATATATATAAATAACTCATTATTTATGTATAACGTAAGAATTGGTAGAACAAAAGGTAATCATTTATTTTATTAATAAGTAGTTTCATCAGTCTAACTGTGTAATAAGACGTAACAAATAGTTTATATATGAATCATTGTTTTTCTTTATGTTTTTTAAAAGTTTTTCAAAAAATTTTTATCAGTCACATAAATATATGACATTAATAAGTAAGGTTGATTTTATTATAATAATATGCCCAGAACCCTACTGATTTTAAGAGTCGTAAACGAATAAGAGCAGCCGAGGTGAGAAAACATAAGAATTAAATAAACTACATGTTTATAAATAGCATACTAAATAAAAGGAAACATTATAAAAAAAATATATGTAATTTGGCGAACCCAATAAGAATTCTAATTATTACTATAATAATTATAACATTATTATATATATACACACACACATATATATAATATATATATATATATATATATATATATACACGTTGTTTTGTAAAATATTAAAACTAGAAATCTTTTATATTTTATGTTATAGTTTTAAGAACATTTTTTATGTTATTATGTTAATTACAAGATTTTTCTTTTATTTATTGTATACTATTTTTGTGTGGATTTATCAAATAAAATAAATATAACGTGTAACAATCGCCCGTAATTCTCGCAACCCCAAACCACAATGGCCAACACGAGACGCCTGAAGCGTTGGTAGTAATCCTATTAACGTCGCCGTGGAGTTCCGGTTCCCGCTCATCGATGTCGCTGTACGAATAGACCAGCTCCTTTTAATCGTAAGCGTAGCTCATCAGTATAAGGGATCCATCGAGGACCGAAGACGGTAAAAAGTGAAGATTACATAATTGCTTTATTTTTTGTATAATCAATATTATTTGTTATTTTATTAATATAACTAAAGTTTCACTTATCAAATATTACTTGGTTACAAACGTTAATATACGATTCCAGTTTTTGTCAAATATGCCCCTCTCTACTTTTAATTTTAAATGTGAATATAACGTTACGAAAATGATGGTTTAAACGGATTAAATGTAACGCTTAAATCATGTTAAAAGTAAGTGCTGAATATTATTATACTAAAACGTTTATAAATTGCATTATGAAAACGTTTCTATTAGATTACAAAAACAAAGGGTAAATCACATTGGAAAGGTAACGTTCAAGTGACGTTAGTAAGGTGGGTGCTAAATTTCGTTCCAAAAGACCGTCTATTAGTAGCATAAGAACGATCATATTACGTTACAAACGCAATGGGTACATCACATCAAATAAGTAACGTTTACATTACGTTAAAAGTATGTGCTAAATATCATTATACAAAAATGTTTATAAACTGCATTATTAAAACATTTATATTACGTTATAAAAGTACTGGGTAAATCACATTGAAAAGGTAACGTTTAAGTGACGTTAGTGAGATGTGTGCTAAATTTCGTTTCAGAAGACTGTTTTATAAACGTTTATATTGCGTTCAAAAGCAAACGGTATATCGCATTAAAACGGTAACGTTTGAATGACGTTACGAAAATCACGTTGTATTTGACGTTGGAAAAATCGTTATATGTTACGTAGAAACGAGCGACATTACTCCGGTAATATAACCAGTTGCCTAAAAACCATTTATATACGTTAGGTTACATGTTAAATATTTTACGTTTTTAAAACGTTTGTGTGTTTATTGGGAACTTCTCGGCGATATTAAGACGCTGCCAGGAGTTGAGATGGGGAAAAAGTTATAGGTATAACTTTTTTATATATAATTTTGAAATATGTATTCTTAACATATATGTCATTATTTGTCGTTAAGTTCAAATTGATATGCAAGACTGGTGTGGTAGCGATTATTGTTTGCATTAAAAGCAATTTTTCAAGTTATTTACGAGAATATACGATAAAAATATCATCTTGTGTTCATTAAAGTTGGAAGACAACACGGTATTAAATTTACCAGAACAGAATAAAATATAAAACATCATTCCTATTATATTTCTATTTGACTTATCAAAAAAATTAAGAATAGATGTTAAATTTCCATTCCACCAAAGTTTCGTAGGTAAAGTTACTAAAAGATATAGAACTAATATTGTTTATTGATTGAAGGCGTTTTCATCAAATTTGGAAAGAAATTTGCAAACACAATAGAAATTCCAAAAGCATGGCTTAGAAAAGGTTACTGTTGAATATAAAGCACGAGCTTATTTATTTAAATTGTAGTTATTGAATTTTTGATAATTTCTATAGAATTTATCATTAGAATTTCAAGTGACAGTCTTTATATTTTTAATTTGAGTTTTCCGCAAATATTATAAAGTAGCAAACAGTTTAACTGCACGTGTTGCCAAAGGCTTAACATTATGAGAAAGTAGCAGGCAAATCCCAGAACAATTTTGCTGAGGATGACTTATATTTACGCCATGTTTTGTTTGCATAAACATCTCCAAATTATAACAACTCACAGCATTTCCAAGATATACATTAAATATCTATTTGTCTAAAAGGATATTGAAGATGCATTAATTTCATGTATTTGTAGAGGAAATATGATCAGAAATAATGGACGAAAATCTTTAAAAAATTGTTCTTACCTTTTAATGTTTTAATTTTTTTAAGACTTCTTTCAATTTATAAACTTTTTTAATCTTAAAGCCAAGTCAACATAATTCTATTTGTTCTAGAGAAGGGGGTGGGCTATTCTGGGCTATTCTAGGGTGTCAACGTCATATGTCAATTAAGACGTACAGATCTGACATATCGAACCCTGGTTAATCTCTACTTATTACATATATCGGCAGAGAACTAGAGTGAGAATGCGGCTTGTCTCTTGTCGCCTAAGTTCTTCAAAATAAATTCAGAATGAGCTAACTGGTTGGTGGTATTATATTTTTTCGATGTCACAATTTATTTTCCGTGTACGACTAGATTATTCTAATTTTTTTAATAAAGTTCCTATAAAATATGCCATAGAACATTTTATTTATGCTACAATCAATAGATGTAAAATTATTAATAATTCAACAATTTTCTTTCTAAAAACTGCTTTTTTATAGTAAAAATGGAAAATAATTTCCTTACAGCGAACAATTTAAGCTTATTGTTACCAATTTTCAGTTCTATCATTCGAAATTACCTAAACGATGATTATTACAGATATTTGTAAGGGCCGTGATGTATTCAGAAACAAAATTCTGTGCGATGAATAGAAAAACAAAAACCCGACCGAATCTAAAGCAACAAAGAACCGGCTTTTTATCGAACACAAAGAGAAATCATTTCGGTGTTCAGCAAAATTTGTTAGAAATGACGAAAGTTGGGAACTCTTGCGATCTTTGACATCGCAGACAGTTGGCAGTCATCAGTTAGATCGAGTGGGCGTAAAAGCTTTTAAGAAAACAAATAGTCCAAGAAAATTCTAATACTAAAATTGGTTGAAACTTTTCCAAACATTTTTAATATTTCCCGCACTTTTCATCACTCAATCCGCGACAAAAGGTAGATCTTAGTTAAAAACAATTGGATATAATTGGTTGTTGGTAATGATGCTGCAAACTAAATGGTAATATTCAACAATAATCCTGTAAATAGTCCTGCGAACTGATGATAATACAAACGAGCGAAGGTATATGGTCTTTTATTTGAATTTTGGACCTTGGATGAGTAGAACTATGGATGGTGCACCTACAAAGCAAGAGGTACAAGAACCTGGTACGGTGAACAATAATTTCCCAGTGCAGCAAGATAATTTTGCAACACAAATTATGGTCTTATTGTACATAATAACGGTAGCGTTCATTCTAAAATTCATGTGGTCCCTATGGAAAACGCAACTAAATGGTGATATTCAACAATAATCCTGTAAATAGTCCTGCGAACTGATGGTAATCCAAACGAGGGAAGGTATATGGTCTTTTACTTGAATTTTGGACCTTGAAGGAGTAGAACTATGGGTGGTGCACCTACGAAGCAAGAGGTACAAGAAACTGGTACGGTAAACAATAATTTCACAGTGCAGCAAGATAATTTTGCAACACAAATAATGGTCTTATTGTACATAATAACGGTAGCGTCTATTCTAAAATTCATGTGGTCCCTATGGAAAACGCATCGAAGGGTATTAAAAAGACACATCAACCGAGGAATAGCAGCGAAGCAAACGTCAGGAACTTTGACTGTATAAAATTGTAAGTACTTATGCACTCTACTTTTATGAACGAATGGTAGATCTTTTAAATGTCAATAACGTGGGAAGATTTCGAAGATAAGCTAAAGGCAATCGTAGAAGGAACAAATAAACAGGGAAAAAGGGTATTGAAAAAGGAAACTCCTGAAAATCTGGATATACACATTGAAGTAGTTAATGGTATAATAGTTCTTTATAATAATTTTGCTAAGTTGATGGGAAAAATTATAAAAACTTAGGTTTCGTACAACAAGAATGTTGTGAAAATTATTCGGATAAGATCAGTGATAAAACTTTTAGGGCATTTCAAGTGCTGAACTGTATTGTTAGAATACCTACATCTATATTTGAGGAGATCGATACCGGTGTATTACAAGCTATAAGCAAACAGTTAAAAATGACGAAAAGTATGAATGATTTTTTTAACTTCGCGAGTAAGGTATTACCTACCGAATTCAATGGAGAAGCATGTAAGTTACAATCGTTTTTAGATTCGTTAGATTTGTTACAAATAAACGCGACTGTAATGAAGAAAATGCGATTCTACTAATTGAAACAAGACTGACTGTCCCGACCCTTACTTCGTGGAATATGCTCATATTAGTGTTTTTAAATGAAACTCAAGGTCTCTAGTTAATTCCACAATATAATACAAGTTATTGGAAATTTTAAAAAATTGACAATTGTTTCGATAAATCAATATCATCGTCAGAATGATATTGATTTATCGAAACAATTGTCAATTTTTTAGAATTTTCAATAACTTGTATTATATTGTGGAATTAACTAGAGACCTTGAGTTTCATTTAAAAACACTAATATGAAACAAGACTAACTGGGAAAGCTAGAAGCCTGATAGTGGCAGAAAATTCTATCACAGAAATTAGGAACAAAGCAAGGCAAAATGGGCAGGACATAACGCAATATGGGACAGAAATAAAGAAATTGGCAGAAAAGCTACAGGCAGCATACGTGTCGGAAGGTATGCCAGAGAAATTAGCAGAAAAATACACCAACGAGATAATTATTAAGTCAGTAACGATGAATGCTACAGCGGACGCGACGAAAACGATCATAGCAGCGGGAAGTTTCGAAAACCCGCAAGAAGTACTATCTAAGCTGTTATCAGTAGAAGGCATAGGAAGTCATTCACAAGTATTACACATGAAGGACAATAGGACCTCCTTCAGAAAATAAGGTTTTAACTATAGAAACAATCATAGGAGAGGAAGCAACAGCAGACTGTACAGCGGCAACTCTCAAGGGAAGACATTCAGACAATACAACCCAGGAAACGGTTATAGCAGATATATCGACAAGGAGAGAAAATTTAACAGAAATAATAAATACAACAACCATACTGATAATAACGAAAGATTATGCAAGATAAAAGATTAAACTGAAGATATACGCAGACAAATAGCACAGTTAAAGAAAGAAAGCTACGAATTAAGGATGGAAAAAAACAGAATTTTTGCAAGGAAACATGACACAGACCCAGAAAAATTTTAGAGAGAAGAATTTGATAATACATGGTATAGAAGAAGGAAACGAAGAAGATGAGGAAAACTAGAAAATAAATTAGAAGATGTAATAAAGAAGGTTAATAAAGCAGTAGATGTTAAATCAGATATTTTGTAATGTAAAAGAATAGGAAACAAAAACAGTAACAAAAATAGGCCAGTACTAATAATGATGAAAGATGTGAATAAGAAAGTAAAAACTTTGGAAGGAACGAATAAATTAAAAGAAATAAAGATATACTAGAACAGAGAAAACAGCTAATAAGATTTATGAAACAGGCGAGCTAAAGTGGAGCAAAAGCTAAGATAATCGATAATACAATAATAATAAATAACAACTTATATAGTCTAAAAGAACTAGAAGAAAGGAAGAATCAATTAGAAATACGTACAGGATGGAATAAATCAACATTTAAGGAACATAACGAAAATAAATGGAGAACTTTGAATAAAATTTTCAGTGATAAAAGTTTTGAAGTAAAAGGTGAATAAATTGTCAATTCTACTCTTTGAAAATAACCGTATCTCGCTAAGGATGAGCATTCGGATCAAAAATAAATTGAAATTTAGTGAAGCCTTATTTGGCGGAATACACAACTTCGACTTAGGACGAACGTTGGAAAAGCTTGATGAGCTTTCGGTAAAATTTGAAGTAAAAAGAATGAGGATATACGCAAATAATGGTATATTCCAACAGTGCACAATACAAAAGTCTATAGGAGATGGGAATAAAAGTTTGAAAAACATACAAATATGTATCTGCGAAGTACCAAAGGCGGTACAGCGGAGAGAAGAGATTCAAGAGATTTTAGAAAGATACCATAACAATCCAATGTTTGGAGGACACGTAGGAAACAATAGACTATTAAAGAAATTGAGAGCAAATTTTAGATGGAGAAATATGTACGGAAGTATGTGAAGAATTGCCATGAATGTCAAGTGAATAAAGCGAAACCAAGTCATTAGGAGAAATTTGTCATCACGGACACATCTGACGTTTGATATTATACACATAGACACAATAGGTCCTTTTGTAGGAAGTAACAATGGAAATCGTTATTGTATTTTGTGTGTATATTATGTGAATTGACAAAATACGCGGTCATGATACCAGTGAGTAACAAAGAGGCAGCCACAATTGCAAAAGCTATATTCGACAACTTTATATCAACTTATGAGTTAATGAAGGAAATAAGGACAGATCAAGGAACGGAATATAAAAACGAAATAATGAAGAATTTAGCAGAACTTTAAACAATAAAACACAATTTTTCAACAGCGTATCATCACGAATCAATAGGCAGCTGTGAAAAACGGTACAGAACGTTCAACGAGTACATAAGAAACTTTATCAAGGATTCTGGGGATAACTGGTGTGAGTGTGTAAAAATGTTTGCGTATCATGGACACGCTCCATTCGAATTATTGTACGGTAGGAAACCCAACATTCCAGAATGTTCAAATTCAGTAATTGAACCATGTTACACCTTTGAAAGGTATGACAAAGAATTGAAATATAGATTACACTAATCACACACACTAATAGATCGTTGGTATATTCCAATTGGTGTAGGAAACGGAATTATTTCTCTGGCCTCTTTTCCTCTGATTGTAGTGACCGGAGGAGCCCTACTGTATACTCCTATCCTAGAAATCTTTGCAGCGTGCTGTCACCAGTGCCTTACGGCACAAAATTTAGAACCAGGAATTTCCCTGCGGGTTACCTCGACGGAGGGGTTTTCCTGGCACGAGCGGTCAAGGACTCCGTGGGGCCTCTTGGGGTTACACAATGTGCCAAGCCTGAGTTCGAATGCAGGTCGTGTCAGCCCGTTCTATTTGCTGGTACGAGGGTAAGGGTTGTTGTTAAAGGAAACAGACTGGATGGATAAGTATGTACAATTATATATTACAAATAATAGTGAATCATACAGCCCTGCTTTGGATAAAAATGACAGTTACTCGGGGAAACGCCCCGGTAAAAAAAAATCAGCTAGGGAAAAACGTCTTTCCAAAATCTGGAAGTAGTTTCCCGTTCTCGTGACACCCTAAAGAATGTTTTTTCTAGGAATATCCCTGTATAAGAATTGAAACCAACGAAAACAAAAGCATGACTCGGGCACAACGTCTTCCAAACTCTTGAAAGGGGTCTTTCCTGATTATGAAAGATAAAAGGACGACATTACGTATAGTTAACTATTTGGTATAATATAATAACGAAATGAGTATCGTACAACCATTCTTAAATTTAATGGTGTGAAGGTGAAATCCCGTACCGTTGAATATCCCGTACGGTATAGATATTAATATATCAACAAACTTTTGAAATCTAGTAGAATAATTATGATATCTCGGGTATGTGGATATCCTGTACAATATAGTAAATCATATATAACAACCAAATTTTGAAATCGAATAAAATAATTATGATATCCCGTGAATTTGGATATCCTGTACAATATAAGGTGATAAAATATCGAACAAGACTTTTGGAATTAAATCAGAATAAATACGATATCCTGTACAGTTGAATATCCTTGCACAACACAGAAAACAAAATGTATAGAGAGATGATCATCGAACATACGATATCTCCCGTATATGCCTATAATTTTAAACTAGATCGGTAGGTGAGGGGCTCAGATGTGAACAGTACACTCAATATGACCGAAAATATAGGTCTCCTTTATCTTTTGGGACACCCAGTTAAGTCAAAAAAAATATCAATACAGTATATAAAAAATAATTATACGTTAAAAACTTACGTTTTGGGAATGTCACAAATGACAACTACACAATATTACTGTCGACGATAAAGGGGCCGGCCGTACTCAGCCTGCTAACTTAGGGAGAGTTACTACATCTCTCCCTGGATTTTCAAAATTCCTGCTATTTATTTTAAAATTATTTCGTCTATGCCCTTGTGTGAAGGTTAATTTCAAATTTCATTATTATAGTTTGCAACGTTTGATTCTATTTATTGATAAACAAAGCATGGCAAACCATCAGATGTAATGTTTAATGACTTTGCTAATTATAACAAAATTGTTTGTATCAATTTCTTTCCTGGAGGCCAACAATTATTTTATTATTGATTTGTTTCGAATTAAGAAAATTTTATCTATATAGGGTGTTCTTAAAATTTCCTATGTCATATCTCGTGTTTATTACAACGTTCATAATTTCTTTTTCTTTTTAACTCTTTTTTTAGCTCTTTATGCTTTTCTTCTCTATAAAAAGAAAATATCTAGGTATAAATAATTAGGTATTAATAGTGTAATTACACACCAAAACAATTATTCATCCAAAAAATTTGAACAAAAATAACGATATCAAGAGTTTGATCATCGAATTTCGCGAGATCTACATTTATATAGATATAATATCATATATACTTTCTCTGTGCGGCATTAATGTGTATTACCTATACATAAAAAGTGTGTGTGTGTGTGTATATATAAAAAGGGCTACTTTTAATATCGCTCATTTTAATATCAAAAATTTTGGTTATCTTTATAGCAGTATTATATATAAATTAACAAAACAAAAAATAATACTGCATTTGTGTAAATAATAATAAAATGTATGTATATAGAGTACTCACTCATTTTCTTTCACAATTTCTTTGTGTCTTTCTTCATTAATAAATGCAATTTATTTATTCATATTTAAAACATTTTGTAAACAAATTATACGAGTACAGATATTCACTGTTGTACATAGACGATAAATACCTATACACCTATGGCAAAACTAAAAAGTATCACCGCTGTGCCGGTCGGAGTGGCGGGTGTTAGGTTATTTTCGTTACGGAATTTCTGGATTCGGTTTCCACGCTCAAGGCCCGCGATGGAAGCTATGCAATAGCTTGATAAACGCGATTCAAACATATAAATAATTTAAGGTATATTAAGGTCGACGGAGATCATCGATTATTTATGTTTAGTTTTTTAATAATAAATATTGGAATTCCTTACAATGAAAAGAAGAGTTAATTGTTAACTAGAGTCATGTTATTGAAATTGACTGTCTCGACCCTTACTTCGTGGAATATGCTCATATTAGTGTTTTTAAATGAAACTCACGGTCTCTAGTTAATTCCACAATATAATAAAAGTTATTGAAAATTCTAAAAAATTGACAATTGTTTCGATAAATCAATATTGATTTATCGAAACAATTGTTAATTTTTTAGAATTTTCAATAACTTTTATTATATTGTGGAATCAACTAGAGACCGTGAGTTTCATTTAAAAACACTAATAGAGTCATGTTAGTAATGCATTCTGCATAAGTTATCGGTGGCCTGTAACTTTGTTATAAATAATGTTCAATATATTATCCCAGTGATTTTTGATAAACTATGGCATTATTTATTCCCACCGATTAAGGGTAAGTGTTTTCTTATCGATAATGGCATAATGGACTGAGGACTTAACAGGAGGTACACTTGCCGTTTTAATCACCACAGGTTGTTTTAATGTCATGAAGTAGATGGTTAACATTTTGAACAATTATTATAAGAACTTGTTCTTAAATATTTATTAATAGTGGGAATAATATTTTAGTGTTTATTTATTTTAACCATTAAAATTATCAGAAATCCAAAAAAATTAGTATGATTGAATATGTATTCTAAATACATTTCAAACGCGGTATCACTTGTCTTAAGGTTTAATATTATTGGTTTCAATTGCCTAGTGACGTCACTGATGCCTATTACGTCACCTGTTACCACTAGTAGAGAAGCTCACAGTAGTTCATTTTCACAAATTTCAGAATCACTGTATAAGTGTACAAAAAAGGTCTTTGACTACGAAATTCCTCCAAGTGCAAGACGAACGTTACCTCAATTTCTAGAATATATATATATATATATATATATATATATATATATATATTGGAGGAATGTTCTTGAACCATTATTATATTATTTTTTTGAAGTATTTTTCTTGGGAAAGGTTCAGATTAAAACTCTTGTAAGTTAACTTGACGTTTCGCCTTAAATATAAGGCTTTTTCAAAAGTTTTTATTATAAATTCAACAGTGACAATACTAAATTACTATTTAGAAATAAAGTAAGACACATTGCATTAAAGATAGTTGTCAAGGTACGTACTCCTTTGAAAATTCATAACTACGTTTATTCTATTTGTCACCTTTAATGTCAATTTAGTATTGTCACTGTTTTACAAATTATGTATTTTTTATTTTGAATTTATAATAAAAACTTTTGAAAAAGCCTTATATTTAGGGCGAAACGTCAAGTTAACTTACAAGAGTTTTAATCTGAACCTTTCCCAAGAAAAATACTTCAAAAAAATAATATATATATATATATATATATATATATATATATATGTATATATATATATATATATATATATATATATATATATATTCAATTCTCGAAAGACAAGTAATTCCTGATTTAAATCGTACTCGAGAACTGACAAACAGAAAACTTCTCATTTTGTTCATATTTCACAAAAACCGAGACCAGATGTTCATTTTACTAGTGAAAATTGAGTGAATTCACAAGTTGAGAGGAAAATGTCTATTTTGGAATCTAAATAATCATAGAATTTATAGTTGTTTGAAATTCAATGACATTTTACATAACGAAGAACTGCAACTCAAGAAAAATAACAAGTTATGTATAAATAAATAAAGTATCTAGCTTGAAAAGCCTACACATTCTTTAAGGTGTTTAGAACTACTAGCTGTTACATATGACGCAAATTGTGCTCAATATTTAGCTACTCGTACACTGAATGAGTTAGCATATGGAAATAACGAAAAATTTCCATTAGCTTCCGATGTCATTTTTCTCAATGTTATGTAGTGGATATTTTATCATGTAGTGATTCCATAGTTAAATTGAGAGAAACTTACAATCAGTAAGGTTACTACATTCAACAATTTTTTCAAAGTGAGCTGTTAGTGATCCACAATTTCAAAAGAATATCATAAAAAAAATTCTCAAGAAAGTTTTGATTTGAAAATAGAAATAGAAAGTTCTTCAAATACAGTGTTAGGCATTTCGTGGGAACTTCCAAAAAATCCTAGTAAAAATTATATTACTAAACGTTTTGTGTTATCCCAAATTCCACAGAAATACTGCAGTATTATTACGTAATAATTTATCTATCTTTTGAGTGGCTTCCTCGAGTTTTGCAGTTTACTGATAAATACAGGATTTAACAGTCGATCTAATTTCCTTAGATTCCTTTTGATTTGCGTTTATTAGTAAAGGATGAAGATCGTTGACTGATAAGTTATCTTTTGCAGTGAACTGTTCAGTCGTAATCCCAAGTCCTATAGTGCAAACGACGTTTTAGTTTCCAGTTGCTGATTAATTGGAACAAAAACTACTTGCTTTGAAAAAATTCCGTAGATTGGAAACTGGTATATAATTCAAAGTAAATCAAAATAATTCGCAAACTTTGTAGGGATTTCTACTTGCAATTTCAACATTTGAATGGTGGTACTACTATGTTCACTCACAAAAAAACTTGGTTGTTAACGCTTAGTATTACACAGGAAAAACGATATTATTATAAAGACTGAAATTTATAATTACTTGCATCTAGAATGTAGTTTGGTATCCATTTATTTTCATTTGTTGTGAGTTATATTTTTGCTTGAAATTTCAATAAAACTACTTCTTCCAAAGTTCATAGGAAAATGAAGGAACGTGTTATTTTAATAGTCATTTCCTTTAAAAAAACGTTAAGCAATAAAAGCCGCACGTTAGTATCCATGTACAGGAGCCCAAAAGCTGTCCATTAGGAGCTAGTTTCCGGCCTTTCCCCGAAAGCTTTCATATTGACATTAAATCGCTTTACTTCTTTCGTATTCTACACAGTTGAACTTTAATAAAAGTCGCTAATATGATAAATAAAATTGTAAAAAATTCCATTTCAGTACGCTTATGTTGGCTAAATAAATTCTGCTGCGAGATCTCGTTTCACGAGCTATTCTGCAACAATCTGCCGATAATTCGCGGATACTTAACACCTCGTTAACTATTCAAAAGTTATTTAGTTGGTGACATTTATATCCGAATTAGTTACCTTTTTGGCGAAAGATAAAATTGCCGTGGAAATTTATTGTGGTTAGGGATTCATTTGGAATGTGGATAAGCATAATTTATTAACAAGCTTTTTCTCGAAAAAAAGTCAAAGTTAAGTATCAAAAATATATGCGTCTTATTTCTCGAGCCACCTGACTGACAATTTAGGTAAACTTACATAATTGAGTGGGATAAAACACTACATTCTCCAATTTTTCAATTCTTAAGGTACGTTGACATGGTTGTAAAGCACGAACGTGAGTATCGTTCGTGGTAATCATTGTTTTTTCTCTGTCGTGGTAAATTTAACACGCGTTTTATTTTTTATCAGTCATGCAAATTGAATCGTTGCTTGCAGGAGTCTGTCTCGTCATGTGCGAAGTGTTGACAAAAAGCATAGTTGTCATTTGTGTCATGAACATAACGAAAATCATGAATTCGATTTCAAAAACATAAAAATTTTAACACAAGACACAAATTATCAAAAACTCAAAATCAAAGAAATTATATATATAAAACAAGATAAATTATCAGTAAATGACAAACAAGACATGAAAAACTTGAGTCAAATTCATTACAAATTGATTAATTGACTTAGTTTTATCACTTCCAACATAATATCGTTCCGTGAATATCTAAGGTAGGTATTCTATTACTATTGACACTTCATTCATGACATTTTATTGACTTATTCAAAATAATTTTTACAACAACTGTATTTTATGTAATTTAGTTTTAATATTTATACATATTCTTTTGAAAATGCTCCTAAAATATGAGCGAAACGTCACGTTTAATAAATCTTTATTAGAAAATATATTTTCACTAATATATTTATTTTATACCACAACCTTTGAACCCAAGAAGATATAATTCTAAATATTATCGAAAAGTTGAAGAACATAAGTGAATATATATATATATATATATATATATATATATGTATATAAATAAGAAGATGTAGGAATATCGCGTGATATGTTAACAACAACAACAAAGAGATTCATGGGCAATTCACGCAAAATAAAGGGCTACTGAAATCCGTTATTTTGTGTTTTCCCATGTTTCGATCAACATCTATGGAAGTTACGAGAAGGATGTATCGATATCTAGTTAGCCTAGACCAGTTACATGCATAAACAAAATATTGCGTTACTATAGCAACGGACAATAACTTATTAGAAGTATCACTGTAAATTTTGACGTTAAAAAAGTAAACCAGAGTTACGCAATTAGTTAAAAGAAAAAAGATGTCCACCGAAATTGTAAAAATCGAAAAATTGGAGTATCGAGCCATCATCAAGTACCTGTATTTAAAAGGGTTAAGAGGGAAGCAGATTTACGAAAATATGTTTAATACCCTTGATGATGAATGTCCTTCGTATGCGACCGTGAAAAATTGGACTTACAAGCTTGAAATGAGGTAAGTTTTCCATTGAAGATGATGACCGATCGAGGAGACCAGTTTCTGTGTCAGTTACTTCATCTCGTGGATTACGTTGGAAAATTCAATGAATCTTCCTCTTATTCACAGAAAGTCAGAATTCTTTAGTTTGTTTCACTGCCAGCATGATTCATTTTTATCGCCACTAGTGTTTTATTTTGCCTCAAAATTAGATTTAAGTGAATTGTAGAACGAAAATATAATTTTTCAATTAATAACGGTAGATCTTCTGCAATACTAACATCCTCCGCACTGTCAACAATGGTATCAAAAAATTAAAACAGATGGAAATCATCACATTCAATGTTAAAAGCTTTTTATGTCCAGAAGTGATGTCGGCAACACTGCCAGGATGCCACTTTGCAAGAAAAATACATATACAGACGCCAAACTATACCGTTCTTCGATATGTATACTGACGGATGCCAATTTGTGCTTAAGATGTATAATAAATACATAAGTATACTACTATAGCGCCGCGTACGGAAACCCTGTGAACCTTGGTGTATATGTTTATACAAAAAACGACCAAAGTGTCGTCCTGATGATTTCATCAGCAATCGATTCTCAAGCATTCACTGAACCGTTTGCGATATTTTGGACCACGATGTATTGTGACGTCCGTATATCGAATGCCATAGTGCGGCGGACGCCACAGCTACCGCGATTTTTATATAAGCGGATGCCACTTCACGCCTTAAATATACAGTGTGTCCAATTAAGTCGGAACCATATGGAAAACGTTTTTATTCTTAGTTTTATGAAGAAAAGATATTCCTCATGAAAAGTTGTGCATGGTTCAAAACCTGGAATGCACTCATCAGATATCAAAATTTGTTAGTCGTATACGAGGTATGTCAAAAATATGTATTTTCACTCAGGAGGAAAATACCTTCATTTTTGAGAATATTCATAATTGTTATCAAAAAAAGTTGATCATTATTGAAAATTATTGTGAGATATCCAATATTATCCATCTGCCATGAAATTTTTTTTTGTGTTTATTAACTTCTATGTATCAGCATTTCCCTGACAAATTCAGGAGATTAGCAATTTGCGTATAGAACGATTTGTTATCTAGGATGCACTGACAGCAAACCTCAAATCGCTAGTTAGATTGTATAAAATATAAGAAATGGCTGTTCGGTTGAGTAATGAGGAAAAAATTGAAATAGTGTTGATTGTGGGAGATAATTATAAGACTCATCGAGAAGCAGCAGCTATATTTAACAACAGACACCAGAATAGAAATATTCGATATTCGACAGTTTCAAAAATTATAAATAAATTTAAGACGTCTGGAAGTGTTCACAATAATTTTAATAAAAAACGCCAGAAGAGGGTTGCCAGTGAGGACACGCAATTACAAGTGATGTTATCTGTAGTAGAACACCCTAAAATGTCATTGAGAAAAAGAAGGTTTTTGATCCGAAATGAATTATGTAGAGGTACAATGGCAAATATTATAAAAAATAACAGTTATCATCCATACAAAACCCAGTTTGTGCATACATTGAAGGATAGAGATTATGACAGACGGTTTGAATTCTGCTCGTCGATACAAGGAGAGTTAGAAGAGTATCCCTTTTTATTGAGAAATAAAGTTTTTACCGATGAGTCAACATTTACATCAAATGGAACTATCAGTAATCCTCACTTTACCATCAAAATACGAGATCAATATTAATTCAAGACCAACGTATGGTGTGGTAGTTACAAAAATAAAATCATAGGACCATATTTCTTTCGACAATCAATTAATGCTTAACGTTATCTAAGCTTTTTTACAAAATGAATAATACAATGATTTTATTAGCGAACTATGCCTAATAAACCGTCAACGTGCATGGTTCCAACAAGACGGTGCTACATGCCATACCACAGTAGCTGTGAGGGAATACCTTGAATCGACTTTCAATAACAAAGTAATATACAGACATTCGCACATTTTATGGCCGGCTAGATCTCAAGACTTAATCCCTCTGGATTATTACTTATGGGGCTACTTAAAACATAGGGTTTACCAGCAAAGGCCTTTTCAAAATATTGATCATTTGGAAAGGACAATTACAGAGGCATGTCAGGAAATTACTGCAGACATAATCAAGCATGTATTAAGGGAATTTAATAGACGAACCACTAAATGTTTAGAAAGAGATGGTGGATATGTTGAGGCTTTAGTCAATTGAAACAAAAAATTAATTATTTCACTTCCACATTTTTATTACCTGTCGTTCAAATATTGAAAAATAACTATTGAAATTGAAATCGGACCATACATGTCGCCTTCAAGCCTGCTGGAAAATTGCATAGTAAAAAATACAAATGGGTACAGATCAAAAATTACGCATTGCACAGTGACTACTTTTGCACATATAAAGTAAATATCAAAAAGTAATACTAACCGGAGGATCTAAGCTGCAACTAAAAAAATAACAGATTTTTTTGAAAAATGCACTTTGGCCGGCGTTTCCCGATTTTCTTCTAAACAAAAGGTCCCATCGAGATGTTCGACCTCTCAATTTCTTCGTGTTTTTATTTTCTACGATTTTTTTATGGACGCCATCACTATCACCATGAAAGTTTTAATATTATAAGCGAAAGACTTAAATCAAGCGATTTTTGGGATAAAATAATTAATAACAAAGTTATGGATAATAAAGTTGAGTGAAATATATATCACTTTATCATATCAAAATAATTCTCCAAATAATGACGCAAGTGGTTTTCTTCTAACACTTTTAACACAAAACTCTTACTACAAATGCAGGGCCTAACAGTATCTCAACATTATTTTCCTTATTAGTGTTTTTAAATGAAACTCAAGGTCTCTAGTTAATTCCACAATATAATACAAGTTATTGAAAATTCTAAAAAATTGACAATTGTTTCGATAAATCAATATCATCGTCAGAATGACAGAAGTTACATTTCATTTTATGCCTACCTGATGTTTAGTAGTTATATTTTTGGCTAGACCAAGAAGTAACCTAACTTGTGATTGGCTTAATATATGTTTATAGAAAAAAGAAGAAGATGTGATATTACAAATATTGAAGCTTAGATATTATTAGCCCTATGGTGATATCCTGGATATCATTTTTCCAATTAAGATCAGTATAACTGTGCAATGATATAGAAAACCAGGAAAACTATATCTGCTGATCTTTACAATTATCACTTAAGAAGACAGTTTATTAGTGGAGAATTCCCTAGATTTAACTGTTCATTGACAACTTCATATTGTGGGTTTCTTAAATGTCTTCTAATTTCCAGTTCTTCAAGGAAATCCAGTTCTTGTTTCTTTTCACAAATATGCAGCACTTCTAGTTCTGTGTTAGGTGTCAATGAATGATTGGTGTCAAGTAGATGTTTTGCGTAGTGAGATTTATCTGGTTGTTTTAATCTGTAAGCTCGTAAGTGCTCACTGTATCGTATTTCAAAATTCCTAAGGGTCTGACCCAAATAGACAGCATTACCTTCTGGACATTTGAGTTTATATATACCTGACTTCTTTAATAGTGGGATTTTTGTTTTTACATTTAACAATTTTGTACTAACGTTACTTTCTGTTTTAAAAGAAATTGTTGCATTCGTTGCTGAAGATATTATCTTTGAAATATTATTAGAAATATTTCCTGCATATGTGATGGTTTTATAAGTTTTAATTTCATCAGCTTGTTTAGGATATATTAGTTGTAATGCCACTTTTTTCTCTTTTTTACTAATTAGTTTATTTATCATATCTAATGGATAACCGTTAGATGTTGCTATTTGTCTAATTGTATTAATCTCTCTATCAAAATTACATTTGTTCATAGGAACTGAAAAAGCTCTATGTATCATTGAATTATATGCTGCTAGTCTGTGTGAGACAGGGTGGTTAGAACTGAATGGAATTGTCACATCAGTCTGTGTTGGTTTTCGGTAAATTGAATAATCAAATACATCATTAACTCTTTGAATTTTTAAATCAAGAAAATTGATTGAGCTATTTTCTTCAATTTCTAATGTAAATTTAATTTTCGGGTGTAAATTATTGATGTGGTTGAAAAACACATCTAATTGTCGCTCACTACCCATAAAACAAGCTAATATGTCATCCACATATCTATACCAAAATAAAATATTTTTCGAAATATTACTTTCAAAGATCTTTCTTTCTAAATTGTCCATAAAAATGTTTGCTAAAATAGGTGATATATTTGTAATATCACATCTTCTTCTTTTTTCTATAAACATATATTAAGCCAATCACAAGTTAGGTTACTTCTTGGTCTAGCCAAAAATATAACTACTAAACATCAGGTAGGCATAAAATGAAATGTAACTTCTGTCATTCTGACGATGATATTGATTTATCGAAACAATTGTCAATTTTTTAGAATTTTCAATAACTTGTATTATATTGTGGAATTAACTAGAGACCTTGAGTTTCATTTAAAAACACTAATATGAGCATATTCCACGAAGTAAGGGTCGAGACAGTCAATTTCATTATTTTCCTTGCTTTATTAAATCATGATTACTGTTTCACCTATATTGATGTGGCTGCTAAGGGCAGGGCTTCAGATGCTGGTGTATGGGGTAATTCTACTTTGCATGAAGCTATTGCCTGAAATGTGCTATATATGAATTTCTCGAAACACAGTTATTGTTTGCGATGAAGCGTTTCCTATAACACCATACCTACTAAAACCATACTGTTAACGAAATTTATCAAAAGCAGAACGTGTGTTCAGTTATAAACTGTATAGAGTTAGAGGTATCTCTAAAAATGCTTTTAGAATATTGGTATCTACATTCACAATATTTGAGTGGCCACTTACTGTCAATTTAGAAAAAGTTGTGAGAACTCATTGCTTCGAAAAACAGGAAATTCATACATTCCAAATAACCTAATCGATTCTACGGATAAACATTATAACCTAATTCCTGGAACATGCAGACAGCAAGATCGTTTTACTTTGCTTGACATAACTAGCTAATCACAATAGACATTCTAGCAGAGTTGCATTGGCAAAAAGAGATGAATGTTGCTACTATTCCAATGCCGAGGGATCTGCCCTTTGGTAGTTCCAGATCGTTGAAGACTGAAGAAATGAATAACTTTCGTAGTAGTACTGTACCTTCGACATTTTTAGATATAGGTTATTAAATGGAGGTAATTGCAGGTTCAATGATCAAAATTACAACAATAAATAAATAAATACTTACTAAATTTGACTGGCTTTACGTGAGGTTTAAGAAAAGAATCTATAACTTTGAACCATGCCACTTTCGAAACATACACTTCATTGCTTGAGCAATTAGAAATTTTGCTTTCATGAAATTTGGAATTACGTAAATTTTCAAATTTCATTTTTATGTGTATATCGGCGAATCCTCCAATTTCCATTGCGGTAGCTATTCTTCTTGCTGCGGCTGCACGAGAATCTCGGTTTATATAGTCATCCTTTGTTGAGTCCCACAAAACCGGCTCGATTTGATAAAATTGAAAAATGTTACCATCTCTGGTTCGCTCATTTTTAATATTTTGGCTGCCATTATGCACACTCTAAAACTCACGATTGACCAAAAATCTAACATGTTTTATATTTTCACGAACGTAATCTTTAACGTTCGTGAAGCGAATAAACGATTGGTATTCCACGAATGGAGAGGTTTGCATGGGACGTGGTCCACTAAAGTATGGCTCACGCTCGTGCTTCACAACTCATGTCAACGTAGCTTTAGACACTTCCTGCTTTGTAGAACATAATCCATACAAGTAGAATCAGGTCACTTAATTTTAAGTACTGACTACGCAAGTTTTTTCTTTAACTATGTTATATTTTACCAAAAACGTTTCCATCAACGTCTCTATTAAAAAAAACTAGTTTCCGCTAACGAATTTATCTATTAGTCATTCAACGAAACCAATTGAGAGTAGAATCTTTTTTCCACCCTTCGTGAATATATAATGCCGCGATATTATGAGTATGAGCGGCCTGCGGGCGATTTCCTTCTACTTTATTGCATAAAACAGATTCGGTCGTATAACAAGTCGTAAAATGTGTCGTTTAAGTGATGGATTTATGTCAGCGTTGTGTTTTTTGCCTCGCTGAAAGGTCTGCTTGTTATTTTTTTAAGTCTAGTTCGGGTTATTTTGGGTTATTCATGTTTTGCAACTGAAATTGCATTATTCAAAGCTGCTCGTAAAAAAAGAAGAGACAGGATTACCTGAATCGTCGAACCGAGCATTCGTTTCAACAATCATTATCTTACTAGACGTTGCTTATTAAATTTTTCTTAAAAATTAGTTCTATAATTGCCTGATTATTATTTCAATAACTGATTAGATAGAATTAACAAATTTTGATATCGTAAATTTTGGGCTCCAGCAAATTGTGAGCAATATATTTGAACACGCATTATAATGATGTGTCAAAATTCTGTCAAACATGTCAAACTTTAAGATGGCGATGGCTCAACTAGTGTTGTCAGTTTTTGATATATGAGTAGGTACTATTTGCGCCAATATTGAAATTTTTATTAGTAATAGTAATCTGCTAAAGATTATTTGAAAATACTTGAAGAAGTTCTGAAGTGCATTCTTACAACGATATAATAACACTTGTAGTGGTCATAAATCCAATATTAGTAATGATAAAAATAATTACCAAAATCAAACGTATTTCGTAAGTAATAGACAACATTTTATTTCGGAAGAATTGCAGAATATGGGTGATACTGAACGTCCCACTGATGTTGAAGATTGTTTTTTAGAGGAAATAGCCTCGGAAGCGACAGACACAAAGAAATGTTTGATTTTACGAATTGTGAGAGTCAATTACCGTACATAATATTTCCTGAACAAAATTTAAAAGTAATGATTGACACAGGTAACACAAATTCCTTTGTAACACCTGAAATTGCGAAGAAATATTTTTCGGCGATGAAAAGATATTTCATAGTAACTTCTGCTTTAGGCTCAAGTCAACAAAATAATTATACAGGAATTCCATCTTCAAAGATATTTAAAATAAAAAATAAAATGAACTTAGAATAATGTATATTTAAATTTCGCAAATTTCTATTGCTTATTAAGTTTGGGTAATCTGAAGAAATTGATTGTTACTATTGATTTAGCAAATAATATTTAATTACGCCTTATAGTGAAATAAAAATAAAGTATTTTAAAATCAGAAGCGAGAACACGAATTGTATAGTAGTGCCTCCGCGAACTGAACAAATAATAATATTGAATATTAATAATGGCGATATAATTATACCTCATACATAAATCGAAAGATTAGAAATTGCCGAATGTCTTACAAGAGCGGAAAATAGTTAAGCTGTATGTACTATTTTAAATCCGTCATATTTTAAAGTAGATTTAAGTGCTCCTTCAGAGGTTGAACAGTTCGACGAATACGAACAAACCTTGAACCATAATTTTAATGTTATTGATGCAGAAAAATTCAAATTTGATATTAATAAAGTTCGAACAGAACATATGAATACTGAAGGACACAATGCTATTCTTAGATTAATTAAAGAATAATCTGACATTTTTCATGTTGATGGTAATCAACTAACTTTTACGACTAAAATCAAGCTTCAAATAAAAACTACAAATAATGTACCTATTTATACTAAATCGTACAGATATACAGAAATATACAAAAAAGATGTCCAAAATCAAATACAGAGTATGTTAGACCCAAATACTCTAAGAGCCTCATCCTCACCATGGAATAGTAGTATCTGGGTTGTTAAAAAAAATTTAGACTCTACCGGTAAACATAAGTTCAGAGTCGTCGTAGACTATCCCGAACTTAACGAAATAACTATTGGAGATACATATCCATTACCAAACATAACCGATCTATTGGATGAATTAGGACGTTGCCAATATTTTACTACCTTGGATCTTGCCTCCAGATTTCACCAAATTGATATTGCTGAATAAGATATCCCCAAAACAGCTTTTACTACTGAAAATGACCATTGGGAATTTTTGAGAATGCCATTCGTTTTAAAGCGAGCTCCAGCAAGTTTTCAAAGAGTGATGAACTACATTTTAAGAGGTATCCAAAACGAAAAATGTTTAGTTTATCTTTAGTACAAGCTTGCAAGAGCAAATAAATAATTTAAAAGAAGTATTTAAAAGGTTACGCGAATAGAATTTTGAAATACAATTCAACAAATCCGAATTTTTGAGGAAAGAAGTAGCTTATTTGGGACATATTGTTACCCCTGAAGGTGTAAAACCAAATCCCGAAAAAATAAGTGCTATTCAAAAATTTCCCATACCAAAAACTAGTAAAGAAATTAAAGCTTTTCTCGGACTTCTTGGATATTATAGGAAATTTATTAAATATTTCTCATAACTGACTAAACCTTTAACTAATCGTCTTAAGAAAAATGCAGTAATTAACATAAAGGATCCTGATTATATTAATTGTTTTGATACTTGTAAAAATATGTTATTAAATGATCCTATTTTACAATACCCCGACTTTTCTCGTCCATTCAATCTCACAACCCAGTGAACATGGTCACGTGATTATGACGTACATACTTGGTCATTAATAACGTCAGGATCACCAAGAAAATGACGTGAGAATGACGAAAAAATCACGGCCTAATGTCACAGCCCAAAGACGTCATTTATAGCCGTGAAAATGACGTGTAACAGAGACGTTATAGTGACGTGATAATAATCGGGTAATGACGTCATTTAAATACCAGATGAGGACGTAGGAGGGGGGTATGTTATGTTGATAGGATTATCGGCATTAGTCCTAATATTAGTAGCCTTTATCATACTTATTGAGTTTTTATATTATACAAAATATATACATGAAATTATTTGATATGTGTGAATATAATAATTATTAAAGTTATTATATTTAGTTTTTATGAAGCAATTACATTTCTAAAATCACACAATTAAGTATCAGAAAGACAACAATAAATGGGCACCCAATTTAATTGATTAATAAATAAGTTCTGTTGACAAAAAATATAAAACTTTATTGTAATTTTATACATAAATTACAAGTATTTAAAATTATTTTTGACTAAAAATAAAATATATATTTGGTTTAACAAAATAAAATTCTCACTCATTAAATTCGAATTATATATCACACTTCGGCTCAAATAAAATATCAATTCAAAAAACTATAGATGTTTATAAAGAACCATCAACAGTATAAAAACTATTAGTAAGAAACATTTCCGAAACAAATATTAATTTAAATCTGAGTTTAAAGTAGAATGTATTTTCAAACCAATGGTACAATAAAAATGATTTTTAATTTTTTTGAGTTGTGACATTATTTGAGCCAAGGTGCTATTTTATAAAATAAAAAAAAGGTTTTGACAATGAATTTATAGAAGGGTAATAATGGAAACCTAAATTTATATGTCTATTAAAGTATGCAGAATCGGAAATGACACATATTTTTGTTCTGGCAACGGTAGTAGCATACACTTGCAAGTTATAATAGTAACAGGCCATTGTTTAATATCCTCAGACAAATCTGAAACTGTGTATGTGTTTAATATGTTTGAATTAAATGGATACTTGTAAAAAGAAGAACTCGACTGAAACATTTTTCCTATTATAATAGTTTCACTTTTATAATTAAGTATAATATTAATTATTTCAATGACTAAATTATTTGCAATCATGGCATGACAGTTACTAAAAGAGTGTGAGCGAATTGAAAAAACCAAGCCTTTATAATGAATTTTTTTATATTGTTTACCTACATAGCCGGAATATGGCAATTTTCCAGTAAAGTGTTGCATTTCATGAATAATTCTATTTTGTGGTAATGACGACCCAATACTAGAAAACAAATTGTCTATTTCATGTAATCTGTTGCAAATTTGTTGTAATGGATTATTTTGTCCATGAATTAGACTTTTAAGTTTCCCTAAATAATTTTCAAAAGGGAATGCTGACATTTGATCCAAAGGACCATACAAGTTTACATCATCACATAAATGACATAATACATGAACATTATATACAAGAAATTCAATACCATAAATTTTTTTACAATGGTTAACAAACATATCCAATAAAGTTTTAGGTAACTGCAATTTTAAATTTGTAATGTGTTTTTTGGAAATTAATATTGAAATTGCACAATGTAGTAGCATAAAATGTTCATAAATAGCAATATCTGTCACATATCTAAGAACAACTGGTCCAAAATATAATAAAAAATTTCTGAATTCCGTAGCTTTCCAAAAACTTAAATCTATCAAAGATCTCGGCTTTCTATTAAACTCTTCAGGGATATATTTTTGCAACAAAATTAAATGATTTGACATCTTGTTTATAACCTGATTTCCTAATCTTGTCTTCATTGAAGATTTTACATTTCCTGTCCACGTATTTAAAAGCTTACGCATTACTCCTAAGCATACGCAATGCATATAGTCAAGAGGGAAATGAGATATAAATTTAATCTCAGAAATTTTAAGTAAAGGTGATTCACCTAGATGATGTTCAGGATCTGATTGTAAACGAAAACTAGTATCAGTACGACTGGGAGAATTAGTTTTATTTAATATAACTCTTCCATGATATTCTCCCCTTTCTATACATTTATCACAAGAGGAATACCCTCCATGAGACTTAACACATTTAATGAATGCTCTTGCAGGGGCATCGCACACAAAACTATGTATTTCAATCTTACATTTAATATCATCTATTACAAAACCATTTAATAATACCATCTGTAAGTCGTCAACAAAATCTTCTAAATATTTAACTAAAGGACTTGGTTTTTCTATACCGCATAATATCCCAAGTACAAATGGTTTACAATTTTTAATGTTTTTGATAATAGCCAATATGGGCCACAAACTACATTTTGAGCTACGAAAGAGTGGTAACCCATCTATATTAAAACAAATTTGAAATATCATATTGTTTGGAATTTGGTCATAATGCCTCAAACAAGTGATCAGTGCGTTACTTAGGCCAAAATGATAATATTTGCCATTGGTTAATGTTTTAAAATTTGTGATAATGGGGGTTTTCAAAATAGTTCTGCTATCTAAGGGTATTTCGGGGTGATGTTTAGCAAGAATGTGCAAAAGATCAGTGAGCGCTCTTCTTGGTATATTGTGTTGTATTGTTGCCCAGTATTTCAAATCATTAGTTAATGTACTATTGGATGAATTTTCTGGATTAAATTTTTTTATTTCACTACTAGTAGAATTGTCAATATCAAAAAATTGCCTGTTACTATTAACACTATCATCTGAATCACTACTATTACTATTGCCAGTACCCGCTGCATCTGAATTACCATTATTATAATTTAGAAAACTTGAATTATTAATTTTATGTCCCAAAGGGTTGGTGATTACATTTTCAGGCACATTATTAAGTGACTGAGTTTCCAAAATGGTTGAATTCTTTTTTTCATTCCCTTTTTATAATGATTCAGCTACTCTTCTATAAATTTGTCTTTTACAAACTAAGTCTTTTTTTCTTCTTTCTATTTTTCTATTCATTATTATATTTGAGATTGAGATGTATTATTTACTTATTTTTTGAGCCGCTGTGGTGCGTGCTTTAGCCACACTTTCATATTATCTTCAATTCGTTTTTCAGTTACTTCAGGAGATGTCTTGCTTTTTACTGCATCTAAAAATGTTATCCAATTGATTACTTGAAATCAATACCCAATAAAAAAATAAAAAAAAGGTTGATTTATATTTTGAAACATTTTTGATACTCTTAACTCTATAAGCCTTAAAAATTTGGAAAAGCAGATCATTAATGTTTTAAAAACTATAGATGATTCTTTAAATCACTAATATATAATTTCAAAAATTAAAATATACTTACTTACAACAGCAATCTTTATTTTCAAGTTCCCGAATGGTTGCTTTCCCATACGTTTTCCCCAAAAACTGAAGTCTTTTGCAAGGAGATTGGTTAATATATGTTTAAGTATGTTGTTCACTTGTGAAACAACAATCACGTCCACCCAAACTGGATAAATATAACACCTGTAAAATCGTTAACATTATGAAATATGGTTTAAGTATGGGACCTATTATAACTTACAAAGTTTTGAAAATTATCTTGGATTTCTAAATAATTTTCAAATATATCAAGATCTTCTTTTGTATTCAAAGGTAATTGGACAGGTATGTCATCTGGTAAAATTCTTAACAATGTATTTGTCCTTGAATAATATTTTCTTTGAAAATTTAGAATCTCGTTATTCTGCTCTTTAATTTGATAGAGTAATGGTAAAATCTGTTCTTCTAAAACTGTAATGGAAATGTTTTTACATATGTTACATATTAAAACAATAAATTGATGTACCTGAAGTATTATGCGTAGAAGGAACTTCTCTTGTTCGACTCTTCGTAAACAGTTCTCGTCTTGATTGTGCCGTTATTGTGGGAGTAGTGTTATTTTCAATAGATGTACTTGGATGAATATTCCCTGTATTACCTAAATGCTTTTTCGTGACTTCAAGCAATGTTTCGTCATCATCACTGCTTAAACAATCGTCAAATCTTGAAGGCTTACATGCTTTTCGTTTGATGATATGTGTCTCATCGTTTATTATTAATTCATCATCACGATCCGTTTGAACATCAGATGTTAATTCATATTGTGCAATTTTTTTATTTGCTGTATGAATATCGTCTGCAAAAAATATACATTTTCCCCTTAATCACAGACAAAAGGACAACTTTTATAAATTAATTTGGGAATTAACATTCCAAGTTGATCTAAAGGTAAGTCAGACCTTCTCACTTTAAAATGTCCACAAAATTAAAGAATTGTTGATTAGGTTAGGTTGATAGAATATATTATTTCATTAAAAAATAAACTTACCACTCTCGAAAAGAATTTTTGTTATATTGTACAAAACCCACTTTCCTTCAACAGGAACTTCTCCTTTCATCAAAGCGTTTTGAAATCGATATTGTTGTTTATACGGGGGCCAAAAGCTTCTTTTTTCTTGGGCGTAAGCCACTCCACTCTAATTGTACTAATCCACGGCAATCCTTCTTTATTTTTCTCTGCAAACTGAACTCCTACGAACGCCATTTTTTAGGTTAGATAAGCAGGAGGCCACGTGCCACGAGAGACTTAATTTTACTCCACCGTTTATCACCATAAACTACACGTTAAGCAACCATTAAAGATAAAAATAATTATTGAAATTTAATTTTTACTTACTTTTGATAAACAACTATATTCATCTACATTCACATGAGTACATAAACAGATGCATCATTGCATAAAGCCCAGAGATATGTGATATGTCCGATCAAGCCCCAAACGACAACAACATAGAAAAATATATAGTTATATATTATTTGTCAATGCCTGTGGTCAATGCAACTTTACTTTTTATTCAATGATGCAACTAAATACTTGTGGTGTTGTGGAAGGTGGCTCTGCGTGCGCATAGTTTGTGATTGGTTTAGCGCGTCGCTGCGGTTTATATTATACTCGTCCCGCCAAATTTAAAATTACGTATATTTCAGTTTTTACCTCTATTATAAAATAAACTAATCTGAATTTTATAAAAAAATTAAATATACATATTTAATATTAATTATTTCTAATAATTGAATAAAATCAAAAATACGGATTTAACGTATAACTGTAAGTAAGTATATTATTATATACATATATATATATATATATATATATATATATATATATATATATATATATATATATATATATATATATATGTTGATGTTAAAAAGGATATATTTTTAACTGAGTACCAAAGTCATTTAGAGACCTATTAAAAACGTGATAATGACGTGACTTATGAACGTCTCTCAGACGTCCAAAATTCAACGTGAATATGACGTTATATTTTGGTGTACTGACGTCCTAGACGAATAATCACCCATAAACGACGTGATATTGACGTGACCATGTTCACTGGGAACGGACGCAATCAATTTTGCTCTTGACGCTGTTCTTAGCCAAGGAAAAGTCGGAACCGATTCACCTGTGGCATATGCTAGTAGAATACTTAATGATTCTGGAGTAAATTATTGAACAATCGAAAAGGAACTCCTTGCAATTGTTTGGGCTGTAAAATATTTCCGCCCATATCTTTTCGGAAGGAAATTCACTATAGTAACAGATCATAAACCACTTCAATGGTTATTTTCCTTGAAAGAACCCAATTGTAAATTAGTTAGATGGCGGGTTGAAACTCGAAGAATACGACTATGATATAGTGTACAAGAAAGGTGCATTGAACACTAATAGTGACTGTTTATCACGAATCCAGCTAAATATGAATGAAGTAAATTCTTAGAATAATCCGCCTAAAAAATTATTAGTTTATATTGAAAAATTTAATGACACACTTTCAAATAATACTAAAAATAAGAATGTAGAAACTGAATCACTTATTGTAGAAGCTGAAGATTTTAATGACGAAATCGATGACGATAATAATACTATTCACACTAACATTGAAAATCCTATTGCAGAAATACCTATTTCGGAATATGCGGTAAATGTGGGAAAAAATCAAAATATAATATCTGAAGTAAATTTTGAACCAGCTACACCAACTATAATCAAATTACATGAAACTAAGCAAAGAATTCTTGTACAATTTTCAAAAAATAACTTTGTAGAAGATGTAATAGATTTTTTGAAACAATATGTAGTACCAAAAGCAAAATATCATATTTATTTTGAAGATCCCTTATACCCGTGAAACCATATTTTAACATTACCCTAACAGCTATTAAACCATTTCAAATAATACATTAAGACACTATTACTTTAGAAAATACGTAATTTCTAACTATTATAGACTCATTTTCAAAATACGGGCAGCTGTATAAATTGAACTCAGCCCAAGCTATAGAGATAGTTAATAATTTAATTAGATATTTTACCCATCATTGTATACCGGAACAAATAATATCCGATAACGGAACAGAACTAAAAAATAGTTTAGTGAAAGATTTATAAGAAACTCATAGAATTCAAATTCATTTTATCAGTTCACAACATCCTGAAGCAAACGGCACTGCCGAACGATTACATTCAACAATTATTGAACATATTAGACTTTTAAATAATCAGACCGAATTTAAGAAAGAACCAATTGAAATAAAAGTAAATTACGCTTTTCTGGCATGTAATGTTAGTATTTATTCAATAACAAAACTAAAACCGTACGAAATTATTACAGGTCATTTAGAGAATAACTCTTCTTTTTATTTAGATATTAATCGACAATTAGTAAATAATTACGGGTATATTCATAATCACAAAGAAAAAATAAAATGACTTTATTTTAAAATAAATGAATCATTGCAAGAAACTAAAGATAAAGTTATTTCAAAAAATAACGAAAGTAGAGAAGACCTTCCAGACCTTCTACCTACAAAAGTATTTGTCAAAAATAAGCAGATTAAAAGTAAGACAAAAAATAAACGGTTTTAAGGATTAAAACTAACTTTTCCGCATCTGTGGCCCTGAATAATATTCTATCATCGAATTGTCACTTGTATACACTTCGGGGGATATATCGTGCTAACAAACCGAAATTTGTCCAAAAACGACCAAAAATGTATATCTGGATTTATAGGACCTGCCGTACACGCTCTAATCAGCTGAAAATCAATAGGGTACATCTGTGAGACACCTTGAACAATATTCAATCATAAAATTGGTCACTTGTATACACTCTGGAGGCTGTATCTTGCTAACAAACTGAAAATTCTCCAAAAATGACAAAAATTTGGTACTTACAGTACCATTGAACCCGTTATACTGGCTTTAGTGAGCTTAATACCAATAGGATTCATCTTTGAGACGCTATGAATAATATCCAATCATAAAATTGGTCACTTATATATACTCCGAAGGCTGTATCGTGCTAACAACCTGTTTTACTGGCTCTGGTGAGATGAAAATCAATAGGGTTCATCTGTAACATGTGCTTAACAATATTCAATCATAAAATTGGTGACTTGTTGAACTCCGGAGGCTGTATCGTGGTAACAAGACATGTAACGAAAAGTGGCCGACGACGACGACATACACATAGGATTTATTTTCTAAAAACCGTTTTTTTGGGTTGTTGTTGATGGAAAACGTAATTAAAAAAAAATTTCAAATTTCCAACTTTTTTTGGGGTGAACCAATACTTTTTTGCATATTAGATAGGTTGGGCGGAAAAGTAATAGATATCAACCTGAAATAATAGAATACGTAAACAGACAAAATAAAACTGAGAAAATTATAACAAGTCATTTTAATATCGCTGAAGATATTCATATGTCAAATATAAAAAATATAAAACGACCTAAGAAGAAACCTTATACTTTTATTATAGATTCTTCTCATTCGGACAAGCAAGAATAGTGATAAAAGACATCACTAATAATATAGGGATTTGACCAGTAAATCTTGGACCGGCAGAACTACAAAAATCAAGTTATTCATTTGTACATTTCTATAACTTAAGTCCGTTACTGGAAGAATATAATTCCTTAAGTAAACACTTTGCAAATATCATAATTGAGATATCAAATAGTACATATTTCGTACAATAAACAGAAAATATAGTTAATCTTATTCATATTGTTAAGAGTAATATAGAAGGAATATTTGAAAACTTAAATATTCATTTAATAACGAATAAAAACAAATGAGGCTTAATAAATGGACTTGGAGCTATAATAAAAGCCATAACCGGCAACCTTGATTCTCAAGACGAAGGAAAAATAAATATAATCTAAGAGCATTTTAAACAAAATCAAGGTAATTTTCAAACTCAAATTCAAATGCAGTACAGCGTTAGCGAACAAATAATAAATAATTTCAATAAAACTATTCAAGATATTCAAAATAATGAAATATTGCTCAAATCGAAATTATTAGACATAAAAGATATGCTTGACTTTCAAGTGCAATATGAGAATCTTATTTATTTCAAAGATATGTTGAATGAAGATTTAATTATTTATAATGTAATATTAGATATAATAGAAACTGCACAGAATTCTTGGACATTCTGCAAACTAAGGACATTGCATCCGAGTATAATTAAATCAAAGGAATTATTTACAGAGTTGCAAAAAATATTTTCGTATTATAAATTAAAATTTCCGTTGGAATTGAAATACGAGAATATTTTAAACTTTGAATCAATTTTAGATATAACATGTGAAGTAAGAAAAAATAGAATAGAATATTTTTTATCAATTCCCATAATTTTAATATTGAGTTTGAATTATTTTATTTATTACCTATGCCTACTAAGTTAGAATCGGAATTCGTAATAATTTTACCAAATTCAAAGTATTTGCTAAGATATGATACACAGATAAAACCTCTAAACCGTATTTGTACAAGAAGCGAAAGTTTTCAATGTGCTTCACACCTTCAGGACAATAATAAACAGTTATGCGAAGAACAAATATTATTATTAATAGAAAACTCTACTAACGCGAACACACTAAAATCAAAACTATTGAGAATCATTTGGAAATTATACCAGAAATAAACCAATACCTAACAGTATTTCCAGAAGAAGAAAAATGTCCAGAAGAAGAAAAATGTTCATAAGACACAGAAATCAAAATTTTAAAAGGAAGATTTATTTATTTATAATGTAATATTAGATATAATAGAAACTGCACAGAATTCTTGGACATTCTGCAAACTAAGGACATTGCATCCGAGTATAATTAAATCAAAGGAATTATTTACAGAGTTGCAAAAAATATTTTCGTATTATAAATTAAAATTTCCGTTGGAATTGAAATACGAGAATATTTTAAACTTTGAATAAATTTTAGATATAACATGTGAAGTAAGAAAAAATAGAATAGAATATTTTTTATCAATTCCCATAATTTTAATATTGAGTTTGAATTATTTTATTTATTACCTATGCCTACTAAGTTAGAATCGGAATTCGTAATAATTTTACCAAATTCAAAGTATTTGCTAAGATATGATACACAGATAAAACCTCTAAACCGTATTTGTACAAGAAGCGAAAGTTTTCAATGTGCTTCACACCTTCAGGACAATAATAAACAGTTATGCGAAGAACAAATATTATTATTAATAGAAAACTCTACTAACGCGAACACACTAAAATCAAAATTATTGAGAATCATTTGGAAATTATACCAGAAATAAACCAATACCTAACAGTATTTCCAGAAGAAGAAAAATGTCCAGAAGAAGAAAAATGTTCATAAGACACAGAAATCAAAATTTTAAAAGGAATTTTCCTAATCAAAACTCGCCATGTAAAATAACTTTTAAAAACCAAGAATTAATATTTGAAGATAGAACTTTTGGTCAACCACTGGTACTGAATAAACTTCAGACACATTCCAACAAAATTAGAATGCAACCTATGGGAATAAATTTGAAAAATGTGACACTAATATACGAAGAAAAATTAAATTTCCATAATCCTAGCATATGAACTATATTTCTATATTCTAGCGGAGTATTGATAATTTTTTGGTAATACATTAAGCTAAAGTTTGAATACTTCCAATTTATAGGTAGGAAAAGTTTAAGCTTAATTTTTAGTTACTTTTTTTCCAATGTTCTGAATTATAGTTCTTACCGGAAGGAATGTTAGTGCCGATATTCAAATTTTTATTAGTAGTCTAGTAATCTTTAAGAATAGATGGTCAGTTGATACCTTAGTAATAGACAACACACATTGTTCATTTTTATATAAATAAAAAACAGGTATGCTGGTCCGATGTAAATAATTAGTGTTGTTACAAAAACGTCAGTTAAAAATATAGTTTAGATAGTGAGTTAGCAAAAAACATTTGAATAATCCATCTTCTTATAAAAATATCGTGATTAAATCAATATAAAACCATTTTTAATCTCAAATAACAGTGCACTGTTTCTCCATACCTTGATCCCTAGTCTTATTTGGCAAAATTTGGACAGGACAGCCGGAATTGGGTTTCCTTTTTTCATGCAGTTAATTGGTAAGTTTTCTATTCCTAATTAATATTCAATTACAGTCTATAGTCCTCTAGTAGTCTTTGGAATTGTATCTAACAGGGACCTTCATAACTGTAAGAGTGTTGAAATTTCACAATTTCTTCACCAGATTTAGAGAACATTCCAAATATTCACGCTCACCCGCAAGTTCCAGGACGATTTTTCTGTACTTGTCAAATTGTATCGCAAAAATATCAAAATAGAATCAGTAACATTGAATTAAAACTAGAAATAGAATATTAGATTTGAGTACTCACTTGCATAGGGTGGACTGTAAAATTAGTCAATTTTACTCAAAAAACTGTTGACCTGAAACAAAGAAAATATCAAGCATTAGATATATCCATATAAAAAGCCATAACTATAGACCGATCAAGCTAACATTATAGAGTAAAAGCTAGTGCTTGCCAGAAAGTTTTATATACATCTTCACGAGAGTAGATAAGAATATTAGAAGCTAGAAATCTTGACCAATTTGTTCGTCTTGTAATATGCTCGTGATCTTCATAGTTTCAATTATTCTCACTTTGCTCTTAGCTTATTTCTTTGAGCTATCAAAATAGTTATTTTTGTAACAAGTGTGTAAAGTAGCCTTTTTTCGACGAATGCGACAATCACATGAGTCGAAAAAAGGCTACTTCACACACGAATTGCATACACTATTTTTTCTTCTAACGAAAATTTTATCAAAATACAAAAATTTAATAGTAATTTTTTTTGCACAATAAAGTAGGCTCAATTTTTCTTTAGAAGAAATTATAACGCTTTGATTGATTCCTAATAAAATATATCATATATTGATTAATATTTTGAACATTTTAATCAAAATTACAACAAATTAACAACATAACAGACGAATTAAATGATGAATAATACTAATGTTGAAAGTGCATTTGTGCACTCGGACATTTTCGGAATATTTTGTTATTTTATTTTTCCTACACCATTCTTCAAGATAACATCCAAGCAGATCTCCGGAAAATGAACATTCCATTTGACCCTAGGTTGATGGAAGACCAAATAAATTGGAAAAAAGTTGTACAGTCAGCCAAGACCCACCCAGGGTTGTAGCGCTACGTGATGATGATGATGATTCTTCAAACAAATTGTATTTTGTTTCGTAAATATTCACAGATTTTTGGGACAATAAATCATTAGAAGCATTCTGGGCCACGTATAATATGTTTGGTGGTGTATTTTCAAAATAATCTCCTGAGAGACGAAGCCATCTTAATTATTGTATGCACCTATTCCGTTATCTAAAATAAGAATCTAAAATAACATCAATTTTCTAAAAATGTTCAATGTTTAAATATAAATACTTTTGCTTACAATAGGTATGGTCGGAAGATCTCAATTTCAAATTTAAATGTCAGATTCAATGCACAAAGAAATGTCAGTCACTCACAGCCAACTTATAGGTACCTACCTATGCACCCTATTCTATTATTTTCCAGTACCCAATAATTATTACGTATGTACTTTACGGAATTCTATATGTTTTAATCTCTGATTTAAAAAACTCAGATTTAATGTCCGTTTATTATACCTACCTATATTTTTATAAGACTAGATAAAACTACATACAAATTGGAACTTTTCTCTACGCACTAGTGCGTGAAGTAAAGTTTTACGCACTCGAAAGTGTATCTAAAGTACGTACTTTACGCACGGTAGTAGAAAAATATATTTTTTGAATACCGCTAACCTATCTAATAGAGCAGTTTTTGTTTGGTTTTCCTTTTATTCGGTATTTGTTTCTTTTCCAATCTAATTCTCCATTTTCGAGATTGGAATATCGACAAAAAGTTGTAACAAGTACGCCATTGGTTTATTTCCAGTTGGAATGATAATTAAAATGCCATAACGTTTATTTGCATAATTGTTCGTTTTTGTCTGTTAGAGAAATTATCAGCAAATTGAACTTTAATTTCTCAGAGAAGTTTCCTGTTCATCGCAGATGGAAAATCAATAATTTAAGTGGAATTATATGTATATTTTTAGCAACTTTAGGGGAAACGATAAGAGGATTGGCAATATTTACCACTTGAATTAGAACTTAAAAAATAAATCATTTTTCGTAACTATTGTAACCGCCCTGTTGGTATACCGGTCACGAACCATTTCCGCTATGAGAGGAGCAGGCTCGTGATTTTCGTTGAAAAAGGTTAGAATTGTCTTACGTGGTAGAAATCTCGTTATAGATTTTTGGCGCCCAATGAGGGACCCATAAAAAACAAAATGTTGCAGCAATATACTCGTATATCCCGAAATTTAGGTTGGGACTTTCGGAAAAATAAATTTTTTTAACAACTTTGATAAAATTTGTACTTTTGACAAATTAGATTTGAAAATATTTATATTTTCGGTTTATTTTTGCTTTTCTAGCTATTAGTAGCACCAGATTTAAGTTAGTTTTTTAAGTAAATCAAGGGTTTGCTTCAATTTGAAGGTATCTGTTTAAATTAGACGAAACCTGGAAATGAGTTTTTTAATTAGATGTTGATTGCACCAGATTGGAGAGATTTGTTGTAAATCTGTTGTTTGATTTCCATTCGAAGGTAATTGTTTCATAGGGCGTAAGTTGTAAACAATTTACCTCATTCTGTTGAATAATATTAGATAATTAATTGAACATTTTATGGTGGAGAACAGACAACAGTTCATTGGTTCATGCAATGGGCTAGTTTCATGGGTATGAATTAACAAGTGAAATCATATCAGAAGGATTAAAAATATCATATAGTTTTCTATGATAACGATATTTATCTCAAAAAGTTATAAATATCTTAGAAAATTAGATTTAAAAATTTTATTAGATTTAAATAAACCGCTGTATGTGGACCAATGACAGAAGCCCTTGTTGTCAGATTGAAAGTACGTTCTGTTGACAAATCCTACTTGACTATCCAAGTTGATTAATACAAAGTGAAAATCGACTAGAAGAATTTGACAATTGACATCAATATCCACAACCAACCTCAAACAGATATCATCCTCGCCGACTTTTTAGTTGTTTGTTATATTATTATATAGTAGAAAATGTGCTTCTGTTTGTTTGCCTTTTAAAAGACATCGGTAAAATGGATCCAGGTTTCACCGAAGCTAATTCGACAAATCTTCCTCAAGTGGATGTGGACATGGTATCTCAGTCACTCAAACTCCCCTAAACAGAAGGAGAGTAAGCGATCCGGTACTAAATCGAGTTTGGAACTCTGAGGTAACGCAATTTGTGTTTGATGTGTTACATGACACGTTTTCCAAACAACTCAACCTACATGGAGAACATTCAATTTTCATTATATATACATTTTACGTCATATTTTCTATTTTGAAAGCATCATCACTGCAGTTTAAAATATATATTTCCAAATTTCTTTGTCTACGAGAGAGTTCCCTTTTTTAATAAGAGGCACCCGATTAGGAGAACATTATTTGAAAGAGTACGTTTTGACAGTACTTTGCGTTTCTCTTTGACGGGTGTTAAAGAAAAGAGATAACTAGTCTACTTACAAAGTTTTCCCTCGTGACAACAGCGCAAAATATCTTTGTTTGCCATTGGCTCTAGCCTACCACAGTCTACCACAAGAAGTCAAATTTCAATATTTTTTTTGATTTTTATTTGAAATCGTAGAGTGGCGTTATTAGTCGCAAATTCTTAGTTCAGACCCTTTATATCTTGTGACATTATCATTTAATTTCATGAAACGAGCCCATTGTTATTTTCTTTTTCAGCAGATAGCGATGAATGAGAAGATTTTTCTGATAGTGTAGTATTGATTGATTGATAATTATTATCTTGAAAAGTTTATTTTGTTATGTATCGTAGTAAATCATTAATTGTACTTTGGATTTGAAGAATAAATTATGGGTTTTAATATTACTCCTCAATTATGTTGAATTTAATGCGATGGACAGTTACGGTGGAATATCGAATAGTAATTTGTTCCTTCTTCTTATATTTTTTTTCTTTTTCCCCGATCCTAATCCGCTGATTGCTGGCCTTGGTCTCTTGGCTTAGCTGGAGTTTTTCCAGAAGTTTTTCTATTGTACCCAAATGGACCAATACTAGGAGGACTGCTGATGATTCTAAAGCTCTTCTTAGTTACTGTTTACTTTCTTTAATTTCTTCTTGGATTTCTCTTATTTCAACTTGGCTGCATTCTTCCATTTCACATGTATGGTTTGTATGGTTGCCCTTAAGCTAAGTACTTATCAAACAAACAACTTTTTTTTTGAAGAATTACAATATTTACTTGATGTATGCATTAATAAAAATACACTGTATATATAAATAAATTTTGCAAAAAAAACCGAATAAGACTCTGGTTCACAATGAAAATATATAATTTAAAAACTAATGGAAAAAAATCATTAAACTTAAAGGTGGGACTTTGTGTCATCTTGTGGATAGAAGAGAACATATGCTTCTCCACTAACTAAAGATCTCCACGATATTAATAGCACCCTTGAATCGTTATATTCGTGCCAATGTCCCGTGAAGGGACGTCGGCAATATGCTGTGTAGTGACCATTGTAAGTGATTCCACTGTGATTTGATATAGCATAGAGGTTGTACATACAAGGTGCCACATTATCAGCCGCGTAATGGTTCATATCAATCCCTTATATTGGAAAATCTATTGCAACATTAAGTTTTCCACTAAATCTTTCAGTTAGCGAAAAGCGCTTCAGCTGAATAACCAATATTTTCGGAAATTTATGAATTGAGAATGATTAAGTGCATCGTCTTCCCCAAGTAGCATTCAATGTACAAAGGATATTCCTAGTATGTCTATAATGTTCAAAATATATACCGAATATAGTGGGTACATTCTCAATATATTGTTTTAAATTTTGGATGGTATATTCCTACCACAATGTACTAACAATATACCAGGAATATACTTCGTATTTAATTTATATACATGTGAACACTAACAGGGTATATCCATTTAGGGAAAAACCTATGACATTTATAGAATATTGGAAAAAGTACATAATATGTACACGTAAACACAAGTAGTGTACATCCATTTATGGGTATACCTATGACATTCATGGAAAATTGGATCATAGACACGCAGACGTTTGTTAAACGAAAGAGTTGTATTTTGTGTTGCCAGCCAACAATATAGTCCAAGGTCGCGTTGGTTGAAATTTTAGATTATGTGATCTGAAAGCAAAAAGGTTTTAGGAAGTTTTTGTTAATTTATGATAGGAATACTGGAAAAGGTGGTAAGTATTATGTTATTTTAACTCATCAAGGGATTGCAGATTTATGTTAACTATTAAATAGTTACTTATTGCTTTTATTTCTGTGATATGTTGTATTCTGCACTGTTGTCTTAATAGAGGTTATAAATGTCATCTTCACAAAGGAGCCGCAGGTTCAATTTAAAAGATGGAAAAAGGTTTAATGTTATTGATCAAATAATTCAGTCTAGTGTGGAAAGTGATTAATTTCCAACGACTGCATTTGTTAGTAGTGAAAATGGTTCTCAGCAAGAGCGAGTAGCACCAGACTCGCTCCAACAAGAATGTACTTTAGCCCAGAATCACGAATGTCTCTCCTTGCCCCAACAGAAACCACATCATCCAACTAATACAACAACACGTTTACAAAAAGATATTTCATTGGAATCCAAATTAGCCGCTTGTTCAGTTGAAAACAATATTACTTTATCTGCATTTAAGTCGTATTTAAATGAACATGATAAAACACTTAATTTGCCAAAGGATCCTAGGACTATTTTGTGTACTCCCAAAGTAACCACTTGTGAAATTCTTGGCAAAGGCAGCTACTACTACTTTGGTATTGCAAATGGGGCATTAATTTACAAGTTAATAAATATAATGTTGAGGTTACAAATAACACTGTATTTAATTTAGCTGTAAATATTGATGGTTTGCCTCTTACAAATAGCACTAACAGTTCTTTTTGGCCAATACTGTGTGAAATTAAGTCAATTTTAAGTTTGAAAACAAAATATTTCTTGTGGCACTCTACCATGGTTCCGAGAAACCTTCTGGTGTTGACAGGTTTCTTTAAGACTTTGTTAGTGAAACAAAAGATTTACTAAATAATGGCATTAAAATAAGGAATACGTTTAATTGTACTGTAAACATTCAAATGCTTATTTGTGACTCACCAGCAAAAGCATATATTTTAAAAGTAAAATATCATTCTATATATTATAGTTGTACAAAATGTACCATTGAGGGTAATGTAGCAGATAGAACTGTATGATTTCTAGAAACAGATGCTACGTTAAGAACTGATCAGTCATTTCGCAAACAACAACAGCCAGAACATCATTGTGGACAAACTGTACTCCAACATATTCCTAATTTTAATATGATCCATAATGTTCCTATAGATTATATGCATTGTGTTCTATTAGGAATTATAAAAAAGTTATTATGTGGAAAAAACATGGCTAGATATTTGGAAAACCTCCTTACAAACTAAGAGCATCTCATATTATTCAGATGTCTCAATACTTACTTAGTTTAAAAAAATTTATACCTATTGAATTTTCACGTAAATATAGAGCAATTTCTGAATGTAAACGATACAAAGCTACTGAATTTAGATTGTTTCTGTTATATACTGGTGTTCTAGCATTAAAAATTGCATTGCCATCCAAAATGTACAATAATTTTTTAACTTTTAATTTTGCTATTTCAATTTCATCAAATAATGACTCGAAATCTAATGAAAATTATATTACATATGCTTATACTTTGTTATATACATAATACTTTGAACATCTATGGAACTGATTTTATGTCTCATAATGTGCACAACTTATTGCATTTGAAAGATTGTGTAAAACAATTTGGAATTCTAGACAACTTTAGTGCTTTTCCCTTTGAGAATTACATGCAAACAACAAACATAATAAAAAAAGTTCGTTCTAATGCAAATCCATTACAACAAGTCATTTGTAGAAGTAAAGAAGAATATTTAGTTATTAACTCTAAAAGTTCTCCTCAGTATAAAGCATTGGAAACCCAAACTTTAATAGTCCTTTTAGAAGAGGGCTATCGATTTCTTATCTTATTTTTTGTTTCCACAGGAAGTGTGAGACTGATGTTTCCCATGTGCACAGAATTGGAGATAATTGCTGTGATTAAACTTTGGCTGGTAAGAGCCAAGGATAGAATGGTGAAAGCATCAAAGGAAGCTGAAGATATACCTTACAATTGAATGTAATTTTTGTCCCGTTTTAGAGTTCATAATTTTCAGTTTTATATTTTCTTTGAAATAAACAAGAATATTATTATTAATACTGTTTTCTTTAGTAAGTGCAGCACTCGATCAGACCATCACCTTTATAATTTAACTATTTTATTATAATTGAATGAAAACAAAAATATGATTCAATACATTCAAACAAACTTCAGTGTATTGATAATTATTATGCATATGACTCAATAATTATTACTACCTAATAGAATAATATACATAATATTTTACTAATTACAATAAAATGGTGGATGCGACCATCTGGAGGTACTTCTAAGGAATGGATATACCTAGTATATGTATTGCAGCAATTCTGGACATTTTTAGTATATGAAGGGAATGTTCATAAAGTATAATTTCTCCGGGATATTCCTGTTATATAACATGCATATGTAAGGAATATTCCAAATATCCCTAAAACATTCCACACATATCCACTGCGGTACATTGGGACATATTAGGTACATGCTAGGTACTTGATGAGACATACAAAATGCGTAACCCTAGTAAGTCCTAGGGATATACATATTGCTATTTATGAACATTCTATGAATGTTCCCTATACTATGCTGAACATTCTCTGTACGTTCCTAGGACATCAAAATGTTACTTGGGTCGTTTGTTACATTTCGTACATGTTGGTTTCTCCTCACCGTCGATTGTTTCTTCTCTTGTAAACGAATCTAAACATTGTGAAAGTCGTGATTGACCTGTTCTCTGGGGTATGGAAAGGGATAAATCCCAAAAGGGATCAGTAGATATACTATGCGGGTTCTAAACCACTACTTCGAAAAACGTCCGCTAGTCGACGGTGGCTCTGGTGTCGCTGTCGGCGATTACAGATTTCTGTCGTCCATTTTTCAGTCGGCAGATTTCTTTTTTTAAATTTTTATTCCAGTAGATTACAGATTTCTATTTTTCTGTCGTCCATTTTTTATCCGTTTGTGCATCGAAAAAAATGTTTGCCTTGAGTGAGATTCGAACCCGGGACCTCATCGTTCCCAGCCTTCGCCGTTACATCTCCGCCATAAGGGCTCCACTATATTTAAGTTTTGAAATCTAACTGTATAAGATACAGAGAGTCTGATTTCACCATACGATGTAATTTTTTCAATTTTTTCTTCAATACTCCTTTGTACCAATATCGTTTTAGTCACTAGAACATGTGAATCAAAAACAATGCGTCAAGCAGTTGACTATATTCAGAATCCTTCATAAGTAGGTAATCATAGAAAAATCGCTTATTATTTTTAGTGACAATCTCAAGGATTTTGATTGGGACTTCTAAATTTCAGAATGAAAAGTGATGGCTTCAATCAACATACGAGTGTAAAAGTGCATTTTTATCGCAATAATATACAAAGCATCCTTGCGCATTTTCTTTATATACCGGTGTAGTCATAAAAGATGTGATTTTACACAGAGTATAGTCATAAAAATACTGCATTTTTTATACAGGGTGTGATCATAAAAGATGCCATTTGTCCTTATATACAGGGTATAGTCAAAAAAGATGTGATGTTCATATATACAGAGTGTAGTCATAAAAGAATCCATATATACAGTGCGTAGTCATAGAAAGATGCAATTTTATACAGGGTGTAGTCATAAAGTACCGTATTTTTTATATACACAGGTTGTAGTCATAAAAACACCGTATTTTTTCATAAAAGATGCCACAGGGTATATAAAGATAAGGACATTACAATGAATCTCTGCTATTACTGCCCAAATTTTCATCTGACAACCTGCATTGGTAGATTATTTTCACACACACGATGTTACTAGAACGACCACGACAACCACAACATTAACGATAACAACAATGATGACAACGATGACAACGATGACACCGACGACAACGACGACAACGACAGCAAATCCGCTTTATTCGACAGCAGAGGACACCCAAAGCTTCGCATGCTTGAAATTTGTTGCTCGTACGACTACATTATAGTAAAATATGCCGTGACTTAATATATTATTAGACAGATAACACACATCAGAAGTCTATCAGACAGATAGCAGAGGGTTAACAGAATGGATAACAAACACACCTCAGACCCACATCAGTTTGACTGCGCTGGTACTAACAAATTCACTGCAACACTCGGTTTATATGAATTATTTTCCAAGAAACAAACAAAGAGCACCATATTTGCAGATAATGATATTAACGGATATCTATCATGATAGAAGAGAACATCTAAGACATAGAAAAATCTTGAAGCAATGATTTCACAACTTTGTCATACACTGGATGTCATTTTTATTGTAGATGCGGTGAAACAAGGAGCCAACTTTACCACTCAAGCAGAGGGGCAGCAGACACACATCACAGGGTTAGCACACATACACCACAGAGGCACCAGACATTCACCACGTTATACGTTTAACATTTTTGGCATCAAACAGTACTCTTTTAAAAAAAAATATCAGGAATCTTGTATTTCCGAATTTCATTATGGATCACCCCAAATATTTAGAGGGACGTATGATACTGATGGCGATATTGATAATTTTCATAGACATTATAGCTATTTATAATTTAATCACTTAATATAATTAAGCCGCTCTTCAAAAAGAATGCAATGCAAATAGAAAAATCTTGAAGCGATAATTACACAACTTAGAGGTACAGTTTTATTGAATATTACTTTTCATTAAAATAGCTATTCTGAAATATTGGTATAATTTGAAACGTTAATAATAAACCACCGATTATTATACCAAAATGTGATAACACTTCCACAACTTGATTATAAAAATAAGAATTTTACTAATGGAACCCACAAAATGTTATTCAAATATTGTGATTTGTCGGTTAGTGATTTTATACTCAGAGACATATATCAATCTAAATATTATTGATGTCAGAAACATATCCATTAAACAGAATTCATCCAATAAAACTTTCACATGTCAAAGTTCAATTGCAATGACATAGAAAATGATCTATATAATATATTTTCATATGACTTGTATAATATTGATTTTCATATTAGTTTTAATAATTAAAATTCTGTCAGCGGATTTACACTTCTAATTGGGAATTTCCATCATGTGAATTGTAATTGTACACCTCTTAACGTGGTTATTTTAATGTTTTATTTTAATGATATCGTTATGACAATGATTTAACGTTGCACATTGTTTTGTTTTTATTAACTATATGTTTTTGACACCTGCTTTGGATCTATTTTTCATGACGACTGCTTTGATAATGACTTAACAATCGAAAGCGCTTAGCTGCAGATTAGCAGAGGGACAGCAGACACACATCAGAGGGTTAGCACACATACACCACAGAGGCACCAGACATGCATCACCGTTATACGTTTGACATTTTTGGTATCAAACAGTACTCTTTGAAACAAAATATCAGGAATCTTGTATTTCCGAATTTCATTATGAATAACCCAAAATATTTAGAGGGGGCGTATGATACTGATGGCGATATTGGTAACCAACAAAAGAGCAACATATTTACAGATACTGGCATTAACGGATATCCATCGTGATAGAAGAGGACATCTAAGACATCAGGCTTGCACCCAACTAAATTAATATAATTAAGCTGTTCTTCAAAAAGAATGCTACGCTAATAGAAAAATTTTGAAGCAATGATTTCACAACTTTGTCATATAGGTAAGAAAACCACATTACTTTACTTTCGGCGAAGCAGTTTCGGCGACCCCCACCCCTTCTCGCACGCGTTTCTGCGATAGCATAACTACGGGAAGTAACATTTTTTAACGCTCAGTATTCGATTTTCGCTGAAACTGTTAACATGGCAAGCTCCAAAATGTTTAGTGTTTCCCAACTTTATGGTAGGAAGGTCAAACCGACCGATGAGAGATTTGGATTATGGCTCTTGTTGGAAAATTTGGAAGGTAGCAATCTGATTACAGATATTGGAAATATTAAATACACGGAAGGCGAACAGCCGCTGGAAGATGGACTTATACCAATTACAGAACCATTTTGTTACAACATAATGCTTGGAAAGGTATGCGGCTTAGAGGACTGCGATGTAAATTCTAAACTTGTCAAAAAAGTAATATGTGGTTCTTTTAATAGTTATATACGTGGAAAATTTGGCGAATTGGTTTCTGCGAAACATGGTGTTAAAGCTAAGCTGCCTTTCCTCCTATTAAGTAACAACCCACTTGCCATTGGAACAAGAGAAGTAATTGGAGAAGATTTGGAAATTATTAAAAGGAAACATAAAGAACCTGTGTGCATTCCATACAAAGTAGAATTGGCGGACGTTAAACTCGACAGGTTACTTGAAGAAATACCGGATTTATTGGAGCAACTCCGAAAGGAAGATTACTACCTAATGGACTTGGACATAACGCAAGATTTTGCAGGAATTTTTAACAAAGAAGAAATGATTAATTATTTAACAAACAACTTTAACTTTTGCATCCAAGGAGAGTACAAGGAAAGGTGCAACGTTATTGTAAACAATGATAAAACAGTTGGCATAGATTGCCTTACGTGGCTCACATCTAATGCAAGGGTTAAAATATACAACAAATTTATTTGTCAAATAACCAGTCCTGGAGTTAACGAGAGCATTGGAAACCATATTATAGATTTCGTCAACTGCCCAGACGCAAGATTGAAGGAAACTTTCTCTTCTGCATTGGCCAAGAAGCATGGTATTACCAGATTAGAAGCTACGATATATAACTACCCAATTAAAAATTCCCATGGAGAAAGTTACAATCCTTTAGAAGATTGTATAACTCTGCTACAAGATAGTAAGTTGTACTTCCAAAATTCCCCGTTATACTCTGTTTCGATTGCAAAAATGTGGACAAAGTTGACCGAGAGTCTACAGAACAGCTGTTGTCTTGTGTTTAACAATATGCTGCAATATGTTTATTGGGGTAACAGTAATACAAGAAAGTTGACGGGATTACAAATAAATTTACCAAAAGAATCCGACGCAAGGAAGAAGGTTATAAATTACATTCTCTCGGCATGCAGCTTCAATTGCCTCCCTATTAACCATATAGAAGTTGTAGAAGAAAAGGAGAACAGAGACAATGTCCAAATTATACAAAAATGTTACATTAAAGCTGGAGATACCTACTTTTATAGGTCCAGCACCCCATTTTCTACTATACCGGAAGATATCGACATACAGGACGCTGGACTCGTATCTACAGATAATTTGGTTGCACGTGTTTTAAGGAAGAGAACCAATAAAACAAACAAACTTTCTCCTTATAATATTAAAGAAATCAACCCCCTGTCGCAAGCTTACATTACATCGACAAGGAAACGAAAACAGGAAATGGATGAGCTAGATACCAAGAGGCGGAAGCTGGATTTTCTCGAAAAGACAACTGCAATTAAGGAAGAATATAGAAGTCTACTGGAGAAAGAAGAGAAAATAACACAACTGAGGGAGAGATTAGGAAACTATTTTTATAGCCATTGGGCAAACCTACACCCAGCAGGTGTGTATAAAGTGTCGGCGTTTACCATAAACAGTAAAAACAAATATACTTATGTTGGTGTGTTAGCGGAAAAGGATGGCATAAAAAATGTCTACTTCTTAAAGGGTTACTACAAAAATATATTTCTAAATGTTTACAACAATAGAGCAGCTCTTATTGCAGATGGTTATATTACAATACTTTATAATAATGGTATGGAGATAATATGTTTGCCTACAGAAGAAACGTTTGTAACGTTTACTACCAATGGTATTACGTCTTACCAAGGCAACACATTCGCCAAGATAGAAAATTTAAAGTTCTACACGGAGGTATGGAAGAATATCCCTTTTACCCAAGAAGATATGACTCAAATTAAAAATATTACCATGCAGAAGATAAAAGATCGTATTAAATTTAGACATTGCCAACGCTTAGAACAAGTTGCCGAAGGAACAGAAATGGTAATTGCCGCTATAAAGGAAGTTAAGCACAGAGAGAGACTTCGTTACATATTACAGGTTGAAAATTCGGAAATTTTCTATTGCTCGAACTATTGGTTGGAAAAAGAATTTGCAGAAATGGACCTCAGTTTTAAAATTAAGATAAAAATAGATAAAATTAAACATACGCCTAATAGGAAAAAGGAAAGAGTTGTATTTTGTGTGTAATAATTGTTTGTATTATTGTAAATAAAAACGATTAAAGATAGTGTTTTGTTACTGTTTTGTTTATCCCTACCAATGTTGTATCAATCCTATTTCCTAAAGATATGGGTTAAGGAAGGTGGTGTGCCATATTGGTAAGAAAACCACATTACTTTACTTTCGACGAAGCAGTTTCGACGACACCCACCCCTCCTATTTTAGGTTTCCCCAAATGCGCCGACAACGACAACGTTGTCATTGTCGTCGTCGTTATCGTCGTCGTTGTAGTTGTCGTAAGGCAATCTATGCCAACTGTTTTATCATTGTTTACAATAACGTTGCACCTTTCCTTGTACTCTCCTTGGATGCAAAAGTTAAAGTTGTTTGTTAAATAATTAATCATTTCTTCTTTGTTAAAAATTCCTGCAAAATCTTGCGTTATGTCCAAGTCCATTAGGTAGTAATCTTCCTTTCGGAGTTGCTCCAATAAATCCGGTATTTCTTCAAGTAACCTGTCGAGTTTAACGTCCGCCAATTCTACTTTGTATGGAATGCACACAGGTTCTTTATGTTTCCTTTTAATAATTTCCAAATCTTCTCCAATTACTTCTCTTGTTCCAATGGCAAGTGGGTTGTTACTTAATAGGAGGAAAGGCAGCTTAGCTTTAACACCATGTTTCGCAGAAACCAATTCGCCAAATTTTCCACGTATATAACTATTAAAAGAACCACATATTTCTTTTTTGACAAGTTTAGAATTTACATCGCAGTCCTCTAAGCCGCATACCTTTACAAGCATTATGTTGTCACAAAATGGTTCTGTAATTGGTATAAGTCCATCTTCCAGCGGCTGTTCGCCTTCCGTGTATTTAATATTTCCAATATCTGTAATCAGATTGCTACCTTCCAAATTTTCCAACAAGAGCCATAATCCAAATCTCTCATCGGTCGGTTTGACCTTCCTACCATAAAGTTGGGAAACACTAAACATTTTGGAGCTTGCCATGTTAACAGTTTCAGCGAAAATCGAATACTGAGCGTTAAAAAATGTTACTTCCCGTAGTTATGCTATCGCAGAAACGCGTGCGAGAAGGGGTGGGGGTCGCCGAAACTGCTTCGCCGAAAGTAAAGTAATGTGGTTTTCTTACCTATATGACATATTCCACATGACATTTCTTATTAATTGTATCAAGCGACTTATATTTTTTACGTAAAGCTTTTGCATGCTTTGTGACTTGTTGTTTGTATGACAACATTATAGTAAATTAAAATGTGTGGGTGCGCGATTCAATATATTATTAGACGGTTAGCAGACATACACCACCGATATACGTTCTAATGTGTCTCTGGGGTGTCTCTGGGGTGTCTCTGATGTGTCTCTAGGATGTCTCTGATGTGTCTCAATGGTAAGAAGTAAACACCCAGTCGGGCGGAAGACTGAACAGTATAATTTTTTTTTTCATGAGTGTGCCTCTGTTGCGTCTCGGATATGTCTCTGGTACGCCTGTGATGCCTCTCTGATGTGTCTCTGGTGTGTCTGATATGTTAGGTTACTCCACTTGTGTGCGCGCACGCAAATCAGACACACCAGAGACACATCAGAGAGGCATCACAGGCGTACCAGAGACATATCCGAGACGCAACAGAGGCACACTCATGAAAAAAAAAAAATTATACCGTTCAGTCTTCCGCCCGACTGGGTGTTTACTTCTTACCATTGAGACACATCAGAGACATCCTAGAGACACATCAGAGACACCCCAGAGACACCCCAGAGACACATTAGAACGTATATCGGTGGTGTATGTCTGCTAACCGTCTAATAATATATTGAATCGCGCACCCACACATTTTAATTTACTATAATGTTGTCATACAAACAACAAGTCACAAAGGATGCAAAAGCTTTACGTAAAAAATATAAGTCGCTTGATACGATTAATAAGAAATGTCATGTGGAATATGTCAAGTCTGCAACATATCCTCTCAAACAAATAGCAGAATCACTGGGCTGTCCAAATCAAGGTGGAGATTCACCGAAAGACACACCAATCCTGCCCGTAATAAGTGAAGATGAGGTAGAGCGGGAAGACTCTTCGCTCAAACTAGTACTTAATGACAATAATCAGAATGTATCAAAAGAATTTGACTGCGCTCACACTCCAGAATTAGGAATTGAACAATGGATTCTCGACCATGCTTACGGACCGCAATTAAAGGGTGAACAATGGATGTTTGGAAACAAACAACTACAATTTAATGATGAACAACTAATTGTAGGTGGCAGAGTATTTAAAAGTACACCCGGTTTGAAACAGTTAATATTCTATAAGAATCCCAAACATTTCACCCCAATTGATTTACAATTATACAAACAGATACTGGAATTAACGGATATCCATCGTGATAGAAGAGGACATCTAAGACATCATGCTTGTCCCACTAAATTCAGTGAAATAATTAAACCGCTTTTCAAAAAGCGTAAATACTCCGGAAATTCGGGTAATATTACAAAACAGTTCGACTACTCTCATAAATTTTGCATTAACAATAAGTTGAATAATAGCATAAAACAACTCAATGAACCAATTACATGAGGGTTCCACACACCAAAAAGCTATGATATTCTTTCTAATTGGTCAGATCCGAACTTATTGGTAGACAGATTAAAACAACTACACCCGAATGATGATGAATTTCGTAAAATAATTGAAGAGCTCATTCTAGCAAACATTATTAAATAGAAAAAACATAAAGAAGAAGATCTCTAACACTTTGATGAATGACTATTGTATAACTAAAGTTTCGTAATAAAGTGAATCAATACGTAGAAACAAAAAAATTTTGTTAAAATCTCTTTGGCATCAGGATCTGCTCAACAATATATTTAGGTAGTTTTATAATACAGATGTACTTACCTAAAAAATTTTCTCTGTAAATCATACATTGATAAACCAGCGAAAATCTTCTTCAGCACATACGAATGGGCTACGCTAACCAATATTTTGAATGAAAATTCATTTATAAGTGCATCACTTCCAGCATGTTACGAAGAATATGATCCCGAGACGATGTCATGTGGGGACTACTACACCATTCTACAAGTAATATTTGATTATGTTAAATAGTTGGAAGTGATAAAACATGACATCAGCTTCCTTTTATGTGGAGAAGATATTCATCAAATTCTACAAGTCAACCATTGTCTCATTTCACACCGACTCACCTATTTAGAATCTCAAAGTTTTTGTGAATATTTTAAAAAATTGCAGATTTAACCAGCAATTTTGTTCAAAATAATTGAAATTTGAGTTATTGTAGTAGTAGTGTTGTACTTAGAGAATTATTATAAGTCAAAAGTTGTGAACGGTTTGGATGAAAACAATGTAATAAATTGATTTGATTGAAATGTTTGCGTTCCATTTTTCTCTCTCTTCTCCCTATAGTCATGCGGGTTGTAAGGATGATTTTTTAATAAACAAACTTATTACAACATACATATTGCTTTTATTCATTTAATTTACAAATAAAATACGGAAAAATAGAATAGAGAAGACGAAGAAAAGCATATAACAGTTAAATTTAAAGAATACACAAATACGAAAAGCATATAACCTATATTAAATAACTATACAAATAACGAGATTAAATTGAAAATCTGTATAATGTTAATCAAAATTAGCAATATCGATATCAACATCATACGTTCCTCTAAATCTTTTAGTTCTAGGTGATTCATAATGAAATTCGGAATACAAGATTCCCGATATTTTGTTTCAAAAGTACTGTTTGATTGCATCTTTGACACCAGAAAAATGTCTATTGTGATAAAGATCATGATTCTGATTCGTAAACGTTATGAAGATGGTCATTGATTGCTAAAAAATATTTTTAATTATTTTATAACATGTTTTAATGCAATCAAACACATATGTTAATATCCATCAACTCTATAATAGTTAGATCCTACGCGATATTCAAGTTTATTCCCAAATACCTCTCTCCTCCAATAATATATAGTAAGTACTGCATTTCTAAGATTGTATGGAATGACTTGTGAGCAAGTAATAAGTTAATAAGATCTTTGTCAAAGCGTGATGGATCTTTTGAACTATTCTATTTAAAAAACCTCATTTATATTTAGAAATTTTTTGTGACTTGCTTGGTAACACTCCAAGGTAGGGGAGATTCTACCAAAAAATTCTGTATGACACCCAATTGAAAAGCCACAGACATTTTCTTTTTAAAAATTTAGAAGCGTCTGTGAAGAATGAATTAATATCTTTATGATTCAAGTTTATGATAATTCCCGTTTTTAATCTACTATCAAAGGCGGCATTCATGTTTTTCCCCTAGTTGACTCTATTAATACTAGACTTTTATGTTCTTTACTAACATCAATGACATGTTGTTTCTCCCCATTCCCTACTTTTATCAAACATCTCATGCGCTTCAAGTGTGTTGTTATTTTGAATGAATTTTATGCTTTTGTCCTACCGAAATTTGAAAAATTTCTAAGATGCATATTATCATGAAAAGCTTTATATTTTGTTGAAAATGTTTGAATTTTGTTCAAGGAATTTATGCTTTCATCAATTTGTTGCAAAGTTCTATCACTGTGAAGTTACACATTTTTGAAATATTAATGGAAAATGTACCTGCTCTGATGTCACACATATTAAAATTGATTTTCTACATAAACAAGTAACATCTTTATGGCCATATCTTGTATATAAAAATGTCATCATCTGGTTATAAAACATTTCGTCCATTATAAAATTATTGTAAGTACTGAAAGCCAAAATATGAAACTTTTCTCCTCCTCCTGCACTGCAAGCCGAGTTATGAAACATTAAAGTTGAAATAACAATTCAATGTGCCTGTATCTCATTAACGATATGACATCAGCATTGACTTAGAATCAGATTTCTAATATGATGCTGGTGAAACCAATCACAAAATTTATAATCATCATCTGCTTCTTTCAATGATGAGCGATATTTTAATAATAAATTATGTGGTAAATGAACTTCAGTTATAAAAGTTAGTTTAGTCATTACTAAAAATTATTCTATTCCCCACGGAAGTGTATCTAAAGAATTATGAAGTAATTTTCTTTTATCATTGTGAGGACTCAACGCGATTTTGGTTTGTTCAACACTATACACATTATGGACAAAGGAACGTATCGTATTTTCAGTAATTGTCATCTGTTTCCAATTTTTCATACAATCAACATAATCATCAAATGTTATTTTTTACTACACATTTTTTAATACTCTTTAACGACTTTACTCCCACACTGAACTTTGTAACCCGTACATTTGGACCAACGAAATGTGTGATGATTTTGTTCATTAGACTCATCTTTCATTACGCATAATACTTTTTTATTAACTCTAGGTATATTGTATGGATTATTAGTGTAGTAGTCTTATGTATCAAATTTGTCAATTTTTGTGTCAATTAAATATTTATACACATCGTTACAAGTAAGTTGGTGAGCAAAACTGTTAGTGTCTGTGTACAATAGCTCACAATTGACTACTCCCATTGTTGGAAGCATAAAATTATAGTGAAAGTCGTACATTCCAATTTTGGAAATATCGAGAATTGCCATATTCATATACATTGGTTTATTGAAAATGGAGATTTTTTAATTTTCCTTAGAGTCGGATCATCATTGAAAATTGTTCTATTGTGATAACGCGGACTAGAAATGAGATTTTTAGCACCATAACGACCATCATGGGAAGATACTAATTCTATGATTGCATATACATTCCTTACATTTTATGTAACACACAGCAGGTGAAATCTTTTTGACCCTCCGAGAATGTCATTGTTATTTTTCATATAAAATCTTACCTGCCCGTCGACCGTAAATTCTCTCTCCTATACAGACAAATCACAATATTTGAATAAAATTTTGTGAGTTCCATTACTAAAATTGTTAGTTTTGTAATCATGTTGTCGAAAGTGTTGTCACATTTCGGTATAATAATCCGTGCCTGAAGAGCGTAGTCTTACTGGGACTTGGGTAAAGCATATAACAGTTTAATTTTAAGAATTTACAAATACAGAAAATCATATAACTATATTAAATGAATATACAAATAACGTGATTAAATTATAAGTAGCTATAATGTCTTTGAAAATTATCAATATCGCCATCAGTATCATACGTCCCTCTAAATATTTGGGGTGATTCATAATGAAATTCGGCAATACAAGATTCCTGATATTTAGTTTCAAAGAGTACTGTTTGATACCAAAAATGTCAAACGTATAACGGTGATGCATGTCTGGTGCCTCTGTGGTGTATGTGTGCTAACCCTGTGATGTGTGTCTTCTGTCCCTCTGCTCGAGTTGTAAAGTTGGTTCTTCTTTCACCACATCTATGATAAAAATGACATTCAGTGTATGACAAAGTTGTGAAATCATTGCTTCAAGATTTTTCTATTAGCGTAGCATTCTTTTTGAAGAACAGCTTAATTATATTAATTTAGTTGGGTGCAAGCCTGATGTCTTAGATGTCCTCTTCTATCACGATGGATATCCGTTAATGCCAGTATCTGTAAATATGTTGCTCTTTTGTTGGTTACCAATATCGCCATCAGTATCATACGCCCCTCTAAATATTTTGGGTGATTCATAATGAAATTCGGAAATACAAGATTCCTGATATTTTGTTTCAAAGAGTACTGTTTGATACCAAAAATGTCAAACGTATAACGGTGATGCATGTCTGGTGCCTCTGTGATGTGTGTCTGCTGTCCCTCTGCTTGAGTTGTAAAGTTGGCTAATGTTTCACCGCAACTATAATAAAAATGACATTCAGTGCATGACAAAGTTGTGAAATCATTGCTTCATTTTGTTGTTTTCTTGGAAAATAATTCATATAAACCGAGTGTCGCAGTAAATTTGTTAGTACTAGCACTGTCAAACAGACTTCTGATGTGAGTCTGGGGTGTGTTTGTTATCCCTTCTGTTACCCCTCTGCTATCTATCTGATAGACTTCTGATGTGTGTTATCCGTTTAATAATATAATGAGTCACATCATATTTTACTATAGTGTAGTCGTACGAGCAACAAATCTCAAGCATGCAAACGCTTTGAGTGTCCTCTGTTGTCGAATAAAGTGGATTTGCTGTCATTGTCGTTGTCGTTCTAGTAACATCCTGTATGTGGAAATAATCTACCAATGCGGTTTGTTCGATGAAAATTTGAGCAATAATAGCAGAGATTCATTGTAACGTCCTTATCTTTATATACCCTGTGGCATCTTTTATGAAAAAATTCGGTATTTTTATGACTACGACCTGTATATATAAAAAATACGGTATCTTTATGACTACACCCTGTATAAAATCGCATCTTTTTATGACTACACTCTGTATATATGAACATCACATCTTTTTGACTACACCTGTATATAAAGAAAAATGGTATGTTTTATGACCACACCCTGTATAAAAAATGTGGTATCTGTATGTACGATGATGGTTTCTCAGTATCATATTCAGACATATATTTGTTATAATTTACGTAGACATCCCGCTCAAAATACTACTAAACTGTGTGTGTGTCATTAACTTTTATATCTACATATTTCTACAGTCTTAATAATTACAAACACCCCATGTATATATCAATTTTAATCATAACATACCTCGTATATTTTACGTAGATATTCCCCGCAGAATTTTTTTTTCTTAACAAGAACGTAGTACACCCTCTGTATACATTTTATGTTTAATAACGAAGAGTAGACACTTTTTATTTCACTCGTATGCAGTGAATTAATCAATGGTCCTTCGGAATATTGATTTGTACTCAAACGCAAATATCTTTTTTTTCTTAACAAGAACGTAGTACACCCTCTGTATACATTTTATGTTTAATAACGAAGAGTAGACACTTTTTATTTCACTCGTATGCTATTGATTTGTACTCAAACGGCTGATGAAAACTATAGGGAGTATTGAAGAAAATTACATCGTGTTGTGAAATCAGACTCTCTGTATCTTATACAGTTAGATTTCAAAACTATAATACATTGGAACCCTTATGGCGGAGATGTAACGGTTTAGGCTGGGAACGATGAGGTCGTGGTCTCGAATCTCACTCGGGGCAAAAATTTTTACGTCATGCACAAATTTACAGGATAAAAAATGGACTACAGAAAAAAGAAATGCGCCATCTAGCGAAATCGATAAAAAAATGGCCGACTAAAAAATGGACGACAGAAAAAAGAAATCTGTAAAATGCGAAATCGATAAAAAATGGACGACAGCGCCAACGACAGCAGCGCCACCGTCGCCTAGCGGACCTTTTTCGAAGTAGTGAGTCAGAACCGGCATAGCTACACTACTAACACATGCTGGAAATTGAAGAAATGGTGCGTGATTTAACTGCATGTGGCTTGGAAGTGAACGAGACAACAAAAGTATGGTATATGCTCAACTCACTACCTTTAAGTTATGCACCAATTAAAGCTGCAATAAAAACAATGACAAATGATAGACTTACATTGGCATTTGTAAAAGGAATGCTTCTTGAGCACGAGGAATATCTAGCGAGAGAGAATAATGATACAACAACTAAAGCTCTTCATTTTCGTAGTACAAACGACAAAGGGTGGAAGAAAGAAAAACATTTTCCTAAAAATAAAACATTTAAAAACAAACAGGTGCAAAAATGTTTCCATTGTGGTAGGAAAAACCACCTTAAACGTGATTGCTTCTTCTACAAACAGAGTTTGAAGACGTATCAAAAACCTCACTATCAAAAGAAGAAAAACAATCATCAGGAGACTAGTGCTAATGTTTCTGTAGCAGTAGAGGAACCGTTTGTCTTTATGTGTACTAATGATTCAAATTACGAAGAAAAAGAATCAGGACGTTTTATATTAGACTCTGGTGCGACCGAGCATATTATCAACGATTTGGGGCTCTTCACAGAACACAGACAGCTAGCGAAGCCAATTTGCATAACTGTGGCGAAGAAAGGTGCAACCATCGAGGCGACACATATTGGGCAAGTGGAAATCAACACAACCCTTGGCTACAATGGAACATTGAAGGATGTCCTCTACAGCAGCAGTGTACCTGCCAACCTCATCTCAGTGAGGCGTATCCAGGAGGCTGGGATGTCAGTCGTGTTCACGGAAACTGGCAACGTGGAAATCAAAAGGGGAAGCACGACAATGATAAAAGGTAAGCGCATAAATAATTTGTATATTATTCAGCTTATAATACAAAATGCGCGAAATACAGCACGGGCCGCAGGCCACGTGGC
>OY998177.1:130505004-130697504 GCA_963921935.1 Galeruca laticollis
ATACTTTGGCTTCTTTTGGCCACCGTATTCTTCAATATACCTCTCTTGCCGTACATCTTCGGTACGTCTATATTCTATATTCCTTGGCTCATAATATTCGACAATAAACAACACTCGGAAACCGTATCTCCAAACCATGTACAAAACTGACTATCCTTATTATCCTTCAAACACAGCGTTGTGCAGTTCAACAAAACTAAATTTCAATCCAACGTTTCAAATGTATCCTCATATCTGATTCCTTTTGTCACTACTAGTGTGCATGTAAGCCAAATAGTGGTAACCAACCATAATTAGCCCAGAACAAAATAGTCATAACCTTATTTAAACTACCGTATAGCCCTAATACATAAATATTCTACGAAAAACTATTTTTGATTCTTAATATCTGCAAACTAGATAATTTCAAAATTATATTGAATATGAAATTGTTTATTCGGAAATAGTCCGCCTATCAACAAAAATATGAAAAAAATTCTCTTAAGCAACTTTTAATTATCAAACGGTGATATTTTTCACCTTTTACTACTCTTTATTCATACTGTATGTATGACTAAACAAACTTATCCTTCACTGTGTCATCAATTTTTCCATTGTTATTACGTACTAATTTACAAGACTCATATTTCGATTGAATGTTTGTTATTATTATACTAAAATAGTTATTTAATTTCTATACCGAACATATATTTATAACATTGTTAGATTATGCCTGTCGTCATTTTTTCAATGTTTCATAATATAACGAGTTTTGTTATTTTTCGAAGTATTTGTATAAAATGAAATGAAAGAATTCTACTATGTGCTTGCTAGCTGACATTTTAATAATATTAATGATTCTAATTTTTATCAATCGTCTAATTTTTGCCCTTAACTTCAGCTTTTTTTTTCTGTATCATGAAGCCTCTACTTGTGAAATCGGATAGAGTTAAATCAATCACCCCTAGTGGTTGCGCTTGTGCTACCCTTAATGTGGGCGGCACGTTGCTTGCGTCTTCCATGGCTTCTGAGCCTCCTTGACTACCTGTACCTAACCTATTTTGCGAATCTAGTGGCATATCGCTGTCTGAACTTGGCTACTTTTTTTTATATTTATTAAAGGAAAAATATTTTTTAACTTTATAAGCTTATATAACTCCTACCTTTTTGGCTTCTACGACGCCTGAAATGGATAGCTTTGGGTGCACGGATAGGATGTTTTAAGGATGGGTTAACTTCCCCCTTTGTAAAAGTGAAGCTCACGTAGTTCCGGGAGTATGATGTATTCTAACAATAGAACTGGAGACGAAAAGATAAGACAAAAAAAAATCAATTGTATGACGACTCAGTAGACCACAACTAACCTGTTTTAAAGTTATGTGTCCCGTTAATTAATGACTTTTGTACCTGTGGGTAGCTGCGATGACTGTGGAAGAGTGTCGGCTAGCTCTCGATGTGTTCCAGCCTTCTCCCCTCCTGTATGCCCCATTTACTGCCTATTGCAGCCTCTGGTTACAGACCGTATAGCTTCACCGTTCCCTGTATTCTCTTGTGCTGTAGCAAGATTGGCATATAATCTTGGCCTGACAGGAGTATCTTGTGTGAAGATCCGGCGTCCCTGCTGACTTACAACCCTGTATTGTAAATTCGCGCTTTGACGACTAGAACGACCAATCCTGTATCGGGGAACTGCTGTGACGACTTGAACGAACAACCCTGTATCGGGGAACCGCTGTGACGACTTGAACGAACAACCCTGTATCGGAGAACCGCTGTGACGACTTGAATGAACAACCCTGTATCCGAGAACCGCTGTGACGACTTGAATGAACAACCCTGTATCGGGGAACCGCTGTCACCAGTCTAATAACAAAACTTAATAATCGCTAGATGTTATTTTTTTTAACATGTAAATGTTATAACTCTAGACCATATTTGTACAGTCTTATGGTGAAGCAGAAATCAACTCAGTCTATGATTGCTGAGTAGGATTATTTTTCGACCTTGACTGGTCCAGATCCAGTGTGCTTTGCAGGAGCTGTGCTACCCGTTTGGCAGGGTGTGATTTTTCATCACGCACACTGATCTTGGTCTAGTGGAAGCTATGTTTCGCGCAATTACTAGACCCTGGTTAGAAAAACTCCGTTGTCAATACTTAGTTGACCGAAGTATTCCACCTTACGCCGTTTGGCATGTTCACCTCAGATCGGTATCACGCCTTTTATCTGATGTATGGATTTTTTCTCGACCTTCTCTGGTCTAGATCCAGTGTGTTCTGCGCCCGCAGTGACACCTCCTGTAGGTTGTGGCTCTTCACCACGCACACTGGTCTTGATCTAGCGGAAGCTATGGTCCCGTATGACCAAATTAATCCCAATTCCCTGGTATAACTCTACCTATACATATATTTATTTATAATTGGTTTACTATTAAACCTACCCCTGTATATCCTACAATTATAAAAAAATCAAATTTATGAACAGAGTTCTCGTTTGTTCGGTGGTGCGGCAAAACTAGCCCTCTTATCAGCTTGGTCTTTTCATTCAAATAAAAAATTCGTGAAAGGCGTATGTTTTATTATATTCGTTTCTCAATCCTTCTGTTCTCCGGTGTCGAGAAAAATAAATAATTATTACGTGTAAATACCTTTATATGCAACATTGATTCATTTTACGTCGGTCAGGTCGTCATTGACCTTCAAGGAACGAAAGTGAAATTTTTTTGTTCTATAAAGAAAAATTCTGATGAGCTAAGGAAAACAATTTAAATTATTTATCGACACTGGCGTTACAAGTTGCGAAATTCCTCAGTAATATAATTACCTACGATAAATTTATGCATTTACACTGGCAAAATAAGAAAGAGTTTTAATTTATAATTTACGGCTGAACAAAAGACTGATAACAATATTTCTCTATAATAAATTTGACTCATCAGCGCAATTTCGCTGAAACCCGCGAAAATATGAAAAACATACGCTCCGGCCTTTGTGTTACCAAATACCAAAATAAACCTCGCCTAACTTTCTATCTCTTTCCTGCCTTCGAGGTGGAAAAGAATATGTGGCCCAACAAATGATAACTTCTACTTAACAAAATGAAACCTAACTTGTGTCAAGTTGGCTAACTCAGCAAAGTCTTAATTATTCCAGCACACACGGTAAATTATATATTTGTCAGGACGAAAAACTTAATCTGAGAGTGAACAGCTATGTTCCGTCTCCTTGAAAAAATCAACAATCGACAAAAAAAATCTAATAATTAGATTTGCTATCGCTACACCTTGTATATAGCAATTTACCTATACACCCAAGTTCAAAATCCAGCTCGATCAATAACGAGTAACTATATTCACTAGTAGAATTTATCCCAATCTGAATTTAATTCAAAAACTTACTGCTTGTCAAACGTCCTCCGTCTTGCCGGGAATTTTCTTGATTTTTTTCTATCTGCTGGTTCACCGCGAGTCGTGCCAATAAACGGAATCGTGATATGTCGAAAGGAAATTTAGCGTAGAGGGTAAGTCTACCGTTTGTGTATCGGAAAAGGAGACAGTTTTCACCGTCAAGGAATAATCTCAGTATCCCTATCACCTCCTAATACAACGGAGAGAATTTTTACCACTCGTACCGCGAACACTAAAAAAAACACTAGTACCGTTTACCGTGGCAGGGGAAAAACCTTTCCCTTCGCGTGTTCGCCCCCGGTTTACACTGCCGCTCCTGGTCTGTGTACACTCGTTTTTTTGTTTTCCCCCGACTTTGGTTTAGGGGTTTTCGTCGAGTTGCAAAAAACAGCTTTTTGTTTTTTTGAATCGTGCTAGTTTTTGTTATCGAAATAATTGTATTCAAAACAATTATTTCGCTTTGACCCAGTAAGATGTTTTTTATTTCTCTAATCTGTTTTGGCTTCGTATTGTTTTATTAAACATAATGTGTGTCGCGTTCCAGTTATTATTATGATGTAAAATAAAATATGTTTTACCGTGTGTTCTGAAATTTTCTACCATAAAATTATCTTTTAGGTATTCGTATTTATTACAGGTGTCTTAATATTAGAAAAATTTTTATGGGTTCTCTTCATAGATGTTAATAAAAAGGGTTTGTCGTATTTATGTGATGGATCGAAGTACGCGGAAGCCTTTGGCGAGATTATACTGTCTGAACCTCCTGAATCGATTAAAACAGGACGCGCATTGAATCGGAACAGAGCCGTTGGAAAAGAACAGAACAGTCAAAGTTCCTAACGTGCCCGCGCACTGACTCGGCGTCGATACTCACTTTCAGGAGGTTGATGCTGTCTGTAGCAGTCCAGTCAATAAACGAATTTTGTGAAGTAAAGGTGGCACCTTGTAACAATGAAGACAAGTTTTGATTCTAAAGAAGATGTTATGATCGCCCTAGCCTGCAACGAGATTGAACATAAACAAAGGCCAAGATTCTGGGTTCACGAAATAAATCTCAAAAGAGGAACATATGGAGAATTTCATCACTTGTTTCCAGATCTGCTTGGAGGTGATGAAAAGTTTTTCAAATATTTCCCAATGGCTACCGCTAATTTTTCTGAATTGATAGAACTACTTCTTTGAGATATATGCTCCATTGAGACTGAAAAATGTGTATATTAATAAATGCCTAGTGGAGCATATGACTAGAGGTCGAGGAGTAGTTAGTTAATGTTACTACTTATTTTCAATTAATGTTCAAAACACACGAAGTGTATGTAAGTAATTATATGTGTGTAAGTTTTGACAAGAGATATAATTCAAAGTTATTAGTTATCGTCTAAATTATAGTTAATACTTATCTGTACGTTTCATATAGTTGTTTTATCAAATATTTAATAGACAGACATAAGATTTTTGTTATTATTTCAACCCTACTTTGAGGAATGTATTCACTCATATTTAGAAATGAAACTAATGATGCCTTTCAGTTAAAGTACACAAATTACGCTTGTGAATATGTGGCCGTCTCGTAACAGAAATTTCAGTACCTACAACAAGTTTTCTTACCTGTACATCCTATTTTGCTGGATGTTTTTACCCAAGCATTCTCTTTCCTGATATTATCATGATAATATCTATTTTGTAGGTCGTATAATAAATTATACTCCCGTACAGCTTCAATTAATTGTTCATCAACCATCTTTCCCTTCAGTAGCTCACCCTAGCAAACGAAATAATCGACTACACGTGTCGTTTCAGTTTCATCAACCATACTATACAAATATCGAATACTTCCGCAGAGCCAACAGAAAAAGTTGCCCCGTTCAGCAATCGCCTTCGTTTCAGTTCCTATCCGACCGTTCTATGCCGGTCGGTCTGAAGCGATGCGCGGGGTAGTATATGCTCACATGTATTTCAAAAACTTCCGAAAGCTCTTTTCGTTTCCGGCGGCTCTGTTCCGATTCAATGCGCGTACTGCTTAATACTTTCAAACCTATTTTTGGCAAAATAAAATAGGGTAATTGAGGACATTTTTTGATATTATTTAGACTCATAGCCTCCTCTATGGATCGGAACTCGGGCCTATCTGAAAATCCTGACTGTCTACCTTTTCGTAATTCGAGAGCCGATCCTGGCATGAAAAATGATAGTTGTGCTTCAAATCGATCTGTGTATGATTCGAAAATTTCCGAGTAAAAACCCATAAATCAATTTGTAAAGTGAGTTCACTCCACGTGCAAGATCAAGTTCAAGTGCATAAGAAGTCAGGTAATACCTACTTTTTGATATTTATTAAAAAATTATAACTGCAAGTAATTCCAAAGTGTATAAATAAAACATAACGATTCCCGGCACATTAATTATTGCAAAAAACGATAACATCAGATAAACAAGTTAAGTGATATACGAAAATAAAATAAATAAATTCCTGGTGATAATGAAATAAAATACAGGTCCGGATCTAGGACAATTCAGTTTCGCAGTGCTGGAAACTGAATATTATTTATTCCACAGAATCTCACAATACATAACATAGTGTGAGAGAATTTCAAGCGTGAAATATAGACAGGAATACATACGTACATCATGGATAGCGATGACGTGTCGGATGATACTAGCAAGAAGCGAGGAAGAGAGGTAGATGATGAAGTCTTCAGCAGAAATGAGAAAATGAAGAGGACACCAATCAAAACTAAGCCTAAAAACGAAGAAAAAATATATCAAATATTAAGCATGATGCAAAATCTGACAGCTCAAGTAACACAAACTACAATCGAATTACAACAGCTAAGAAAAGAACAGCAAGAAAATGGGGAGGAATGTAGACAAATTAACGAAGAGATGAATAGGCTGTCCAAAATGTACCAAGATGCTACAAAAGAAAATCAAAGAAAATCAACAAATCAAAAAAGAACTACAATTCACTAAAAATAGAAATGAGCAGCTAGAAAAAGAAAACAAAGTTAACAATATTGTTATACAGGGACTACCCTTAGATACAAACGATCCAGATGCACTTAAAGGTGGGATTACAAGGTTTATGAAACAAAATTTAGAAACAGACGTTAGTATAGAATCTACCCGTAAATTAGGCTTTAAAAATTGTCTGGTTAAGTTTGGAAATAATGCCGAAAAATGAAAAGTAATGAAAAATAAATATAAGTTGAGAAATATGGAAGAAAATAAGATTTATATAAATAATGACAGAACGAGAGGAGAAATGGAAATTGAAAAAAATAAGAGCCAAAGCAAAAGAAGAAAGGAACAATGGAAAATCAGTTAGAATTGGATATCAAAAACTAACGATTGAGGGTATTCAGTGGAGATGGAACAAAAACACAAATATGTTAGAGGAATCAACAACTCAGAACATCCAAAACAATGACTCAAAAAACTCTACGAATTAAATTGCAACGACTTCGACGGACCAACGAAAACGGTAATGAAAACAAGTAAAGAACCAAAAAAAGGAAGTAACAAAAAATGTAGCGGTAAATTAAATAACCTTCTGTCGCTATTCTGGAACTGCCAAGGAATAAACACCTTAGATGGTTCTGAAACACAGGACATTGAACATTTGAATAGTTTTCCTATCATTGGTCTTGTGGAGACCTGGATTACACAATCAGTACCTAGGCTGCCTTCATATTTAACGAAATACAACTTTTTCCATAGTCAAGCTATGAAAGACAATCAACGAGGAAGAGGAAGCGGATGTATCTTACTCCTTATAGCAAAAGACTTTCCGGGTCTTGAAACTGTAAATATAGTGGATTTAAGTAATATGTGGATATTTGTAAGATTGAATTTATGTAGTGTTTTTATTATTCTAGGTATTGTGTATCTCAAACCGGGGCTGGACGATTGCACCTGTATAGAAATGTTGGAAGAAACGACTAGAAATTTAACCTTTACATACCCTATTGTTCAGTTCATCATATATGGCGATTTTAATGCAAGGATAGGTCATCTCAATGGCTCTGGGGAAAGCAATCCCCTGAACTTTGATCTTCCCTTAGAAGGCCGCGAAACAATGGACAACGTGATTAATGTACGGGGTACACTACTTGTAGACGCACTTGAAAATTTAGGTTTTTTCGTTCTAAACGGCAGGTATGATGATAACCAAGGTATATACACTTAGTGTTTCAGATGAAACTCACGGTTTCTAGTTAATTCCACAATATAATAAAAGTTATTGAAAATTCTGAAAAATTGACAATTGTTTCGATAAATCAATATCATCGTCAGAATGAAGAAGTTACATTTTATTTTATGCCTACCTGATGTTTAGTAGTTATTCTCGGCTAGACCAAGAAGTGACCTAACTTGTGATTGACTTAATATATGTTTATAGAAAAAAGAAGAAGATGTGATATCACAAATATTGAAGCTTAGATATTATTAGCCCTATGGTGATATCCTGGATATCATCTTTCCAATTAAGATCAGTATAACTGTGCAATGATATAGAGAACCAGGAAAACTATATCTGCTGATCTTTACAATTATCAATTAAGAAGACAGTTTATTAGTGGAGAACTCCCTAGATTTAACTGTTCATTGACAACTTCATATTGTGGGTTTCTTAAATGTCTTCTAATTTCCAATTCTTCAAGGAAATCCAGTTCTGGTTTCTTTTCACGAATATGCAGCACTTCTAGTTTTGTGTTAGGTGTCAATGAATGATTGGTGTCAAGTAGATGTTTTGCGTAGTGAGATTTATCTGGTTGTTTTAACCTGTATGCTCGTAAGTGTTCACTATATCGGATTTCAAAATCAGGTCTGACCCAAATAGACAGCATTACATTCAGGGCATTTGAGTTTATATATACCTGACTTCTTTAATAGTGGTATTTTGGTTTTTACATTTAACAATTTTGTACTAACGTTACTTTCTGTTTTAAAAGAAATTGTTGTATTCGTTGCTGAAGATATTATCTTTGAAATATTATTAGAAATACTTCCTGCATATGTGATGGTTTTATAAGTTTTTATTTCATCAGCTTGTTTAGGAAATATTAGTTGTAATGCCACTTTTTCCTCTTTTTTACTAATTAGCTTATTTATCATATTTAATGGATAACCGTTGGATCTTGCTATTTGTCTAATTGTGTTAATCTCTCTATCATAATTACATTTGTTCATAACTGTCAAATTACTTACTCGAAATACTCTTAAAAACGTTTATCTTACAAAATGATAGTTCTACGAACTACGACCAACAACATGAAATCTAGTAACTGACAAACTTTATTTACAGCAAGTAATTTTATATATATATATATATATATATATATATATATATATATATATATATAATATTTACGCTGATTACGGGGTTTGCATCTTACACCGTGGAACAGCAACTCATCGGTTTCCATATGAATCGTTGATATATTCCTCCCCTCGTAAATTCAACTTACGCAGCAGACGTACTGCTGAGGGAGAATCTCTTTGCAAGGTTTGCTTGAATAAGCGAAGTTGACACCATTCGTAATTAAAAATTTATTCTGAGGTATTATCTCCTCAAACTGACTCCCTTCTAGTATTGAAGCCGGAAATAAATGGTAGTAATCAAAAACTTTGGGATATGTTATAGAAATTTTTAAAATATATGTAATTTTATTATTATATGAGTAGCAATCAATTTTAATTAATTTTTCATAGAGTAAAATTTTCTCGAATTCAATTTCTAAGGGCCATTCGTTTTTTGTAAATATTTTCTCCAAATTCTTTAATTGTTTAAATTAATCAGAAGTTTTAATTATGCTTGGATGCATCACTTGGAGTTTAGCAAATGTAATTGAATTTTCGATATTGTTTAAAACCGAATTATTCAATTCATACAGATCTATGATTAAGCTAATAGCCATCTTAATATGTGCATAATATTCGTATTTTGCTTGTCTGTTGATTAAATTATGGATAAATTTAATTTTTGTTTCCAAAATTTGTTCGTTATTGGTTATTTGTTCGATGGTTCTATTAAATTTATCAATGAGTGAGACTGATAATGAATTTTGATTTCTTATACTACTAGCTTAATTATTTTGGTTATTTTGTAATTCTTTGATGAGAGTTTCAAATCTAAATTTCCAGTGATAGATTTAAAGATTGATCCTATGCCGTTTATAAGGCCTCTTTTAGTTCTTGAAGGATGGGGCAATAATTCTGCTAGCTTATCGTTAATCTTGGTTTCTGTGAAGTCAAGCAATTTACAATAATTTGAGAGATCATTGTATGTTTTGAACAGCAAAGGCCCTAATTTTTGTGGCTTGGATTTGTAATTTATTTATTTCTAAAATAATTGGGTTCAAATCATAATAGTGTATAAGTCCATAACTGTAGATTTCAATTTTTACGGTTCCTAACTTAAAGGGTAGCAACCCGGGATTGTTAACTAGATTTCTAATTGTTATTTATCTTGGAGTTCCATAGTTCCAGAAAATCTGAAATAAAACAAAATTCTACATTCTAAATGATTGTCTTAATATTACGTGTGACAGTTGTGTAAAAGTATCGTACATAATTTTCTATTTTAACGTTTTTTCCGGGGACGTTTCAAGTTGTCCATATGTACCTTATCTCTATTTTGAGTTGAAGCTGTTTTATTTGCAAGGTTAACGGTTTTTAATTTGATTGGTAAAGTGTACTTATTAGCGTGATTTTGTCGTATGTGTTTTCTTACATATACTTTTTGATTAGGTTTAAATATTTCCGGTTTGTCTCGGTTTGTATTTAGTTTAGAAGTGATTTTTTCTTTTCGATTAATTCAGTCGGATTTAATTTTAGAGTACAATAATTTTGTTTTTTCTTTGTGATTGTTGATGTAATCATTTAAGAGTATTTTATTAATGTCAATGCCATAAACATCATTATTATTAATATGTCCGTTGACTATATCTATCGGTTTCATTTTTGTACTGGAATGAATCGAATGATTGTAAGCAAGTATAGCATATAACATTTTCATTTTAGCTGGGGTTTTTGAGAATCCTTTAGTATTTAGGAGTCGTATATGTTCTATTAGAGTTGAATGGAGTCTTTCTATTTGTCCGTTGGATTGAGGATGATTGGGAGAGGTAAAATGAACTTGAATTTTATGAAGGCTCAGTAGTTCTGTTAATACGAAATTTTTGAATTCTGTGCCATTGTCAACTATGATTTGTTTCGGTATGCCGTGATAAGAGAAGAATTTGATAAGCTTGTCTACCACTTTTGTACCAGAGGCAGAATTTATGTGCTATGCTTGAGCGTATTTAGAAAAGCTATCAATAATAGTTAGAAATTTTGTTTGTTCGATCGTGAAAGAATCTAAATGAATAATTTCGAATGGATTCGAGTCGATTGGGGTGATATTTAATTGCATATGTACTGGATTTCGTTCATATTTACTTTGATGGCAAATTTGACATTCGTTTATAAATGTTTGTACGGATTCTTTTAGGTTAGGCCAATAATATTTTTCTTTTAATCTTAAATAAGTTCCATCTATTCCTCGGTGATTTGATTTTCCTTCGTGATAGCTTTGTATGATATTTTTGATCTCTTCTTGATCTGTTACATCTATTAATTTTGTGGTACAACGTTTTAATTGGATTGAATTTGATCTGAAATATTTTTGTAATATTGTCGAAAATGGTTCGTACAATTCGGGGCTTTGAAATAAACGTGATATTGAATATTTGGTGAAATAAATTCTTTAATAATATTGATAATGTCTTGTTCTAGGTTATTTTTTGATATTTGCACAGTTATTTGTTTCTTCTTCTCAAATAATATTCTAACTTTAGGTTTCGCTGGAGAATGTAAAACGGAATTAATTATAATTTGATTTTGTCCGACGGTAACTGTGCATTTTGCGATAGGGATACCTATTACCGGATTTTCTTCAGCATTAGAATGAATCGTAATAAGAGACTCGTTTCCGTTTACGTTGATTCTATCGTCGTTGGGTTCATTTTGACGGTCAGGTGTTATTTGCTGTAATGCAGAGTCAGGATTGTTGTCACTTGAGTTTGTTGTCGACAAATTTTCATTGTCTAGTTCAGCGTCGGGATTTACTATCAAGGATATAGTGTCTAGGTCAGGGTTATCGTCTTGAGTTACTTCTGTTGGAATTTTTAGTTGTTTTTCAACTGTAAATGGCGAAGGTGTATTAATACTTCGTTGTGATTGAGACGGAATTGGTTCATTGCTAAAATTTGTATCGCGGCTCAAAACATCGTCAACATTTTTCCAAAAATTTTCATCATTAAGAATTTCGTTCGTTTCTTTAGTATTTATTCTAGATAATGCATCCGCATTAGTATTAAGGCTTCCACGTTTATATACAATTTTATGATCAAATTCGTCTAATTTAATTCGCCATCTAATGAGTTTAGAATTTGGGTCTTTTAGAGAAAAAAGCCATTGAAGTGGTTTTTGGTCACAAACAATGGTAAATTTTTTGCCATATGAGTAAGGTCGGAAATATTTGGTGGCCCATACAATGGCCAAAAGTTCTTTTTCTGCGGTATCATAATTGCGTTCAGAATTGTTAAGTGTTCGATATGCGTAAGCGACTGGAAGATCTTTTCCGATAGGACCTTGGGAAAGCACTGCACCGAGTGCTACATTACTGGCGTCTGTGGTCAAGTTGAAAAGTTTCGTGAAGTCGGGATACTGGAGAATCGGGTCATTGGTCAGAATGTTTTTGCATGTTTCGAAGCATGATAAGAATTCGTCATTGTGTTCGATTGTCGCGCCCTTTTTTAGTCAGTGGTTTCGTCAAGTGGGCGAAGTTTTTTATAAAACGTCTATAATATCCCATCAGTCCCAAAAATCCTTTGATTTGTTTAGTAGTTTTGGGTATAGGGTAATCTTTGATGGCTTTAATTTTATCTGGGTTGCATTTCACTCCAGAAGGGGTGACTACATGTCCGAGATAAGCTACTTCTTTTCTCAGGAATTCCAATTTATCTAATTGAATCTTGAAATTAGATTCTGTAAGTGGATCAAATACACATTTTAGTCTTTCTATATGCTCTTGTAATGAAGTGGAAAAAACGATTATATCGTGAAGGTATACAAGGCATTTTTCATTTTGTATGCCTCGTAGTATATTGTCCATTGCCCGCTGGAAGGTAGCTGGGGCATTTTTCAAACCGAATGGCATCCGGAGGAACTCCCAGTGTCCGGATTCGGTGCTGAAAGCTGTTTTCTCTATATCTTTTTCAGCCATCTCTAGCTGTTGAAAACCAGAAGTTAGGTCCAAAATTGTAAAGTATTGGCAACTACCTAACTTGTCTAATAAAATCGTCATATTAGGAAGTGGGTACTTGTCATCAATAGTTTTTTCGTTCAGACGTCTATAGTCTATGACTACACGAAATTTGGCTTTCCCAGAAGCGTCTTGTTTCTTGGGTATGACCCAAATTGGCGAATTCCAGGCACTTGAGCTTGGTCGAATAATTTTATGTTCAAGAAATTTCTGAATTTGTTTATCTACTTCTTTTTTGTACACAAAAGGATATCGATAGGTTTTAGCGTAAACAGGAATCTCGTAGGTGGTTCGTATTTCATGTTTAATTTTGTTCGTAAAAGTAAGTGGTGTGTTTCCGTTATAAAATATGTCAGAATATTCGGAACAAAGTTTAAGTATTTTGGATTTTTCCTCGTCGTTCAAGTGATCTGTTCTAATATTATTTAAATGTAAAGTTTGTCTAGAAGTGTCTTCTGGGTTATTCAATTCGAAATTTTTAAAAGCATTGTTATCAAATTTTTCTACAGGAAGTGGTTCTGAAAAACTTAATTTAACTGGATTTGTTGTGATATTTAAAATTGTAGTAATTGCTTCTCCATTTCTTGCAATTGATAGTGACTCTGGTATTTCACAACCGTGAAATTTTTGGTGTGGAATCACGATTTCACGATTCTCTATACTTGCTTTTATTTTGATAACCTTTTCAGTTCTAGGTTCGATAGTAATAGAGTTTATGTCTTTCTCAGTTTTATGAAAATTTAGTTTAATTTTACTATGTGGAGTTATTAACCATCCACTAGAAAAATTTATGTTGGCTTTTAATAATTTCAAGTTATCTAGGCCAATAAGTCCTTGGAATACACTATGAAATTTGAATACATAGAATTTGAGATTTAAATTATCAGATGAATTGAAAATTTTTGAAGAAGGGATTAGAGTGCTATATTTATGGGAAGATTCATGAAAAACTGATTTCACAGTAAATGGGTCATGAGTTAGGTTATCTGAAAAATATTCAAATGCAATTTCGGGATCTATGAAGGATTTTGATGATCCAGAATCTATTAAAAGTTTGATATTATACTCGGGGAATATTATATAAGGCAATTCACTATTATTACTTAAATTTATTGTAATTGATTCGGGGGCTATGTTTCCCCTAAGTTCTGAGGCGTTTCGTGAAAATTTGTAGAATTCTGATTTGAGGAATCGAAATAATCATTATTGTTTTGTTCTTCAAATTGATATTGTTCGTTTTCAGAATATGAGTTATCAGAATAATAATATTGTTCGGTTTCCTCGTCCTGAATATCAGCATTAAATAATTCCTCGGCTATAAAATTATTTTGTGGTCGAGAATTTCGGAAATGATTTTGATTTGAAGGACCTGGGTATGAGTTTCTGATATGTGAACTCATTGGGTGATTGTTTACTGTATTTCTTGTTGAAATACTCATGGGTGTGGGTTTTGGTAAATTTAAATTTTGACTTGCTTTGAATGCATTATGGTTCTATTGAGGTTTGAAGACTTGAGAATTCGTAGGAAAACGTTGGGGTTGTCTTGGAGTTATAGGGCGAATAGGTATATGTTGAGATGGAAATGATCTCTGAGCTCTGAAGAAATTATTAGGTGTATGAGTATTACATTGAGTTGGATTACTGTTAAAATTATGTCGTTGTAAAAAAGGCTTACCGGTTGCTTTATATTTGGTTGATTAGTAAAATTTTGGAAATAATGTAAATTGTCGTCTTTTAAAACGTATTGTAAAGCTTCGGCTAAATTATTTGGTTTCATGCATCTAATAGTTGTACCTAACGGTTCTTTAAGTCCTGATAAAAATGTTGTTAAAGCTATATTATCATATAAATTTCTTTTTAAAATTTTTGAGTCATTTTCGATTTCATGAACGTCCACATAACTACACAAAAGATTGAGAATGTTCAAAACTCTATCATAGAATTGCTGTGGTTTTTCATTTGATTGTTGTCTCATCATTAGTAAATCCCTATTTAGACAAGTTTCGTCTCTCTGATCTGCGAAATTTCTCGTAAAAGCATCTCTTAACTCATTCCAAGTAGATACATTTTGTATATTTACGACGAATTTAGCATTACCAGTTAACTTAGATATTAGACAATTCAATAAATACACATTTTGGAAACAATTTGGTGTGTCTATTCTGTAAAATGAATCAATTATTGATTTACAGACACTTATATATCTGTTCAAATAATTTGGATTGCCATCGAAATCTGGCACACCTTTTAGATATTCTGGTCTAAATTCGGCCATGATTAAATTATTATTAATTGAACTTTGATTTAAAATTAGTGAGTCAGTTGAAGGATCTACTTTTAAACTTTGAAGAATGTTTGATAATTGGAACATATATATTTTTAATGACCGTCAATACTCAATATTTCTTATATTTTCATGGGTTTCGGTCAGAAATAAAATCACTTGCTTATGATGGTAACGTTTCGGTCTATTTTATTTAAACCATTTTCAAACCCTTTTATCGATTTTGCCTCCGTAGAGGCGTGTCTACTACTGTTGTAGACAAGCCTCTACGGAGGCGAAATCAATAAAAGGGTTTGAAAATGGTTTAAATAAAATAGACCGAAACGTTACCATCATAAGCAAGTGATTTTATTTCTGACCGAAACCCATGAAAATATAAGAAAAATTTGATAATTGGTCAACTTCAGACATAAAAATTTATTGTACTTACAGTAATAATAGAAGAAATATTTCATGCATTCCCATAGAGATATACTCCGGTTCGGCAATTTTTGTCTTCCTCAGATGAATATCTCTGCAAAATTGGACTATTGTCGTTCCAATTCCCGTTGATGGACTTCTTCGTGATTGGGATCGTTTCGTTGTGGGATACACTGGATTTCCTGACGTTCTAGGAGCCACTCTAAACTTCCACTTGCACAAAACAACAAGTCCGTAGATTCCGGTACTCAGTCAACCGTTAAAACGAAAATTAACGCGTTCGATACGTATTAATTCTGAATATCTTACTGACTGCGCCACTTTCAAATTACTAACTAGGAATACTCTTTTTAAAAACGTTTATTTTACAAAATGATAGTTCTACGAACTACGACAAACAACATGAAATCAAGTAACTGACTAGCTTTATTTACAACAAGTAATTTTATATATATATATATATATATATATATATATATATATATATATAATATTTACGCTGATTACGGGGTTTGCATCTTACACCGTGGAACAGCAACTCATCGGTTTCCATTTGAATCGTTGATATAATTCATAGGAACTGAAAAAGCTCTATGTATCATTGAATTATATGCTGCTAGTCTGTGTGACACAGGGCTGTTAGAATTGAATGGAATTGTTACATCAGTTTGTGTTGGTTTTCGGTAAATTGCATAATCAAGTACATTATTAACTCTTTGAATTTTTAAATCAAGAAAATTGATTGAGCTATTTTCTTCAATTTCTAATGTAAATTTAATTTTCGGGTGTAAATTATTGATGTGGTTGAAAAATACATCTAATTGTCGTTCACTGCCCATGAAACAAGCTAATATGTCATCTACATATCTATACCAAAATAAAATATTTTTCGAAATATTACTTTCAAAGATCTTTCTTTCTGAATTGTCCATAAAAATGTTAGCTAAAATAGGTGAAATAGGGCTTCCCATTGGTAAACCTTCATTTTGAATATATATCTTATTGTCAAAAGTGAAATAATTCTGACTAATGCATACATCAAATAAATTAAGTATATCTGATATCACTCCTGGATTAATATTTTTATCTTCTAGTAATTTTCTTACAAGTATTAGACATTCTTTAGGAGGAATTTTAGTCAACATGTTAGTTACATCGAACGATATGAGTTTATAGTTATCTTGTAAGTGGATTGCTTTCAACTTTTTGATTAGTTCTATTGAATTCCTAATTGAGTACTGAGATTCATATCGGTAAGTATTGAGTATATTGTTGAGCTTCTTTGCCAATATATTATTAGGAGTATTAACATAAGAGACTACAGGTCTAATTGGTTTCGTTATTTTATGTAATTTAACTGTTCCATATAATTGTGGACAATGAGGATTCTTATGTATGATAGACCTCTTTTCGTAATCATTTGAAAGATGATTTGAATTATTAACAATATCCCTTACATTATTAGAAAACTTCTTTGTTGGGTCTGCTTTAAGAACTTTTACATCGCTGGATTCTATAAGTATATAACTACTTTGGAATTGTAATTTTCAGTCGTCAAAATGACAGTAGCGTTCCCCTTATCAGATTTTGTAACTGTTAGGTTATTATTCTCAATCTTCTTTTTTATTGCGTTTAAAACTGAAATGTCATTTTTTGTTTGACGTTTAACTTTTGAAGGTTCAATATTTTTGATTAAATTGGCAATTTTCAATTTCTCATAAAGAAAATTATTTGAATTAGATTTTAAAGCTATTTCTGACTCTGTAGCTATAATTTGTTTAATATTATTCGTAAATTTAGGTGGTATGCTGTACTTTAAACCTTTATTTGAAAATTCTATTTCACTATTTGTAAAATTAGTGTCTGAAAGGTTTTCAAATCGTGGTGCAAAGTGTGTTGGTATGTAGGTACTTACAGTTTCATGATGTTTTGAGTATTGAATTTTATGTTGTGTGTGTTCAAGATTCTGTAGCTTCTTTTCTTGTTTCTTAAATTTCATATGCTTCATCGTGCTGACATTTTCTCTAATTTTGTCATCCAAACAGTCAAATTCTACTGGATGTAATTGGAATGTGAGTTCTGAATGTACAACTTTTATGTAGTTGTCTAAGGAGTCTCTAATTTTGAACCATTTCTTACATTCGGATTTTATCCAAACTCGTTGAGCACATTTTATAGCTTTTTGTGCTTGTGGTGTTTTATTGTGACATTTTATATTCACATAATTTGGTAATACCTCTTTTCTAAGGCATTCTTGGTTAAACCAAATGTTTTGTGATGCTTTGTAACGTTTTTGTAGTAACTTCTGGTACAGTCGGGTCAAATCTTCTCTCGAAGATTTTTTAATGAAATTGACTGTCTCGACCCTTACTTCGTGGAATATGCTCATATTAGTGTTTTTAAATAAAACTCAAGGTCTCTAGTTAATTCCACAATATAATACAAGTTATTGAAAATTCTAAAAAATTGACAATTGTTTCGATAAATCAATATCATCGTCAGAATGACAGAAGTTACATTTCATTTTATGCCTACCTGATGTTTAGTAGTTATATTTGGCTAGACCAAGAAGTAACCTAACTTGTGATTGGCTTGATATATGTTTATAGAAAAAAGAAGAAGATGTGATATTACAAACATTGAAGCTTAGATATTATTAGCCCTATGGTTCAAAATTAGAGACTCCTTAGACAACTACATAAAAGTTGTACATTCAGAACTCACATTCCAATTACATCCAGTAGAATTTGACTGTTTGGATGACAAAATTAGAGAACATGTCAGCACGATGAAGCATATGAAATTTAAGAAACAAGAAAAGAAGCTACAGAATCTTGAACACACACAACATAAAATTCAATACTCAAAACATCATGAAACTGTAAGTACCTACATACCAACACACTTTGCACCACGATTTGAAAACCTTTCAGACACTAATTTTACAAATAGTGGAATAGAATTTTCAAATAAAGGTTTAAAGTACAGCATACCACCTAAATTTACGAATAATATTAAACAAATTATAGCTACAGAGTCAGAAATAGATTTAAAATCTAATTCAAATAATTTTCTTTATGAGAAATTAAAAATTGCCAATTTAATCAAAAATATTGAACCTTCAAAAGTTAAACGTCAAACAAAAAATGACATTTCAGTTTTAAACGCAATAAAAAAGAAGATTGAGAATAATAACCTAACAGTTACAAAATCTGATAAGGGGAACCCTACTGTCATTTTGACGACTGAAAATTACAATTCCAAAGTATATAACTTTATAGAATCCAGCGATGTGAGAGTTCTTGAAGCAGACCCAACAAAAAAGTTTTCTAATAATGTAAGGGATATTGTTAATAATTCAAATTATCTTTTAAATGATTACGAAAAGAGGTCTATCATACATAAGAATCCTCATTGTCCACAATTATATGGAACAGTTAAATTACATAAAATAACGAAACCAATTAGACCTGTAGTCTCTTATGTTAATACTCCTAATAATATATTGGCAAAGAAGCTCAACAATATACTCAATACTTACGGATATGAATCTCAGTACTCAATTAGAAATTCAATAGAACTAATCAAAAAGTTGAAAGCAATCCACTTACAAGATAACTATAAACTCATATCGTTCGATGTAGCTAACATGGTTACTAAAATTCCTCCTAAAGAATGTCTAATACTTGTAAGAAAATTACTAGAAGATAAAAATATTAATCCAGGAGAGATATCAGATATACTTAATTTATTTGATGTATGCATTAGTCAGAATTATTTCACTTTTGACAATAAGATATATATTCAAAATGAAGGTTCACCAATGGGAAGCCCTATATCACCTATTTTAGCAAACATTTTTATGGACAATTTAGAAAGAAAGATCTTTGAAAGTAATATTTCGAAAAATATTTTATTTTGGTATAGATATGTAGATGACATATTAGCTTGTTTTATGGGTAGTGAACGACAATTAGATGTATTTTTCAACCACATCAATAATTTACACCCGAAAATCAAATTTACATTAGAAATTGAAGAAAATAGCTCAATCAATTTTCTTGATTTAAAAATTCAAAGAGTCAATAATATACTTGATTATTCAATTTACCGAAAACCAACACAAACTGATGTAACAATTCCGTTCAATTCTAACCACCCTGTGTCACACAGACTAGCAGCATATAATTCAGAGATACATAGAGCTTTTTCAGTTCCTATGAACAAATGAATTTTGATAGGGAGATTAATACAATTAGACAAATAGCAACATCTAACGGTTATCCATTAGATATGATTAATAAGCTAATTAGTAAAAAAGAAGAAAAAGTGGCATTACAACTAATATATCCTAAACAAGCTGATGAAATTAAAAATTATAAAACCATCACATATGCAGGAAATATTTCTTATAATTTTTCAAAGATAATATCTTCAGCAACAAATACAACAATTTTTTCTAAAACAGAAAGTAACGTTAGTACAAAATTGTTAAATGTAAAAACAAAAATACCACTATTAAAGAAGTCAGGTATATATAAACTCAAATGTCCAGAATGTAATGCTGTCTATTTGGGTCAGATCCTTAGGAATTTTGAAATACGATACAGTGAGCACTTACGAGCATACAGATTAAAACAACCAGATAAATCCCACTACGCAAAACATCTACTTGACACCAATCCTTCATTGACACCTAACACAAAACTAGAAGTACTACATATTTGTGAAAAGAAACAAGAACTGGATTTCCTTGAAGAACTGGAAATTAGAAGACATTTAAGAAACCCACAATATGAAGTTGTCAATGAACAGTTAAATCTAGGGAATTCTCCACTAATAAACTGTCTTCTTAAGTGATAATTGTAAAGATCAGCAGATATAGTTTTCCTGGTTCTCTATATCATTGCACAGTTATACTGATCTTAATTGGAAAAATGATATCCAGGATATCACCATAGGGCTAATAATATCTAAGCTTCAATATTTGTAATATCACATCTTCTTCTTTTCTCTATAAACATATATTAAGCCAATCACAAGTTAGGTTACTTCTTGGTCTAGCCGAGAATAACTACTAAACATCAGCTAGGCATAAAATGAAATGTAACTTCTGTCATTCTGACGATGATATTGATTTATCGAAACAATTGTCAATTTTTAAGAATTTTCAATAACTTGTATTATATTGTGGAATTAACTAGAGACCTTGAGTTTCATTTAAAAACACTAATATGAGCATATTCCACGAAGTAAGGGTCGGGACAGTCAATTTCATTAAAAAATCTTCGAGAGAACTGTACCAGAAGTTACTACAAAAACGTTACAAAGCATCACAAAACATTTGGTTTAACCAAAAATGCCTTAGAAAAAAGGTAATAGCAAATTATGTGAATATAAAATGTCACACTAAAACACCACAAGCACAAAAATCTATAAAATGTGCTCAACGAGTTTGGATAAAATCAGAATGTAAGAAATGGTTCAAAATTAGAGACTTCTTAGACAACTACATAAAAGTTGTACATTCAGAACTCACATTCCAATTACATCCAGTAGAATTTGACTGTTTGGATGACAAAATTAGAGAAAATGTCAACACGATGAAGCATATGAAAGTTAAGAAACAAGAAAAGAAGCTACAGAATCTTGAACACACACAACATTAAATTCAATACTCAAAACATCATGAAACTGTAAGTACCTACATACCAACACACTTTGCACCACGATTTGAAAACCTTTCAGACACTAATTTTACAAATAGTGAAATATAATTTTTAAATAAAGGTTTAAAGTACAGCATACCACCTAAATTTACGAATAATATTAAACAAATTATAGCTACAGAGTCAGAAATAGCTTTAAAATCTAATTCAAATAATTTTCTTGATGAGAAATTAAAAATTGCCAATTTATTCAAAAATATTGAACCTTCAAAAATTAAACGTCAAACAAAAAATGACATTTCAGTTTTAAACGCAATAAAAAAGAAGATTGAGAATAATAACCTAACAGTTACAAAATCTGATAAGGGGAACGCTACTGTCATTTTGACGACTGAAAATTACAATTCCAAAGTATATAACTTTATAGAATCAAGCGATGTAAAAGTTCTTAAAGCAGACCCAACAAAGAAGTTTCCTAATAATGTAAGGGATATTGTTAATAATTCAAATTATCTTTTAAATGATTACGAAAAGAGGTCTATCATACATAAGAATCCTCATTGTCCACAATTATATGGAACAGTTAAATTATATAAAATAACGAAACCAATTAGACCTGTAGTCTCTTATGTTAATACTCCTAATAATATATTGGCAAAGAAGCTCAACACTATACTCAATACTTACGGATATGAATCTCAGTACTCAATTAGAAATTCAATAGAACTAATCAAAAAGTTGAAAGCAATCCACTTACAAGATAACTATAAACTCATATCGTTCGATGTAACTAACATGTTTACTAAAATTCCTCCTAAAGAATGTCTAATACTTGTAAGAAAATTACTAGAAGATAAAAATATTAATCCAGGAGTGATATCAGATATACTTAATTTATTTGATGTATGCATTAGTCAGAATTATTTCACTTTTGACAATAAGATATATATTCAAAATGAAGGTTTACCAATGGGAAGCCCTATATCACCTATTTTAGCAAACATTTTTATGGACAATTTAGAAAGAAAGATCTTTGAAAGTAATATTTCGAAAAATATTTTATTTTGGTATAGATATGTAGATGACATATTAGCTTGTTTTATGGGTAGTGAACGACAATTAGATGTATTTTTCAACCACATCAATAATTTACACCCGAAAATTAAATTTACATTAGAAATTGAAGAAAATAGCTCAATCAATTTTCTTGATTTAAAAATTCAAAGAGTTAATAATGTACTTGATTATTCAATTCACCGAAAACCAACACAAACTGATGTAATAATTCCATTCAATTATAACCACCCTGTGTCACACAGACTAGCAGCATATAATTCAATGATACATAGAGCTTTTTCAGTTCCTATGAACAAATGTAATTTTGATAGGGAGATTAATACAATTAGACAAATAGCAACATCTAACGGTTATCCATTAGATATGATAAATAAGCTAATTAGTAAAAAAGAGGAAAAAGTGGCATTACAACTAATATATCCTAAACAAGCTGATGAAATTAAAACTTATAAAACCATCACATATGCAGGAATTATCCACTAATAAACTGTCTTCTTAAGTGAAAATTGTAAAGATCAGCAGATATAGTTTTCCTGGTTTTCTATATCATTGCACAGTTATACTGATCTTAATTGGAAAAATGATATCCAGGATATCACCATAGGGCTAATAATATCTAAGCTTCAATATTTGTAATATCACATCTTCTTCTTTTTTCTATAAACATATATTAAGCCAATCACAAGTTAGGTTACTTCTTGGTCTAGCCAAATATAACTACTAAACATCAGGTAGGCATAAAATGAAATGTAACTTCTGTCATTCTGACGATGATATTGATTTATCGAAACAATTGTCAATTTTTTAGAATTTTCAATAACTTGTATTATATTGTGGAATTAACTAGAGACCTTGAGTTTCATTTAAAAACACTAATATGAGCATATTCCACGAAGTAAGGGTCGAGACAGTCAATTTCATAGATATGAATAGTTTTAACACAAGCCATATCAATAAAATTTTATCACAATACCTACAGAAAATTTTGTATGAGGATTCAAATAAAATATTTCTCAGTACACTTCATACATCGTATAAATACCTTTTACAAGATCGAAATGAACCAAGCAAGTATCTACAGGGGGATTCTACATTACATATTAAAAGGCTCGTCGCACAAATCCGAACCGCTAACTCCGAAGTACTGTCTATATATTTAAATAATATGTCTCACAAAATAAATACAACCCTAATCTGTTCAATCTGTAATAAACTATTACCAGAAACGCTTGAGCATATAATTTTAGTGTGTCCAATGTATCACAGCATAAGAGCTCACTTTATTAAACCTCGGGGCCATTCAGATGACTTAGACTCACTACTTACCTCAACAGACAGAAAGCAACTGAAGGAATTATATCGATTTATGAACGAGGCAATGAAAATCAGATCATTCATAATCAATGAATAATGAACCAAAAATGATTTGTATACGTATGTGTTGTACATATATATGAGTACGTGGGTATGTTTATACAAAATTACAGAGCAATCGTTCAGTACCTATATGCTCAAACTCAGAATTGCTTATTGTAGAATATCTTATGTAGTACTAGCTGGCTCTCTTGTTCATGTATTATATGTATACAACGGAACAATAAAATATATTATTATTATTATTATTATTATTATTATGTATTTCAAAAACTTCCGAAAGCTCTTTTCGTTTCCGGCGGCTCTGTTCCGATTCAATGCGCGTACTGCTTAATACTTTCAAACCTGTTTTTGGCAAAATAAAATAGGGTATTCGAGGACATTTTTAATATTATTTAGACTTATAGAGGAGGTGGATCGGAAGTCGGGCCTATCTGAAAATCCTGATTGTCTACCTCTTCGTAATTGTCGTAATTGTTTTCAGAAAATTCGAGCTGTTCGTCTGTGGTATTTACGTTAAAATGATGAGTTCTTCTAGTGGAAATACTCATGGGTTCATTGTTAGGATTAATAGTTTGTACGCCACTCATCGGGGCGTGATAAGATTTATTTCGATAATTGGTGGGGTTCCTATGAAGTGGAGAACGATTAAAAGGTTGAGAATAATTATTATTTCTGGAATTATTGGTCTGATAATTGTTTCTATGAATATTTGTATTGTTTGGGGGAGTGTTTCGGAACGAATTAAAATGTGGTTGAGGTTGATGGTTGAAATTTCCAGTATTATTACGTGAAAAATTGGGTCTTACGTTATTTGACTGTGGGACTGGAATATTGGGCTTTTTTGTAGGCGAAAATGCTTTCTTATTCTGTTGACTTTTCAAAAAGTTCATGTACTGCTGTTGATGTTGCCATTACTGAGGAAAATGAAATGAAAGTAATGCTAAGTATTGCAGAGAATCCGCATACAAGTGTGACAAATATTTCACAACAGCAAGACATAAGTCATGGCACGGTTCAGAGAATCCTTAAAAAACATAAAATGCATTCCTATCGTACCCAACTTCATCAAGAGTTACTTGACCGTGATTTGCAAAGAAGAGTAACATTTTGTGAATGGGCCCAATTTAGAATAAATCGCCAGAGAAATTTTTTTGATTTTGTGCTTTTTGCAGATCAGGCGACTTTTCATAAAAATGGATTTGTAAATCGACATAATTCTCATTATTATGCAACTTCTAATCCAAATATCGTCTCAATACGTAATAGCCAATGGAGGTGGTCATTAAATGTTTGGGGTGGAATAGCAGGTGATTATGTGATAGGACCATACTTCTTTGATGAGAGAGTTACTGGTGCGTTTTATTTAAATTTTCTTCAGAATCACTTGCCAGTTTTATTAGAAGAAGTTCCACTCAATATTCGGCGACAAATGTGGTATTTGCATGATGGTGCGCCTGTTCATAATACTGCGCCTATACAAAATCATCTCAATACCGAATTCCAAAACAGATGGATTGGAAGAGGGGGCCCAACTGATTGGCCAACCATGTCTCCCGATTTAACAAAAGTGGATTTCTTTTGTTGGGGTTTTATAAAAAATGAGGTTTATAAAACTCCCCCTACTACTAGAGAGAATATGACAGAAAGAATCAGAGCGGCATTTCGATCTGTTAACGTTTTTATGCTGAGAAATGTTAGTCATTCATTTGAACTTAGACTGCAGCATTGCATTGATGTTAACGGTGAACACTTTGAACATTTAGTTTAATATTACGGTTAGGATTATACTTTTGATGATTTGTTTTGCTCAAATAGTTTATTAAGATTTATTATTATTTAGGATTTTTTGTAACATTCAACGTTTATTTTTTCACATAAGTTAATAATTATGATTTACAATAGATATTACAAAATCACTCTGTTTTCATAAACTTGGGTATAGGGTATACTAAAATTAAAGTTACATGATCGAATATTCTATTTGCGCTAAAAAATACAGGGTGTTCCATTTGAAAGAAGAGAGAAAATGAAAGGTTCGAGTTTCCGTCCACCCTGTATACAAAAGGTGACATAATTAAAATTTAATAAAATACGGAGATATTGCATCATATTACGATACTCTGTTAGGAAAAATAAAATTCTTTTCTTCAACGTACAATAAGCTACAGAGCGTTGACTTAACTATGATTTTCACATAAACGTGTCCATACCTTTTGAAGGACTCCGTATAACGTAGCAAAACCTTATATCAAAAGCTTCAAAAAAATGTGAGCAATTCGAATTCGGTATAATATACAGGGGTTCTCATTTAAAAAGTCGTATGTTTGGTTGGTAACGGAGTTATGCATCACTCTGTATAGTTCGAGATAATTTCAAAATATGGATCTTAAAGACATCTACTATTTTTGTTGTTAACATTTTTTGATATCTCTTAAAATAACCCATATACCTAAGTTTGTCGTAAGATTGGTACACCCTGTATATAATAAATTGTTCGATTTTCTTGGACCACAGTTCAAGATGTATTTGTTACAGTTTCTTGGGGTTCTGTCCTTAGTAATATTTAGAATCTAAAATAGACTCTGAGACATCGTGTATAATTAATTTATTTCAACGTTTCGGCTGCAATCCAAGTCTTTATCAAAAACTACAAAAAGTGTATAATAAAATAAAATTTTCAAGTCTATGCCTCACTCGCTTTAACAAATCAACCAATTGTGTACAATACTCACATATTTACTCCATTGGAACGTCACAATGTTTAAAAACATTTAAAAACAGACCATTCTCACATTACATTTAGAAACTTTCTAGTTATAGCCGAACAATCATCAAACAATACATTCAGATACGTACAATACATCAACTGTGATTAACAGTTCGTTGCAAACTTTTTCTTATTCCATATTTTTATTTTCATTTTACGAGGGCGTTTCTAAACATTGTTTATATCGTGCTAGGTGTGGACAGAGTATGGTTTGTTGTTTACTGTTATTTAAATTATGTTTACTTGTTTTATTAGTATTATTGTAATAAATTGTAATATATCTTACTCAAATTATTGGTATCAAAGTTTTGGAATTGACTTTTTTTTTGTTTGTTTGTATATAGATCATTTCGAGGAGTTCTCGTTTTTGCTGTTAGTTTCAGTTTTCAGAATTTTTGATTGTTCGTAATTAAAATTATGCTTAGTTTCCATGATATGCTTAGTTATTGCTGTTCTATTTTTTTGTCATACTTATGACTATTTAGTCTGTTTTTTAAATACTGACTCGTTTGTCCTACATACACCTTATTACAATCCTTACACGTACATGAAACTGTTTTCGGAATTGTCGTCGAAATTAGCAAAACAGAAGAATCTTTTCATTGCAATGCAAAAACAATAACCTAACACTGTAACGCGAAAAATGCGCCAAGCCGTCGTAAATTTAACGATTGGCAAGCTTGTCGAGAGATAGAATCCTAAGCACGGTATGCGAGACGTAGTCAGTCCTCCATTTGCCGTCGAAGTGTACACACACGTTATTAACTTTAAAAACTTTTGCATGTGCTCTGGGAGCCATTAGAAGTCGCTAAGAAAAACCGACAACTTCGTCGTAGGGAAAGAAAAATACGGCTGGAACCAACAGCTGGTAGCTTTGACCCGATAAGTTATTGAACCAAAAACGGTCGATGACTGTGGGTTCCTTAAGGATTTACAGGAATTGTATATTGGTGGTAAATTTTCCGTAGACGGCGTTAGCTAGAAGGATTCATTAACAAGGGTTTTTTTTGTAACTCACTGATTGGAATTTAATGGGTCAGTGAGACCAGATTCCAGGAGGACTGGATTAGTCTGGAGCAACATCAGTTCCTGTTCTGGTTCCGGAAAAGGATAAGTGAATAGTTTTCCTTTTTATTCATCATTTTCATTAGTAAATTCACCTTTATGCGTCACATATTACCATTTTACATTTAAAGATTTATTTCTTTTTGCCACAATTATTATTATTATAATCTGGCTTACACTGGTACTTTGTATTTAAAAATTTCAAATCTTTGCTCATAGTTTAAAAACACGCTAAGACACTACGGTACGTACCTGGTATTGCGCTATTTAGTGGTTTTATTTTATTTTATTATTTTTTTTTGCCTATTTCTGAAAATCTTGTGAATATAACTTGCACCGTTCATAATTTTGAATTGTATTTTCGCTAGCAACGCTAAACGCGATTGCTATTCAAATTTTAGGTCTATGCAACAATTTATATTGATATTGGTATAATTTGCGGAAGGGTGAACCCTTGTAATTGTACATTGTTGATTTTTGATATATATATATATATATATATATATATATATATATATATATTATCGTGGTATTTTTGAGATATTGTACATGAACTATTTGGTCGTTTCCCTAGAACTATAGAATCTGCTCGACAGTTATTTATTTGTTTGTAACTGACGAGTAAGTTAGGAATTTTTTTGGATTTATGTAGATTTCGGCCTTCAGCCCATCTACATCCTGTGTTTACAGCCTTCAGCTGAGCCCAGACATTATTTGCGATATTGTTGTAGTGACATTGTAACAAATATTTTGAAAATAGACCTTTGGTCCACCAAGACTAATTAAAATTTCAATCAGGGTGTATTTGCTGACTTTTGTTTACTTATGATAATTTACGTATCAGTTTAACCTTTGGAGTGTGTAGTGAGTGTTGTTATCCCACTGAGGAGTTGTGGGCTAATTAAAGAAGTCTTGGGTGCTTGCCAAAACTTCTCTGGCGCCCTTTTTGTATACTTAATAATTTTTTTGAAGAATCCACCCCTTCTTCGACTCGAAGCTAGTCGACTGGCTAGCACGGGTTGTACCACGTGAGACAACCCGCATACCTATAACGAGCACTGTGAGGGTTTGTAGGTTTTTCTCGTTATAACACGATTTTTTTTAAATATAAATATAGAACATATCACTTTTAATTGTAAATATTTAGAACAAAAATTTTTGGAGAATGTTTTTAACAATTTTAAAAGAAACACAATTAATGTATTTCTCACTGACACAGCTAAAAATATAAATAGTTCACAAAAACAGAAAGAGATACTTCATAAATGCATAAAAAGTATTTTATCCCATGACCTCCGCAGTTTGTTCATGGAAAGAGGAAATAAGAACAATGAAAAAATGTTTCTCAGAATCAAAGACAAAAATATAAATGAGATTAAACAATTATGTAACAAGCAATACCCAAAATTAACAAATACAAACAAAACTAACTGGACCGTAAATCTAACAAACACAGATATACCTGATGACGTTATTGACATTTTAAGTTTAGGGCCCAATTTCTCTTTGCCAATTGAAAACCAAAATAAAATTCCAATAAACGATATAATTTGTAATTTAAAAACTCAATACAGGGTATTTCACCTCAGAATAGAGACACTATTAGGGCATAATGTACTAATATTTTAACAAACCATGAAAACAATTTTAACCCTAATAAATGCAATCAGTAAAACAAGGTATTACTCAAAATGTACACAAATGATTATGAAAATAAAAAGAACGACTTGCTCTCAGATACTACCACATACAAAAAAATTAAAAATGACCCAACTAACATACACCAAAAAATAAACAATGATCTAATTAATAGATGCGAAAAGGAATCATATATACCATCAAAAATAGCTAATAATCTGGAAATACATAATGCAATTCCACTTAGAATATATGGATTACCTAAGGTTCACAAACCAGATATACCACTTAGACCAATTGTATCATGTATACAATCACCATTTGAAAAATTATCTACGTTTCTAAAACATATAATCAGCAATGTAACCTATGAAAATGAACACTACATCAAAGACGTTTGGCAATTTAAAGAAAAAATAAAAAACGTTACACTACCTGAAGATTACATTATCATTTCTTTAGACGTAGTTTCACTATATACAAATGTCACTACAGAACTGGTGCTGAAAGTGATTGGAAAAAAATGGAATGAAATTAAAAAGAATACTGATATAACATATACTGAATTTTCAGATGCAGTAAAATTGAATTCAACTTACTTTTTGTACCAAGACAAATTTTATGAATAGATTGAAGGCTGTGCAATGGGGGTATCCCTTTCTAGTGTGATTGCCCAGTTTGTTATGGAAGACCTAGAAACAACCATATTAAAAAAATTGAAGTTCAACGTACCCTTTTTCTACAGGTACGTCGATGACTGTTTGCTCGCAATTCCAAAGGATAAGTGTGATTATGTACTACAAGAATTCACCAATTATCATCCTAAATTGCAATTTACTATGGGAATACAAAATAACCACTAAATTAACTTCTTAGATGTTACCTTACACAATAAAGATGGGAATATAAAAACAGCCTGGTTTACAAAACCAACATGGTCAGGTAGATATCTTATCCTATGTCTCAAAAAAAATCGATGATTATTGCTTTAGCTGACAGAGCGATCGCTTTTTCTGATCCGGAATATCGACAAGATGCTATACAAAAGGCTAAACAGGCATTGGGTAAAAACAGTTATCCCGAACTCTATTTTTAAGAAAAGTATTCATAAATTCCACAACTCAACAGCTAACCAATCGGTATCTAAACAACAACACGTTAATTTCTTAACATTACCATATACACCTAATTTAACTGAGAAAATAAAAAATGTTTTTAAACAAGAAAAAATTCAAATTAGTTATAAAGGCACAACTTAATCAACAAGAGTTACAGTACTTTAAAAACAAAAACACCTAAAGATAAAAAAAGTCATGTTGTGTATGAAATTCCTTGTAAGGATTGTAATAAGGTGTATATGGGACGAACGAGTCAACATTTAGAAAACAGACTAAATAGCCATAAGTATGACAAAAAAAATAAAACAGCATTAACTAAGCATATGATGGAAACTAAGCATAATTTTAATTACGAACAAACAAAAATTCTAAAAACTGAAACTAACAACAAAAAACGAGAACTCCTCAAAATGATCTATACACAAAAAAACAATAACAATGTCAATTTCAAAACTGATACCAATAATTTGAGTGAGATATATAGATATAATGTGAGAATGGCTGTTTTTAAATGGTTTTAACCATTGTGACGTTCCAATGGAGAAAATTCCTGTTCTAAATATGTGAGTATTGTACATAATTGATTGTTTTGATAATGTGAGTGAGGCATAGACTTGAAAATTTTACTTTCTTATACACTTTTTGTAGTTTTTGATAAAGGCTTGGATTGCAGCCGAAACGTTAAAATTAATTAAGTATACACAATGACTCGAAGTCTATTTTAAGTTTTAAATATTACCCCGAACCCCAAGAAACTGTACATACACACACACACACACACACACACACACACACACACACACACACACACACACACACACACACACACACACACACACACACACACATAGCCCTATTATAGCTTGTTTTGTGATGGATGACTTATTGGATACTGTAATCCCGGTTTTACCGTTTACCCTATTATTCATAAAAAAGTATGTCGATGACATGATTGTTGCTTTACCTAGAGACATAGTTGATAAAATTCTATTTGTTTTCAACAGCTATGATCCCTATATACAATTCACCATTGAGGTAGAAAACGACCAATGCCCTGTACCTTTATTAGATACTAAGTTTATTCGTATTGATAATACGTTGTATATAGATTGGTATCGAAAACCAATCTTGTTAGGGAGGTACATGAGTTACTGGTCCTATCATAAACACTCTATGAAGGTTAATTTGGTGAAACAAATGAAGAGTAGAGTATTAAACATTTCTGACCCTTCATTCCATGATAAGAACTTAAAACACCTTTTCCAACTTTTCATTGATAACTATTATCCTAGGACTTTAGTAAGAAAATTTTTATTCAGTACGTCAGCCATCAATAATAGCAATATTAACAATAACAACGAAGTTGAAAGTGTTCAAACCAGTGCTGGAGTGGTTGCAGTAGATAATCCATTTTATGTTTCCATACCTTACATAAGGGATGTTTCCCCTAAAATTTGTAGAATTTTTAAACAACTTAGTAACGTTAAGATTGATTTTAGTACAGTTTTGACAATTAAATCTGTTTTTAGCTCTCTCAAACGTGATTTACTCTATACCTTGTAGTGATTGTGATAATAAATATATTGGCCAGACTTCTAGGACCGTTTCCCAAAGGATATCGTCCCATAAGTCTAACACTCGGCTGCATCCAGAGACATGTGCTCTGGCAGAACATGTGAATGTAGAGGACCATTATATGAATTATTCTGATGTGAAGGTTTTAACAATGGAAAATAATTATCATCAGAGGCTCTTTTTGGAAATGACTTTTATCGCACAGGAGCCAAATACTATCAATAAAAAATCAGATATAAAAAATCTTGAAATTTACTCTTTTTTACTGTCTGTTGACAAACAACAAAATTTCAATATGATTCGGGATTTACATAATTTTTCAATTTTATCATAAAAATGTATATATAAATATATTCAATTTATTCTCCCACCTGTTGTGGTTTTTTGTCGTATTGGAATGTGTACCTACCATCAACAAAAAAATTATAACTAGTTTCGTATAATAACTTGGTAGATGGATTTGCCGTTTGTGTGTGAAATGTCTCATTTTACGAAAAGAATATTTTAAAATGTAATATCAATTTATTTAAGCTTTTTAGTAACTTCGACTTTGTCATGTTTTTTGTGTCACAACGTTATAACAACTATTTTTATTAATCTCAACATAATGAAAGTATGCAATTTTTTAAAATAGATGTAATTTGTTATAGGACGGTTAGAGTTGTGCCGTAATACCCAATTTAATGATTTTTGTTAAGTATGATAATGTGTAAAAAGAAATAATTCTATCACATATGAATATTAAAGAAAATAAATTTTTTTCAAGCTGGTTGATTCCTGTAACATAGAGGTTTGTGGTGCTTGAATAGCTAGTTTTTCTGCATAATTAATAATAGTTTTCAAAACTCTAACTAAATATTTCAATGTAATGTATTAGTCTTGTTATTAAAAATAATTAATTCCGTACAGTATTATAGTCGGGTAAAATTTTGTCACAATTTGACCTTTTTGACAATTCATGTTTGTGTCGCCATCAGTGCTTTTTGTTGTGTTGGAACATTTTTGACTATTTCGCTGCTTTTTGTGGGAGAGAAAGATTTTGCGATTGGTCGGGGTTGTTTTGGCTCGACGGATTGTGGTGTTGGTCGTATTAAGTTGTTGTAACGTTTTTATGATCTTTTGTAGTGCTCCCTGATGATGGAAATAAACATTTCCGAAAGCTTGGAAATATTATAAAGAGTGTACTTTTATTTTCTGCTACCCCAATATTTTGCCAAATATATATATATATATATATATATATATAGGTATATATATATATATATATATATATATATATATATATATATATATATATTGGAGTTCTATGTTCAAGCAATGCGTGATAAATATGTACTTGTTCAGAAAATGTTTTATGTCTTTCATGTGATATCTGAAATAATGAAAGAAATATTATTTTATTAACCAGAAGATGTCTTCATTAGTCGAAAAATAAATTTCGATTTTCTACTACACCTTTTAGTCAAAATTTCAATAATTTCGACCTGATACTCCGACCGTCCTTCGAAGGGAGAAACAGCTACTTTCCTGGCTAATGCCACTCAGAATATTGAATTACATCCCCTTTGAAGAACGTGACGTTGATCGACCCTTTCGTCGATACAGACATCTGTGGTGATTCGCATCCGAAAGGAGAAGGGCATAGTACACTGACAGCACTCTTGAAGAGACCCAAAAAGGTCGAAACCGGTCAGTGTACTATGCCCTTCTCCTTTCGGTTGCGAATCACCACAGATGTCTGTATCGACATCAACGTCACCTACTTCAAAGGGGATGCAATTCAATATTCTGCATTTCATAGCAACGCCGCAGACCAGTTATATGAGATTTCACTTGCATTGACACTTGGGCTCCGTTCCATGTCCGATCCACATCTACTTCCGCAGGCGCTGCAGCTTTACAAGGCGAAACTTTTAAAATCAATAAATACAAAAATTTGAAGAACATTCACATTTTTATTCCTGTAGCAATATTGGTGCGCCTCAAAAATATTGGTGACACATATTTCATGAATAGTATTATGCAATGCCTACCAAACACAAGGTGGCTATCAGAATATCTAAAGAAGTACGCATACATAAAAGATATAAACATAAACATATCTAGCATGAAAGGAGCACTAATCAAAGCATTTGCTAAAGTTATTCAAGAGCTTTGGTCTGAAGAAAGTTCTGACAGAGTGGTTAATACAGTATCATTGAAAAGTCAGATTCAGTGATTCACTTCAAGGTTCATGGGATGCACTCAACATGGTGCACAGGAGTTTCTTCGTTACCTATAAGCAGGACTTCATGAAGATGTCAACAAGGTAGATGAAAAACCAAAGTCCATATTAACTGAAATTGATGACAAACTTAGTGACATTGAGAAAGCACAAAAATCTTGGTTGAGATATCCGATAATGTACAACTCCAAGATTGTTGATAACTTTATCGGTCAATTAAAATCAACAATCAAGTGCACACATTGTGCTCACTGTTCAGTTACATACGATCTTTTTTGCGATTTATCCCTTTCGATACCCAAAAAACAGGTCAATTACGACTCTCACGATGTTTAGATTCGTTTACAAGAGAAGAAACACTCGACGGTGATGAGAAACCAATATGTTCGAAATTTAAGTAACGAAGAAAATGCACTATATCATTCTCAATTCATAAATTTCCGAAAATATTTGTTATTCACCTGAAGCGCTTCTCGCAAACAGAAACATTCAGTGGAAAACTTGATGTTGCAATAGATTTTCCAATAGAAGGGCTTGATATGAGCCATTACGCGGCTGATAATGTGGCACCTTGTATGTACAACCTCTACGCTATATCAAATCACAGTGGAACCACTTACAATGGTCACTACATATCATATTGCCGACATCTCTACACGGGACAGTGGTACGAATATAACGATTCAAGGTTACTGTTAATATCGTGGAAATCTTTAGTCAGTGGAGAAGCATATGTGCTCTTCTATGAACAAGATGACACAAAGTCCCAACTTTAAGTTTAATATTTTTTTATTAGTTTTTAAATTGTATATTTTCATTTTGAACCAATGTCTTATTTGGTTTTTCTGCAAAATTTATTTATATATGTATATATACATTGTATTCTGATTAACGCATAAATCAAATAAATTATATTTTAAACTATAATCAACTGTATGAATTACAGTTAAAGATCGTCCGCTGCCACGATAAAGCGGGTGTGCTCTAAATGATACTAGCGTATTTTCAACAATATTTTGTCTAGAACTATTGTACGACACATGACATTTTGATGGATGCTAATATTCATATTAAGGATTACGAAAATCATAGACTGCTGCATGAATCCAATGGAAAGAACGTTGGCTGCCGGGTGGGCGAGAAATGTTTAGAAATCTCTAAGTTAGTTTTTTTGAAAAATATTTAATTATTAAAAATTAAGTGTTACAACAAAAATGCATCTGATATTTACAAAACTTGACTTAAAAGTGAACAGTTCGGAGATTAAAATAGTTAAATTGAAAAATTATAGGATTAGCTAATCTTGAAAAATGAGGTTCGTGTCTGCGATTCCCATAAGGAGTGGTGAGCTAATTCCTCCCTTCGAAAATTCAACTTCGAGGGCTAGCGAGGAAGTTGAACACTAGCCAGGTCAAAAGGGTGGTCTTCCGTTGGTTTCATCCATCGGGAATGAAGTTTCTTGCCAACTATGGTTCCTCCAATTAGAATAAGAAGACAATAAATAATTATTGTCCATAAACTGGGCCTTGAGTAGATTTCTTCAAAATTTTATTCAGGATCGTCATCGGCGAATTTTGATTTTATTTCTTGTAGATCGTTTAGGTTGATTTCTTGTAATTCGATACTGGTAGTACTCGTAGGTGCATCTGATTTGTCAAATTTTAATTCTGGAAATAAAATGGGATACTCAGGAATGTCGGTGTCGTTTTTATTTAGAATTTTAATTTGGCTTGACTTCAAACAACAATCTGGTGGAATATTGATTAGGTAGGTGCCGGTAACATTTATTACTCCTTCTTGGTTTTGGCAATTTGAAGTTATTAAAAGGAAAAATAGCAATCTAATCGTTTATTTCTTCTAGTCGCTCGAAGAATGGATGATTGAAGACAATTCGCGTTTCGTGGCAGAAATGTTGTGAGGCTGATCCTGAAAATTTCTATCGGGGTCATTAAAATTAATTAGATCATTTTTAGAATTATATACAAGGGTATTATAGGAATTTGATTTGGAATTTTGAGAAATCGTTATCCTGACATTCTGCATTGAATAATTCTTGGGATATAAAATTTCTGCGAGGTTGTTTTTGGTTGAAAGGATTTTTGAAATTTGTACTGTTCTTGGTATTAGCACTCATTGGCGTGGCTCTATGAAATGTATTACTTGTGGAAACGGACATTGGCGTTGGGTTCGGTAAATTTTGTTTGGTTAATTGATTAGGTTTAAAAACATTGACATTTCTATTTTGAATAGAAGTTTGAGAATTGGTTGGAAAATTTTGGTTTCTTGGGGTTGAATATTTACTGGACTCATCGAAAAAGAGTTTTGGGCTTGAAGGAAATTATTGTTCGGAAAATTATTGTTATTCGGAGTTTGTGCATCATAACCTTGATTGTAGGAGGTATTTCATTATTAAAATTACCTCGATTATTAAAATTGTTCCTATTGTTAAAATTATTATTTGGTTTTTGTTTATTCACATTTTTATTTCGAAAATTTTGAAAATATTGAATATTTTTTTCATCCAAAACATATTGTGAAGCTTGATTCAAAGAGTCAGCCTTCATACAGCGTATTGTTGTTTCAAGCGAATCTCTGAGACCTGACAAAAAGGTTTTAAAGGCTAGATTGTTATAATATAAGTCCTTTTTTAGCAATTTATTATGGTCTGTTGTTTCATGTGACACAAAAAACTGCATGGTAAATTTCAAATGTTTAAAATTCTGTCATAAAAATGTTGAGGTCGTTCGTTATTTTCTTGTCTCATCATGACAAGATCACGATTTAAGCAGGCCTCGTCCCTTTGATCAGCAAAAATTTCTAGAATGGGTGTTCCTAAGTCCAAGTTGTGTAATTTTGAATATTTGCAACCATACATTGTGGATGTCAGAGCGACTGTGTTACTTAAGAATCAATACAGACATAGAAGATATGAGCATTTTAAACATACACGCACCAACAGAAGGGGAAGAAGATCAAATAAAGGAAAAATATTACGACGAAATGGAAATAGCGTTTAACATGATGCCAAAGAAAGACATCAAAATAGTAATAGGCAACGCCAACGCAAATATCGACAAAGAGAGTGTGTATGTACCAGTAATTGGAAAATACAGCAAACACGATGAACAAATCATAATGGGAAAATACTGATTAATTTTGCAACCACGATGGGGCTAGTTATTGCCAGCACAAAGTTTGAACATGGAGAAATCCACAGAGGAACATGGTTAGCACCAAACGAGAAGTACTCCAATCAAATCGACCATTTCCTTATACAAAAACAATCAACGAAAAGAGTAGAAAACGTGAGAACCTATAGAGGAGCAGATGTGGACAGCGACCACTTTTTAGTAGTCGCGAAAATAATACAAAACAGTAAATAAAGGAAGGAAAAGCAGAGTTGCATACCAAAAAGAAGGCTACTAACAGAAAGGCTCATAGATAACAATACAACAAAGAGAAAATACGATGAGGAATTGAAGAAAACGCTAGAACAACAACAGAACCATAACATAAACGACGAATGGAGACATTTAGAGGAAACTATGAAAAAGACGACACGGAAAATAGTACCACCGAAAATAAAAAAAAGGTAAATGAGAAGAACGGTTCGATGCAAAATGCAGAGAAGGAATTAAAAAGAGAAGCCAAGCCAAACAGAAAATGTTACAATCTGATATATATATATATATATATATATATATATATATATATATATATAACAAAGAGATTCATGGGTAATTCACGCAAAATGAAGGGTTACTGAAACAGAGTGGTAACCGCGGACATGCATGTTTCTAGATCATTTGCCTTCGTCAGCACGGTATAACCAAATAAGGATGTGAAATTTGGGAGCAAAGATGTTAATCGAAACATGGGAAAACACAAAACAACGGATTTCAGCAGGGAAACCAAACGCTCATTTGTGCCTTCAATTGGAAGATCCCGAGCTTTCAGGACAGCAACCAAGATCGACACGGAGGCGCATATAGCCCCCCCGCCATGAACCGTGCTGACGAAGGCAAATGAGCTAGAAACATGCATGTCTGCCGTTACCACTCTGTTTCAGTAACCCTTCATTTTGCGTGAATTACCCATGAATCTCTTTGTTGTTGTTGTTAACATATCACGCGATATTCCTACATCTTTTTATATATATATATATATATATATATATATATATATATATATATATATATATATATATATTAAGACAGAAGACAATACGGAGAACAAAGAAGAACAACAAAGAAGATATGCAGGGCAAAGAAGCGAGACGGAATGGAGGACCAAATAAAAAGTATATAAGAAAATTTTGTGAATAAAGAAATGGAGAACTTTTACCCAGAAATAAAATATAATAAAGGGAAAACTGGGCAGGGGACCATATGGATAAAGAACAAAAAGGAGAAATAATAATGGATGAATGCGAAATGATACAAAGATGGGAAGAGTAATTCTAAGGAACATTAAATAAAGAAAATGTAAACGAGCAGCGGGAGGAGATAACAACCAAAAATAGACTTAACGACGGAGAGATATCACCACCATCGAGAGAAGAAATATCAGAAATAATACATGTTATTAAAATTGTATTTGACATCAATATTTTTATTTTTCAATCTTTCACTCAATCTAGAACAGCTTTCTTTCGCTGGTCTAGGAAAATCGATTAAGTTATCAAAGTCAATGTCGCATCGGGGGTTATTGTTGCCACCCAAATCCTGAGTTTGAATAAATGAACTGTAATCGTTAGTTTAAAGTCGCTGGTAACGTTTTTGGATTTTGCTCTAGTCTCCAAAATAAAAGAACTTGATACTCGTTTAGCATAGTAAAGATTGATTTATTTATGTTCCAACACTTTAGGCACACATTTCATACAGTACAAATTTAAATTCTACACTAATATATACATTTATTTGTTTGGCTTATACTATTGTAGAAACAAATACACATTTCTTTTCGTAGCACAATCTTTCTAAGCAGCCACACCCTTTTAACCGGCTGATAGCAATTTTTCCCATAGACACCTTTGGTCCAACTCTTCATGCCTCACTGGTCTCGTTGCCGGTGAACATTATTTTTCAAGAAGGAGTAATGCACGTTCACGCGTTTCACACTGATTGGTGAAACGTTGTAACGAATTTCGCTAGGAAAAGAAGAGAAAATTTCCCTTGCTACGGGTACGTCTGTGGCATGAGCGTGGAGATGAGTTTTTCCAAAGGTGATGACATAGGCGTTGTTGAAGTAATTAATTAGACTTATATCAGTTATAAAATTATGCACATAGTTTTAGAACATATTGCCACCACCGCAGATGAGAAGAATTCTAAGTAATGTTTACTAACAAGGTACAAATAAAAAATAACAGTATTCTCGAATCATCACCGAGACAGACGGATTCACGCTGCCAAGGGAAGTTTTTTTTTCAAATGTAGATGTATACATTTTCTATTTACAGAATTTGATCACACAGTTACATAGTGTGACATTATCCTGTGTGACCTTAGGATCGTTCTCAATTGTGGGAATAATTAGTGTCACTGTCCCAATCTGACCTAGGCAGAACAATCACTTTGGTGATGGGGCGAATGTACACTCCAGATTTTGTAAAGAGTTGGACAGAGCGGACTTTACCATCCTTGCCCTCGAAAACTTGGGTAACTCGAGCCAAAGGCCACTTCATGGGGAGAGAATCCTCGTCCTTGAGAAGGACAAGATCGTTGAGTCGAATATTAGGTTGAGGGTTCATCCATTTGTGGCGATTTTGTAGGCGATTGAGGTAGTCAGTGGACCAACGTTTCCAGAATTTTTGTTGGACTTGAGTGCAAATTTGCCAATGTTTCAGACGGTTCTCGGGTTTATGAGAAATGTCTACTTCAGGGTAGGATAATAAGGGGGAATGTATTAGGAAGTGACCTGGGGTCAATGGTTGAAGATCAGTGGGACAGTCAGACAATGCGAAAAGTGGGCGGGAATTTAAGATTGTCTCTATTTGTGTAAGAATGGTGTAGAATTGCTTAAACGTGGAAGATGAGTTTCCCAGGATTTTTGTTAAATGAGCTTTGGTGCTTTTGATGGCAGCCTCCCAGAGGCCGCCCCAATGGGGGGAACGCGAGGGGATACATTTCCAAGATATGTGAGATTCTGATAAAAGTTTTGGAGATCATTGAAATGTTTCTGTGGAAAGAGATGAACATCATGCAGGTAGTTTTTTGCTCCTACGAAATTGGTAGCGTTATCGCTGAAGATGACCGACGGGAGTCCTCTACGGGCGATGAAGCGTTTGAGAGAGGCTAGAAATGCTTCAGTTGATAAGTCCGATACCACTTCTAGGTATACCGCTTTCGTACTAAAACATACGAACAAGGCGACGTATCTTTTCTGGATAGGGGCTTTCGTTAAATTAGAAGATATGATAAAGAAAGGGGCCTCCAAAGTCAATCCTTGTATGGGTAAATGGACGGGAGGGACTGATTCCAGTTTTGGGAAGGTTAGCCATGAGTTGGCTAGATGAGATGGCACTGAATCGGAAACAAGTGATGCATTTATTGGTGATTTTCTTCAAAGTTCGAAGACCATCAAGACGCCAATACTTCTGTCTAAGGTTGTTTAGTACAGTGTGAGGACCTGCGTGTCCTAATCTTTCATGCTCAAATTCTAAAAGAATTGTGGTGAAATGATTTTTGCAGGGATGAAGAATATGATGCTTGTGGTCAAAAGGTAACTCTGATTGAGCTAGTCGGCCGCCAACTCTCAGCAGTTGAGAGTGGTCTAGAAATGGGGATAGTGAACAGATTTGTTTATTTCTTATTTTTTTCGTCTTTCTTAAGAGATTTTATAATGTCTTTAAATGAAGTTTTTTGTACTGTATTCAGTAGAAACGTATGTGTTTTGTCCATTTCTGTTGGACTTGAAGGGCCAGAAAGTTTGTCCACGGATCTGAGATTGTTTATGAATCGAAACACGTAAGCTAACGACCTTTGCAATTTGTTCAATTTGGAGAATCGTGAAATGAAGTTTTCCCATTCATTTTGGGGCATCGTGGCAGATAGAGATGTAACTTTTCGTTCCTTGGGGGGTTAGAAAGTAGATTGAATGAATCGTATTGGGACCAATTATATACTGACGTTACTAGAAATTCGGGGCCATGTAACCACAGTTGATGAGATTCAGAAGGGAATTTTCCTCGAGAAAACCAGTCTGCGGGGCTGGACTTAGAAGAAATGTGTCTCCAAGTGGTTGCCTACGTATCACTCTGTATTGCAGCTACACGATTGCTCACGAATGTTGCCCACTTAGAAGGGGGTCCGATTACCCAAGATAAAGCTACTTGAGAGTCAGACCACAATGTAGGGAAGCTGATTGACAGATTGAGAGTTAAAGTTGCTTGAGTTTTTTTGAATAATTGAGCCAGTAATACCATGGCACATAATTCAAGTTTAGGGATAGTGAGGGGTTTCTTGACGGGAGAGACTCGAGACTTGGCTGCTATAAGCCGAGAGGAAATGAAGTTATCCATATACGTTGTGCGTAAGTAGATACAACATCCATACGCGGAGTTGCTGGCGTCACAAAATCCGTGCAATTCAAACATTGTCGCGGGTTTGTCAGAAAATAGACATCGAAGGACCGTAAACGAGGAGAGTTGAACTATACTTTCTCTGAATCTATTCTATTCGTTCAAGATAATGGGATCTGAAACTGGGTGGTCCCAGTCGAGGCCTTTTGCCCACCACTGTTGCATTATCAGTTTTCCACTGACAATGACAGGGTTTACTCAGCCGAGGAGATCGTAACTTTGCGCCACCAAAGATAGGATTCCGAGTTTTGTGATTACAGGCACCTCAAGGAAGGAAGGGATTGCGATTTGAAATACGTCTAAAGTAGGGTTCCAAATGAGCCCTAGCACCTTGCAAGATGCTTCCTCAAAGTTTAACTCTTTTGTTTCTGAGTAGCAATTGGGTTGGAGTGAACAAAGTTGGATGAATTTGACCTCATTTTATGTAGTTCAAAATGAGCTGGGGATAAGATCGAGATCAATGATTAATGCAACAGGATTAGTTCACTTTCGGAATTGGCCCCTGACAATATGTCGTCTACATATGTCTGATTCAATATGGTTTTTTGAGCTAGGGGGAATTGAGGATTTTGATAAGCGATTTCATTGAGGACTCGACAGGCCAAGTATGGTGCACATTTTTGGCCAAAAGAAACGGTGGACAGTTCGATACATTTGAATTCATCATGAGGATGATCTCTCCACAATACATTTTGGAGAAACCTAAACTTGGGGTTCATGAAAACCTGTCTATACATTTTCGTGATGTCGGCCGTGACAGCAAACAGAAAGTTCTAAATCGGGTAAGAATGTCAAAGAGTTCGGGCTGGACTAATGGCCCTCTCAAGGTAATGTCATTCAGAGATAAAGATGTACTTGTTTTGGCTGAAAAATCGAAAACTACACGCATTTTTGTGCTAACGCTCTGCTCACGTATAACACATAGATGAGGGACGAAATATTTATTTTCAGATTTTCAGAAAGAGAATTCTGTAAAGATAACGGAACAACTCGTCCGTGATTCAGTTGGAGGTATTCTTCCAACACTGCCTTGTATTCGGCTTTAAGTGTTGGATTTTTGGACAGTTTATTTTCTAGAGAAATGAAGCGACGTTTTGCTTGAAGGAAGGAATCCCCAAGCTCAGCTTGTGCTGATGGATGAGTGAGTGGGAGGTCGACTTGATATCTTCCGCCAGGAAGTATAACTGTGGGTGGTGTTTTTAAAGATGTTTTCGGCAATTTTGTCTGGCTCAGAGGACTTGGATTGGGTGGAGCAGCTCTTGCTCAAAGAATTTTTCTTATATTGTTTCCAGCGTGTTTTCGGAGATGCTGCTCATGGTGTGAAAAGAGTGGGAGATATGATTGCAACTTCTATTATCATTGATACATTGAGGGGGTACAACTCCGGACAAGATCCAACCCAAGTGAGTATAGATTTAAGAGGGAAGACCTTTGCCTAGAGACTGTAGGCCTGGTTGCAAAAGGTCAGAATAAATGTCGACTCCTAACAAAAGAGAAATTTCTCCAGGGTGATCAAAATCTTCGTCGGCCAATCGGCATTGAATGTGAATGGCGATGTCAAGTTTTCTTTTGTCAATTGAGACTTGAGGTAACGTGGAAGTGATTTGAGGTACTACAGCACAGGTTAATTCGAAGCTTTGGGCAGAAGATCGTTGGGAAAATATTTTAACATCAACCATTTCGTTTATGGTATTGCTACAGTTAAAAATGCCTGCCACTTGGTGTTGAGAATGGTACTTATCGAATCCAGCTTGAGTGACTAGGGCATTCGTGACGAAGGATGTTTGACTCCCTGAATCGAGCAGCGCTCTGGCTACGATGGGATGTCCTCGTTTGGGATAGATATGCACTTTAGCCGTGGCTAACAAAACGTGAGATCCATCATTACTGACTGCGGATAAAGAGGCTATTGTTTGTTGACCATCCGTTGATCCGTCGGCATTATTAGAGGATATTCCTGCGTTCGGATTGTTTTGAGAAGAGTTTTACCTTGAATTATTGTTTGGAGTTGAAGAGGAGCGGGCGGATGAACTGTAATGTAGGAGATAATGGTGGCGACGTTGACAGATTGAACAGACGACTGTAGATTTGCACTGTTGGCTCGAGTGATGTGACCGAAGGCAATTATAACGTAGGCGGTTTGATTTGACAAAATTTAGTCTTTCGGTGATTGATGAAGCTAAAAAAGTTCTACATGAGTATATTCGATGATCATTGCCCTTACAATGATCGCACACTAGTTGATTTGTGGGGGGAGATGATTGTTGATTTCTATTAAACAACACATTTGACCATTGATGTTTTGAAGGTTGAAAATTAGAGGTAGTGGCAGAAGCGGCGTTTGATAATAAGGAAATCTTTGGGTTTTGCGTGTTAGAAGCGTAGTTCCTATGGTTTTGAGGGGACTTTGTTGCAACTTTGCTATCCGAGTGAAGCTCATTACTGACGTTTTCTAAAATGACACAGCGCTTGCGCAAAAATGTGAACAGTTCAGCAGTAGTTGATAATTCACCGACTGGAGCCTGTTCTTCAAAAGCTCTGCGAGAGCTATAATCAAGCTTTTGCTCCAGTATGTGAACTACCAACGACTCGAACAGCTGATCGCGAGTAAGACCGGTTGAATCCAAAGCGTCGATTACCGCTTTGGTGTTGGCAGAATAAGCTCTCAAAGATTGTGCTGAACCTTTTTGGATGGAGGGGGTAGACAACAACTGATGATAATGTGCAAAAATGATTTGTTTTTTTATCGCTATATCTTCCATCTAATAAATTCAGTGCGATGTCACAATTGCCATCAGTTACCGCCAGTCTCTCCACCAATTTCAATGCTTCACCTCTCAGATATGTTTTTAGATAAAAGAATCGTTCAGTTTTGGAAGCCAACTTGCTATTATTATGAATTAAGGCTTTAAATAGATCTATCAAAGAGTTATACTCTACACAATTTCCAAAGAAAATAGGTAACTGAATGTAGGGCAGGCGAACATTGACCTCGGATGCAGGCTGAGCCCCAGCTTGAATTTTTAGAGTAGTGAGATGTTCCAATAACGTTTGGAATGCGCTGATAATCGATAAAAATCTATCCTCTATTTCACTTCTCATGTCGACTTCAGCTGAGCCTTTCTCAAAGTCTAGCTCATCCTGCGCTTCATCGTATATTGTTAAAGGGTTTTGTAATCTTTCTAGTCTCAGTTGCAATTGGTGAGTATCAGTGGAAGCTTTGTTGGTTCCGTATCATTTCTCTTCCCTAATAAGCAGGGCTTTGCTGCTTTTTATTTTCTCAAGTGAAGCACTCATTTTGTTTGAGTTGAGGTAAGTTAAGATTTTTTTTTTATTTCTTTTAATTATTTTCTGAAATTGTGAGATAAAATATTTGTAAAACTTTTTCAATAAAATTTTACGACTAGACTATTATTTAGTTCAAGTTACTTTGACATTTTGTAAAACTTTTCAAATAAAATTTTACAGCTAGACTATTATTTAGTTCAAGCTACTTTGAGATTTCGTAAAACCTTCTCAATAAAATTTTACAGCTAGACTATTATTTAGTTCAAGATGCTCTGAGATTTCGTAAAACCTTTTCAATAAAATTTTACGACTAGACTATTATCTAGTTCAAGATGCTTTGAGATTTAGTAAAACCTTTTCAATAAAATTTAACGACTAAACTATTATTTAGTTCAAGATTCTTTGAGATTACGTAAAACCTTTTCAATAAAATTTTACGACTAGACTATTATTTAGTTCAAGTTGCTTTGAGATTTCGTGAAACTTTTTCAATAAAATTTCACGACTAGACTATTGTTTAGTTCAAGATGCTTTGAGATTTCGTAAAACCTTTTCAATAAAATTTTACGACTAGACTATTATTTAGTTTACTTCCAGCATTGATCGATTCCCTAAATACTACAAAAAATATTTCATTTCTACACATGCTGTGGCCTTTTCTAATTGAATTTAAAAGATATAATCACTTGTCTAGCCCTATATTAAAACACGTGTATTTTTGTTTATTTATTAAAAACTATCAATTCTCGCTGGAGTTTGCCGCTTTCCTTGGTTTAACTGAAATAAGTAAATAAACAAAGTTTTCCACTGCGCTCTGCTGTTCTTAACCCTTAACTGGCGTTTTGGTATGCACCCCCACCACTACTTGAAATTTCGAGCTGTTCATCTCAGTACCTTCTAATTAGTATGCCCTTGACCACGAGTCGTTATTGTTGGTGCATTGTTATTTTCTGTTTTTACGTGACAGTGTGATCGTGGTCCCCGGGACCTCAGACGGCAAATTGCTTTTTTCTGTATGTTTTTTATTACTTGTATTTTTGTGCTACCGTTAAAAATGGATACGCCTCCTGTCCCAAAACGTGATAGGTCTGATGTTCCTGATTTCGAACAAAAAGTTTTGCGTATGTTTGACACTCTGGACAGTGATGTAGAATTATCGAAACAAGAGGATGACTTTGTTCTCGAAAGTGAGCATGACGCCAACTCTGATCAATCTGCAGATGAAGAACCTGACCTTCAGACTGACGACTCGGATCAATCTGCATATCAACATTCTGATAACCATGCAAGTGGAGATGAAGATGAAGGTACAGTAGCTCCAAAGTACTATTATGGAAAAAATAGGTTTAAATGGTCAGCTACTGCTCCAGTAAAAAATGTTAGGACTCAAGCACACAATATTATTAAAATACCAACTTCCCGATCTGCTGCAAAAATATGGATCCCGTAAATGCTTGGATCTCTATTTTTACAGAAGATATGATAGCACAAGTACTTCAATGGACAAACAAGAAGATTAGAAGTTCAAGAGAAAAGTTCTCTGATCCATCCAGAACAGAGCTCAGGGAGGCCACATTAGGAGAAATAAAGTGTTTTTTTGGCTTGCTTATTTATACAGCTATATTTAAATCCAACCATGAAGATGTACGATCATTATTTGCAACAGATGGGGCTGGTCGAGATATATTTAGACTTTCTTTATCTGTAAAACGATTTGTTACGCTTTCAAATTATTTGAGGTTTGACAATCCAGATGACCGAAAGCTAATAGATCCAAGTGCAGCCATATCTGAACTTTTACAAAAAATTAATGCAAGTTCACAAGCCGCATTCTCTTTGGGATCACATGCAACAGTAGATGAAATACTAGTAGCATTTCGTGGAAACTGCCGCTTCAGAATGTATATGCCATCAAAACCAGCAAAATATGGCTTAAAATTGCAATGTCTAACGGATGCCAGAACAAGCTATGTTTATAATACATATTTATATTGTGGCTAAGGTAGTGATAGTATGGGACTATCTCAGGGAGAAAAAAAATACGGAATTACCACTCAGGCAGTTATAAGATTGTGTAAACCTTTATACGGCACAAACCGTAACATTACAACCGATAATTGGTACACATCACTGTATTTAGTGGGGACAATGAAAAAAAAAACAAAAAAGAGGTTCCTGCTGAGTTTCAACCAGCTCGTAATAGGCAAGTAGGGTCTTCACTTTATGAATTTACCAAAGACTATACCCTTCTATCATATGTCACTAAAAAAAATATAGCAGAACCTTCTACTTTAAAACCGGAAATCATTGCTTTCTATAACAATACAAAAAAAGGGGTGGATTCAATGGATCAAAAATGTAGCGTATACACATCAAGCCGCCGAACTCGTCGCTGGACTATGGCAATTTTTTTTCGAATTTTAGATATTAGTACTACTAATGCATACATTATTCACAAATCACTTCGCGATAGAGAACTTATGACAAGATTGGAATTTATGATAAATGTAGCAAAACATTTAATTGAGCCCTACTTGAGACTTCGCTCCCACAATAATAAACTACCTCGTGAGCTAAGGTCATCTATTGGCCGTCTCTTACAACAAAGACATTTATATAAAACTGAAGCTTATCAGTCCGATAAACTAGATCGAGGACAAAGAAAGACATGCTCTATATGTCCTGTAAAAAAAATAAGAAAGACCACTTAGCTATTTTTTTCATGCAAACTTCCAATATGTCTAGAATGTATCAAAAAAATGTGTGTAGGATGTGCCACAGGTGAAGAACTATAAACGTTCATGGACCCTTGCACGTTTCTTTTGTAGAAGTTTAATTTTAAATATATATATATATATATATATATATATATATATAACTTTTAAATATTATGGGGTACAGCCAAAATGTATGGGTGGTTAAGAAAATTCGATTTTCACTATACCAAGCTTTCGATAATTTTATTATTATCTTTTTCAAGGCTAAAATACAATTTTGTTAAACTAAAAAACAAGGTTTATGTTTTATATAAGTAAAACTTACTAGTAAATTGAATAAATTCTTGAAGGATATCAAAATTGATAACATTATTATGATTTCAGTTTCATATAATTAAAAAACACTGATATCAATTGCTGAGAACGTTGTCTGTAGTATCAAGGAATAAAAAATTTTTTTTTTTTTGAAATGATTGATCAGTCATAGTTTTTTTGACTTTTTTTGATAACAGTGACAACTGACAACGTTAAGGTTTAAGACTAAATACCTTAACTTACACTAACTTTTTTATCTAGTGTGAAATTACATCTTGTCATTCATATATTAATGACAAATGTAAATATAGAGGTTAAAGGTTAAAGGTTGAATATCCTGATTAACACTAACATGTAGATTTAGTATAAATTTTCATTATATGATTTGAAATTCATTTAATTTCATTTAAATTTGAAAATTACCAATAAAAAATTTTTTGTAATGACAAGTTAAATTTATTTAAAAAAATGGATATGAAAGAAATTGAAACTTTATAATAACTATGTTAGTTATCATAAAATCATGCATTTTATTTAATATTCATCATCTGATGTTATGTGTAGGAAATCCGTGTCATTGTTAAAGGTTGTTGGTTTATTTTGTAGGTAAATAAGTTGAGTATATATTGCACTGACATTGTTGATATCTGACCTCTTATTCATCGATGGTTGATTTAATTTTATGTTTACTAATTCTATGAATTCTCTTTTAGTTTTATTAGATTCTATACTCAAAATTTTAGTTTCTTTATAATTCATTCTATGTTTAGTTTCTAAAACATGTTCTGTGAGTGCACAAGTTTTTTTATTTAGATTGCAATCACTTTGATGTTGGGTTATACGTTGCTTTAGGGTACGTGAGGTCTGGCCAGTGTAAGTTAAGTTACAATGTATACATGGAATGTTATATATTACGTTAGTTTTCATTACTTTTTCATCTTTCTGTTTAACTTTTGAAAAAACGTCTCCTACCTTTAAAATATTCCTGTTAGCAATTTTAATGTTTTCATTTTTAAATATTATATTGATTTTGTCTGAAAGGTTCTTAACATAAGGTAATGACCCATATTTAGTATTCACTGTTTCATTATTATCTAAGGGTACATTTTCGTTGCTTGTATGTGTATGGTTGAGGTTTGTATCAATAGTTGTATTAAAAATCAATTTTTTTAATAAGGTTCTAGGATAACTATTGTTAATGAAAATATCGAAAAGAACTTTTAAATTTTTGTTCAAAAGGGTGGGATGACAAATTCGTGCTATTCTATTTTTCATGGATAGAACTAGATTTATTTTTATTTTTTCGGAATGGTAAGAGTTGTAATTCAAGTATCTTCCTGAATTTGTGGGTTTCCTATACCAATCTAATATAACTATATTTTTTGGATTACGTATCAATAAACTGTCTAGGAAAGGTATACTATTGTTGGTTTCTGTTTCAATTGTAAATTGTATGTTGGTATTATAGCTATTAAAAACTTGTAGAATCGTGTCTATACCATTACTAGGAATTGCACAAATTAAATCATCAACATATTTTTTTAAAAAAGGGATTTCAAATGGTAATTTTGGAATACAACTATTAAGTAAGTCATCCATTACATATTGTGCATATATTGGTGAGACAGAGCTTCCCATTGGTGTTCCAAAAATTTGTTTATATAATTTGTCGTTATATGCAAAAAAGGTACCCTTTTCAATAAGATCAACGAATTCAATAAAATTGTTATAAGATAGTTTACAATGTATACTTATATTTGGCCAGTGTTTTTTTATACTTTGTTTAACTAATGAAATTGGAATATTACTAAATTTTATTAGTTAAACAAAGTATAAAAAAACACTGGCCAAATATAAGTATACATTGTAAACTATCTTATAACAATTTTATTGAATTCGTTGATCTTATTGAAAAGGGTACCTTTTTTGCATATAACGACAAATTATATAAACAAATTTTTGGAACACCAATGGGAAGCTCTGTCTCACCAATATATGCACAATATGTAATGGATGACTTACTTAATAGTTGTATTCCAAAATTACCATTTGAAATCCCTTTTTTAAAAAAATATGTTGATGATTTAATTTGTGCAATTCCTAGTAATGGTATAGACACGATTCTACAAGTTTTTAATAGCTATAATACCAACATACAATTTACAATTGAAACAGAAACCAACAATAGTATACCTTTCCTAGACAGTTTATTGATACGTAATCCAAAAAATATAGTTATATTAGATTGGTATAGGAAACCCACAAATTCAGGAAGATACTTGAATTACAACTCTTACCATTCCGAAAAAATAAAAATAAATCTAGTTCTATCCATGAAAAATAGAATAGCACGAATTTGTCATCCCACCCTTTTGAACAAAAATTTAAAAGTTCTTTTCGATATTTTCATTAACAATAGTTATCCTAGAACCTTATTAAAAAAATTGATTTTTAATACAACTATTGATACAAACCTCAACCATACACATACAAGCAACGAAAATGTACCCTTAGATAATAATGAAACAGTGAATACTAAATATGGGTCATTACCTTATGTTAAGAACCTTTCAGACAAAATCAATATAATATTTAAAAATGAAAACATTAAAATTGCTAACAGGAATATTTTAAAGGTAGGAGACGTTTTTTCAAAAGTTAAACAGAAAGATGAAAAAGTAATGAAAACTAACGTAATATATAACATTCCATGTATACATTGTAACTTAACTTACACTGGCCAGACCTCACGTACCCTAAAGCAACGTATAACCCAACATCAAAGTGATTGCAATCTAAATAAAAAAACTTGTGCACTCACAGAACATGTTTTAGAAACTAAACATAGAATGAATTATAAAGAAACTAAAATTTTGAGTATAGAATCTAATAAAACTAAAAGAGAATTCATAGAATTAGTAAACATAAAATTAAATCAACCATCGATGAATAAGAGGTCAGATATCAACAATGTCAGTGCAATATATACTCAACTTATTTACCTACAAAATAAACCAACAACCTTTAACAATGACACGGATTTCCTACACATAACATCAGATGATGAATATTAAATAAAATGCATGATTTTATGATAACTAACATAGTTATTATAAAGTTTCAATTTCTTTCATATCCATTTTTTTAAATAAATTTAACTTGTCATTACAAAAAATTTTTTATTGGTAATTTTCAAATTTAAATGAAATTAAATGAATTTCAAATCATATAATGAAAATTTATACTAAATCTACATGTTAGTGTTAATCAGGATATTCAACCTTTAACCTTTAACCTCTATATTTACATTTGTCATTAATATATGAATGACAAGATGTAATTTCACACTAGATAAAAAAGTTAGTGTAAGTTAAGGTATTTAGTCTTAAACCTTAACGTTGTCAGTTGTCACTGTTATCAAAAAAAGTCAAAAAAACTATGACTGATCAATCATTTCAAAAAAAAAAAAAAAATTTTTTATTCCTTGATACTACAGACAACGTTCTCAGCAATTGATATCAGTGTTTTTTAATTATATGAAACTGAAATCATAATAATGTTATCAATTTTGATATCCTTCAAGAATTTATTCAATTTACTAGTAAGTTTTACTTATATAAAACATAAACCTTGTTTTTTAGTTTAACAAAATTGTATTTTAGCCTTGAAAAAGATAATAATAAAATTATCGAAAGCTTGGTATAGTGAAAATCGAATTTTCTTAACCACCCATACATTTTGGCTGTACCCCATAATATTTAAAAGTTAGTTTTTCAACTATTCAGCCGTGACTACCCTTCTACTTTATATATATATATATATATATATATATATATATATATATATATAGAAGAAAGATAGTCTTTGCTGACTAGTTAGGAATAGGGGGATTGCAGCAAAAAATTGGAAAAGATATACTCTTAGCGGAAAATGTCCAAGCTTTCGAGGATGTTTGTCCTCATCATCAGGGAAACTAGAATGAAAAAACAACAGTTGAATACTGTGGTCAAAGAGAATAATTAAAAATGAAATTCACAACCACGTGTGTACTTACCTCCGAAGTGAGGTTAGATTCCATAAAGATGTAAAATCGTAAACTACAGATCGTAAATTGTGGAATATTCAAGTAGGAATTGAACCAACGGCCTAATCAATCGTGTCATAGCAACAATTGTAATTGTCGCAGCATTTTATAAAATAAAACCATTGATTTCATCTTCATGTGTCACCATACTAAACGCCGGCGAGGAAATGATATATTTTGCCTCCAAAAGGAATGTGACAAGAGACAAACAGTGTTACCAACGTCAATCATGAGCTGTGGGACAATGCCACTATTATCGTAATGGCTGCTGTAGGGCCAACAATTGGTGTAATAAGAAGATGTGATATTGTTGAATAAAGGAAGAGAGAAAGAAAGTGTGAGACGGAGCTAGGAGAACGCTCTCATTTTTATTATGTTTAGAGTGCGTAGGGAACATCACTTCGTTATGACTAACACAAAGGAAGGAAAGAGAAGACAACAGTACAGAAATAATAATATGTAATAATAAATATAGTAATTAAGTAATTTAATAGTTCTCCAATCCGAATGTATCTACTAACACCAATACACTCAACATTAGTTTTAATTATTATTATTTGTTTACTTGAATGTATCTACCAACACCAATACATTCAAAGTAAGTTTATTATTATAATTATTGAATTAAAGTAATAAGGGTGGTGTTGTCAGGAGCAACATAGTTATTTCCCACCACTTGATGTGCAAAATTAGTATCTAAGGACAACAAAAATGAGTAGATCTCACTTAAGTGATCAATATCAGTTTTCTTGTTAATTACATTATTGTTTTGTGAAATGAAAGCCATTTCCAAGAATGATCTTTTCGTTTTGTTTGACTCAGTCGCTAACACCTTCACAGCCTCATAATTCATCTGATGATCAAGAGAATTTACATGAAAAGCTAACGCGCACCTCTCTGGGTGTAATCTAGCATCACCTTATTACTTTAATTCAATAATAATAATAATAAACTTACTTTGAATGTATTGGTGTTGGTAGATACATTCAAGTAAACAAATAATAATAATTAAAACTAATTTTGAGTGTATTGGTGTTGGTAGATACATTCGGATTGGAGAACTATTAAATTACTTAATTACTATATTTATTATTACATATTAATATTTCTGTACTGTTGTCTTCTCTTTCCTTCCTTTGTGTTAGTCATAACGAAGTGATGTTCCCTACGCACTCTAAACATAATAAAAATGAGAGCGTTCTCCTAGCTCTGTCTCACACTTTCTTTCTCTCTTCCTTTATTCAACAATATTACATCTTCTTATTACACCAATTGTTGGCCCTACAGCAGCCATTACGAAAATAGTGGCATTGTCCCACAGCTCATGATTGACGTTGGTAACACTGTTTGTCTCTTGTCACATTCCTTTTGGAGGCAAAATATATCATTTCCTCGCCGGCGTTTAGTATGGTGACACATGAAGATGAAATCAATGGTTTTATTTTATAAAATGCTGCGACAATTACAATTGTTGCTATGACACGATTGATTAGGCCGTTGGTTCAATTCCTACTTGAATATTCCACAATTTACGATCTGTAGTTTACGATTTTACATCTTTATGGAATCTAACCTCACTTCGGAGGTAAGTACACACGTGGTTGTGAATTTCATTTTTAATTATTCTCTTTGACCACAGTATTCAACTGTTGTTTTTTCATTCTAGTTTCCCTGATGATGAGGACAAACATCCTCGAAAGCTTGGACATTTTCCGCTAAGAGTATATCCTTTCCAATTTTTTGCTGCAATCCCCAATATTCACTAGTTTTATTATATATATATATATATATATATATATATATATATATCTTTTTTGGATAGTTCTTGGGTTCTAGAACCTAGAAACCTATACCCAAGAACTATCCAAAAAAGATAAATATATAATGGTTTAAGAAATACTACAAATATATATATATATATATATATATATATATATATATATATTTATGCTTATTAATGTTTAAAGAGACTATACTTTTTCTGTTTTGACTTATTTTTTTTTTTAGATGATTTACGAGCGTTGGCTTCCAGCTTTGTAAATTTTTGTTCACATTATTAGCAAATGAAGTTATTTTTTATTACGATACATTTATTTTTAATTGACAAATATTTTAATAAAATATTAATAACAATATGTTAAATAAAGTACAAAAATATTAAAAATACCATTTTTGTTGAATGAACTATTTTTTTCTAGCTATTAGTTATGTGGTCCCAGGGACATTAGGACGGTATGTACGCACAAAATTTTTACCACGCCAGTTAAGGGTTAAGTCTGCTTTCGTCGGGCCCTTTAACTATTGTGGAGAATGACTAAATGGAAATTATCAATTTAACAATTCGTATCATTGGCCACAGCGACTAACTTTTATGATTTTTTCTAACAATGAGAAACAAAATGGATAACTTTTCAACATGCTTTGTTCTTAATTCTTGTTCTCCGTTACAATTTTTTGAATAGGCACATAACTGACTTTTATCACTTTTTATTCACTCACTTTTCAATGTGTTTTATTTCTTAAAAAAATTTACCAAACTTTTTTGTAGCTGTGATAGTCCTGACCTGAACTCTGTACTCAGATGCCGATTTCCATATATGGCACCTTCGTCGTCGACTTCTGCGCCTTGACTAGTTTTGGCGATATAATGTTTGGGGTTACACTGTTTTGAGTAATTTGGGAGACTTGCTGGATAATTTACCTTATTAAATCCGGTTCGATTGGATCATGTCCGATCGGGGGGTATTGTTTCCACCCAAATCCTGAGTTTGAATAAATGAACTGTAATCGTTAGTTTAAAGTCGCTGGTAACGTTTTCGGATTTTTCCCTAGTCTCCCAAATAAAAGAACTTGATACTCGTTTAGCATAGTAAAGCTTGATTTATTTATGTTCCAATACTTTAGGCACACATTTCATACAGTACAAATTTAAGTTCTACACTAATACATACATTTATTTGTTTGGCTTATACTATTGTAGAAACAAATACACATTTCTTTTCGTAGCACAATCTTCCTGAGCAGCCACACCCTTTTTACCGGCTGATAGCAATTTTTCCCATAGATACCTTCGGTCCACCTCTTCATGTCTCACTGGTCTCGTTGCCAGTGAACATTATTTTTCAAGAAAGAGTAATGCACGTTCACGCGTTTCACACTGATTCGTGGAACGTTGTAACGAATTTCGTTAGGAAAAGAAGAGACAACTTCGCTTGCTACGGGTACGTCTGTGGCATGATCGTGGAGATGGGTTTTTCCAAAGGTGATGACATAGGCGTAGTTGAAGTAATGAATTAGACTTATATCAGTTATAAAATTATGCATCTAGTTTTAGAACAGTCAAAATCACTGAATGAATCAATAGACATGTAATGCCAAATAAATTCAAAATTACTTACAATAATGTTACAAACTTGAGCCTCTCCGTATCCAAAACTATAAGGTAAATCAATGCACTCTTTGCAAAGTTGAGCAATGTTTGTCTCACCTTCCGACGCTAGGCGTTGTAAAAAGTCGTAGTGGTCCTCTAAGGATAAGATTCTAGATTTTTTTGGAACTACTCCACTGCAAACACCTCCACTCACGAATCGCGATAGTGGGTTCGTTTTCCAGTCAATTGTTGAAACGGAATTGTTACGTTCGATACGTGACAATTTGGCAATCCTACTTACTGCGCCAGAAATGTTTCGAAGTCTCAAAGCTAGTTTTTTTTAAATTATTTTATTATTCCAAATTAATTCCAGCTTAACTTGAAAATGAACAAATCAGAGGTTAAAATGAAACATGATATGATTAGCAAAACCTTGAAAATAAGTTGCTGAGTCTGCGATTCCCATGAGGAGTGGTGAGATAATTCGCGCTAGCTCATACGAACTCTTGGACGCGTCGGCGTCTCCACCGGACATCATGTAGCGGACTATATTCGTAAACCTGCATATGAATACTAGCATCCATCAAAATTTCCAGATTCGTAAAATGGTTTTTCTTTTCATCAAAATGGCGACTTTGGGTCACTAGTGGACGATGATACAATCACCCGCCGACCAGAGGACTATACTCTTCCTTCATTATTTATCGTGGTTTTTCACTCATAAGAATTTCAAGAGTCGTACTATTTTGCTAATTTTGTCAACTTTAAAAGTACCTCCCTCCCGACACACCCGCCGCCATCATGTGGCGGCGTGTCCGTTCGTTATTCTGGTACATTTGTCAGACACGACTGTATGTTTCACTTGTAGTATTTGCTTATATTATGAATATTGTTTAATTTTTAAGGTAGGAACGTTCTTGTACCACATTATTTAAAATCATTTTTTTGAAACATTAGGATTCCAGCGAATATTTCTGGGTGGTTACGATAATAGAGTGAACTATATACCAGTGGATGTAGTGGTTAAAGGAATGGTTTTGGCCACCTATGACAATTTTACGAAAACGTAAGTCTGAGTAGATTTTAATAGTAATTAATAAAAACTAAGATTTTGACCATTCACCAATAAGCGTAACGAGGTACCTTATCTCAGGAACTAATAGTACTGCAGTTTTGAAAAAAATCTTGTTTTGAAAAATGGTCAAGAAAAAATGCAGGAAATAGTTTTTATTCACTATGGTTACATATAAAAACGCGTTTTTCTCGACAACGTCCATTCAAACAATATTAAAAAAATATAACACTGAGAATCCCACTAAAATTTTACATCTTTTTTTTCAACATTTTTTACTGTAAGACGTGAAATAACGGCTGGGGGGGAAGGTGAACTTTCACTTACTATGGTACCTATAGACTTTGATTTGCTCAACGGTATTTGGCAATCTATATATCAGGGGTGGCCAACTTGACTAGACCCAATATCTACTATTGACTCACGAAACCCTGTGCGATCTACCACTTACATAATAACATTATGTACTTCGTGAAATTTTAAATGAAAAAGCATAGTTCAGTACACAGTTATATAGTATTTTTAATTTTTAAGGTAAACATAATACTGAAACTTATTCTTAGTAGGTAAATACTCCTCTAGATGAGACAAATCCGGTTTGTAGTTGGAAATTGCCAACCTCAAAGAATCCAATGTATGCGCGTATGTCAAACGAGAACGGTGTATATTTTTGGTTTGTTTTAAGAAGAAAATTGCTGACTCACATAAATATGTTGAACCAAAACATTAATGCAGTTGTTCAACACATTTCTTCAAATTTAGATATTTCTCGTTGGAAACCAATGCCCAGAAATCTAGACCCGAGGATGACTTTGTTTTTAGAAATATGTCGCAGCGTAGAGTAATAATTTCATTTTGAATCATCATGTGGTCCACTTGAAATGTATCTGCAAATTTTGTAGCCAATTTCATAGATATCACTATGATCAATGGAATTATTAAACGGATAACTGGTGAATTCCACCAATTTCTCAATTTTTTTGAAATTACTAAAGCGAATTTTGAAGTCTGATGCCACTGCCTCAATTTCTGCCGTGTATTTGTCAGGAATGCAATTGTAGGTAGTAAACTTTCCCATATGATCTTTAATGTTTACAAATTGCTGAATTTTTTTCGTTTCGATCTCAACAATCATAGACGCTGTTTGACTTTGATATGCTGCAATAGAACTCATCATTTATGTTAATGTTCTATTCATGCCCCGCAGTTCCAAATTTAATGTACTCAGTTTTCCAGTAAAATCTGCTAAACATGCTAAATCACATTTCCAGTCTAAATCACGCAATTGCTGACAATCATTACCCCTCTCTTCAAGAAATTTTATTATTTCGTCCAATAGATCTGGAAATCTTTGTAAAAACTTGCTTCGACTCAACCACCTTACATCAGTGTGCAATGCTAGCTCTGGTTCCTTCTCATCTAATCGCTGTTTAAGGAGCCGCCTTTGGAGAGATTTTCCTATTATGGAATTTACAATCTTGAAAGAAATATCCATCACATGTTTTGTGTTTAGTCTCTTGCTAACCAGTACTGGTTGATCAATTATGTAGTGGTAGCTAATGAAGTCTAGAAAATGTTCGTCTTCGTCACAAAGAGCAATAAAACCATTATGAATACTTGTCATTGCGGGAGCCCCATCAGTTGTCATTGATACGAGTTTATACAAAGGTAGCTTAATCTGGATAATATATGCTTTGAATTCCGTTAATATATCAAGGCCACGAGTTTTCCCTTTTAAGGAAATCATACCTAGCAGTTGTTCTTTAGTCGAAAAATCATCAAAGACCATCCAACTAAGAATAAGTAATTGAGCAGTATCAGTGATATCTGTTGACTCAAGTCAAGCTGTAGCGAAAAAGCAACACAGCAGACGATATCTTTTTGTAGTTGTTCGTTTATGTATTTACTTATCGTTTCTATACGTCGCATCACAGTATTTCGAGACAGCTGTAAACCATGAATAGCTTGTTTAATTTCGTTCTTATTTTTGAAATTCACGAACAGCGAATCTGACACTGCTTCGAAAATTTCCTTGACATATTCGCCATCGGAAAAAGGTTTGCACTTTTGTGCAATTTTGTAGCTTACTTGAAAAGAAGCTTCGGTAGCAGCTTTACTTTGCTCAATAAACCCAAAAAACATATTTTCTTGGACTTTTAATTGTGATTTTATTGCTTGCAATTTACTCTTTCTTATTTCACTGTTAGTTGGAAAGTCAGTCTGATATTTACTATGCATTGTGTTAAGATGTCGCTCTTAATTTCCATTTTTGGGCATTCCACAGATGTATTGCATATTAGGCAGCAGCAGTTTTCTTTCAGCATAGTAAAAAAGTAGTCCAATTCCCATTTTTGGTGAAAGTGATAAGTTTTTGATTTCGTTGGAGCACATTTATCACGGATCTGCAAAAAATAGAATTAAAAATAAGGAACATAACTCGTATAATACTTAGCAAAAGTAGTAATATGCTATCACCAATTCTATGTAATATAGGCGCCAACACGGAATAAAGAGACACAGGAAAGTGACATGTACTGACAAAAGTTATGAAAACCGAAGTCGTCAAACGCATGCAGGTAATGCAAAATACGTGAACTGCACAAAATGAAACTATTCATAATTCGACGACCAACTCCACTGTGAATCGATATATTTGTTTATTGTAATAAGACTTAAATCTATTGAATGGCAATGTCAATTGAAACACGGAACGCTACATGGACTTCCAGTAAGCAGAGTGCGCCGTCTCCCAGTTCTGTGGGCGCGATTGACATGAACGCAACGTGTATGCTTAAAGTTCGGGAATGATCGGCTTTCTCAATTGAATGCTACGGGGGCAAAACAAGTAAGGTCACAAAAACAAAAAGTTGTTTAGGTAATTATTAGCATTTTAACATTTAAAAGTTAACAATTTTCTTAGGTTAGTATCACTTAAACATATAAACTGATAATGGGAGCTACGAGTAAAGTTTATCTTTTAAAGTCTTAATTTTAGTAACAATAATTACGTTCTGAAATTTCTTAATTGATTAGAAATTTATATTAGTCGACTTTTTTGACATTCCTGGTTTTGCACCTGTACCCTTCAATTGTATAGTTACAATATTAATAGGTAGGTTCGTTTGCAATGGTAACAATAATAAAAATATTATCTTACCTTATTTGATGAACCGTCAGAAGCATTTCTTTCTTCATTCGATGTTCCTTCGGTGTTTCTTTTCAACTACATCCATAGCGTACGTACCTATGAGGCGCCATGTACTCTAATCGGGATTTACATCGGTAGTCGTTGACGTCGTAACTCTACTAGTCTCTGTCGTCCACAGACTGCCGACTGGCGACGGATTGACATCCGCCCCGCCCCCGCCCCCGCGTCACACACGATTCCCGGTTGTTGTTCATCGCGTGCCGAAAACAAAAGAGAGCTATATTGCGTGGAAGAGAGGAAAAATAACTGGACTGAACGGCGTTTGCAAAATGATTCAAGATGATGCGTGCAGTAGTTGGTAAGTACGTTGCGCAGTCCGTTCTACGTTATATGTTTTTTGCCTTGCCATGATCGACTGGACTTACAGTCGCGATCGACCGGTTGGCCACCCCTGCTATATATCATTTGAAACGGAGATGATTGTTGATTATAATTGAAAAAACCCCATGTCATTGTGGTTTTTGCTGCTTCCACTAGAGGGCACGATTGAAAAAGTTGTCTCTTTTTTTGATTTTGCTCCAGAATTTTAAATGTAATGGTACCTATGATTATTTTATCAAATTTGGAAAGTAGATTAAAATTGTAAGAAAAAATGTTGAAACCACATGTCTATGTCTTTATCCGTTTCAAAGTTATCACCTAAGGAATATTGAGTAACGATTTTTTTTTAAATCAATCATTATTTTTTTACTGGTCAAAGATCCGTGGCGAAGCATGCCATGGACAAACAAAAAAATAAGTAGGTTTTCAATTGATCCACATATTAATGTCAAATATCATGAGAATTAAAAAAACAATAATAATAATAATAACAAAAAAAACTTTATTAATTGGTATCTGTAGTTACCCGTGTGTTTTATTTCTCTTTATTTTATCCAGGTTAATGTATCTTATCTGCATAATTTTCACACAGATTTGTTAAATCATTTCTCAAATACTCCGGTACTTGAAAATTTAATGACTTTCTCAGCTCTTTCATTCGTAATTGTGTATACATCAAACAAATCCAAGTCTAAGATTTCAATGTCTTTAGTTTTCAATGAAATACTCTCGTAATTTGTATTCAAAATCCTTGCATGTGGGTTTTTTCCTGATATTATGGATCTAGCTATAAATTTTTCTGGTGCTAGTTCCTGTTGTTCTACAACTTTATCTTTCAGAAAATTCTTAAAATTTTCTACTAATCTGTTCACCTCACATCGAGGTGGTATTGCCAACGTACCATATTCCGGGTTACCGAAAATCTGGATTGTTACTTGATTTCTAGACTTACAATTTATGTTGTGACACGACACAAGTCTTGACCATAGTCAACAGTCGATGACTCAGCATACATACGACGTACAAACAACACACTGAACTATAAATAATGACTTACTTATATATAATACGGAACCATATTATTTATATACACATATGAAATTAATACACAGTTCATCGCCTTGTTTACAATTATCCACCTCAGCATTGTCTATTTATATGTTTGCTATTTATGTCGCGTACAATCGCAAACGTGTTTCTTATATTGACATCCGGGAACGTTGTGACCTCCAAAAACGGATGTCACAACGTTTTACGTGCTTAGTCGCTAGGAAAGTGAGTTGGTAGACTGTGGAATAAAAATCAGATGGACTCAAAAATTCTGAAATTTCAATAGGTGTGAGTATATTCACTTCCATGGTATATTTGGTAGGTGGCGTGCATGAGAGCTGGTGTTGTATATTTTTTATACATCATTCAATTACTCTCGAAGGTTCTTGTGACATCCGAATTTCATTACGATATATTATATCTCATGTGCCGCGCTTTTTGACATCTGTAAATTGGCAACAATGTAGTGTAGTTGATAAGTGAAATTTTCAACGTATTTTGTGTTCGTTCTGTTCATAAAACATATTTAGGTAGGCGATTATTCAATTAATAATTTATTTTCATGTTGATGCTATGAATAGTACATTATCCGAATATATAATTAATCTACTAGAATTTCTTGAATGGGAATATATAATTTGGAGAATCCTAAATTATTTTTTGGCCAATTTCGAAGCTCGCGAAAGTGGTGGACATTTAAATTGTAGTAAATTACACTAAGAAGTTTTTATTATCAAGCACGCTTTTATTACACTCTTCAGCTCGACTCTAACTATGTAACAAAAATTTTCAATGTTATTTTCACCAGCTTTTAGAGGTACGATTGTCTTGAAATTGTGCACTCGTATCAAAAACCGATGAAAATACAATAATTCGATAGTTTCATCACAGTATCCTGATCAGGATTACCATGATAAAATGAAATAATTCTCAATTCACGACATACGTTCACCCTTCTTGATACAGTGAAAGTTGAAATGTGGTGTTCGCTATATTACTCGTTTTCACATCATTCCACTATATCCCTTTCAAAAAACAATTTTTTTATACATAAAAATAATGAGAAATAACTGAAGAGTTATGTTGGGAAAAAATTCTGCATATTGTTAACAAGGAATAATTTCGAGATCTTAAATAATGGATCAGTGACTGGCGTTATTATTTTGAGTATTTTCATAGTCTTCTTGATATTTTGTTTCTGGTATTTTCATAGTTCATGATTTTACCAGTCAGTCGAAGCGAACAACTAATTTTGTGAGAGTTTTGCAGTGAATTCTTCAACCTAGGGATTTTTTAATACGAAAGAGGGGATATCACTTCAATTTTACGTTTTACATCCATTATCGAGAATACAAAATAAATAAGTTAAGTCATAATATAGAAAAAAAGGATCTTATCGTCCTGATAGTAGTTTTTCTACATTAAAATGTGCTGGTATCAAAAATATGCACAGATCGCATTTCATGATTTTCTTATGGCACAGTGTTCATACAAAATTCAGATTGGCTGTGTCCATCAATGAACAATTCAGTCAATTCAGGTGGTGGTGATTCTTCAAATTGAAGATTCAATGTTGACCTTTCTAAAAATGTGGTTGGTTAGCGGGTAGCAGTATAAATAATAAGCTTTTTTGTTGTCTGTCTCTGTTATTTAATAAGAATCCTAGAAGTCCATGGAACTCGTCGGTTGCGTTAATTCAAAAAATTCATATATTATTTATAAATCGATTGGAAAACATAAAGCTTCCAAAGAACATATTTTTCAACAAATTTGGATCATTTTGTGAGCAAAACATCAAACATTCAGGCTGCTCATTCAATATAAACCAATTTAGAGAAAAATATAAACAAAATAGGGAAGAAATTAACTGTCTGGACCCTCACTTTGTGGAATCTACTCATATTAGTGTTTTAAATGAAAATCGACTGTTCCTAGCTAATTCCACAATATAATGAAAGCTAGAAACGTTGAGTTTCATTTAAATCACTAAAATAGGGAAGTATTGAAATTATTAATTGAATTACCATTTATTTAGGCACTAAGCAAGTGCTCGAATTTCGGAGACACGATGAATCAGCTATTTTGCAAAATAGAGAGAATTTTGAAGAGCTCGCGGAATTATTGAGAATATATGCCGGAACATTTTCAAATGTTTTGAAAGAATAATCTGATTGTTTAGGTTCATCTGAAACTATTTAGAATGATCTAATCGGTTCTATAAATTTTGTTATTATTGATAACGAGGGAGAAGCATGTATGTAATTGTTTTTCTTGGCAGGCAGGCGAGACTACAGACATAATATCTTGTTTCTCATAGTTATCCGTTATTTTTGATACGTTCACAATGTTAAAATAATAGAACATATTATAGAATTTTTTGATATTAGCGGACGGGAGGACAAATCAAACTGAATTCAAATAGAAATGTTTACTCATTGTTTTGCCCATCGTTTAAAATGAATTTTTGATGAAGCTGCTAGAAATAATCGAGTGAGCAATATTTTTTCACTTTATCCGGATTTTCAGCATATCTCTCAAAATCGACACATCGTCGAGAAACAGTTTCAATAACTAAATCGTTTTTAATATTTTTAATTTAGTATTTTAACAGGAAGACCTTGTGCTCTCTGTTATTCAGAACAAAATGTCTAATATTTCATATTGTGTAGACAGAATAAAAAAGTTGCTCGATAACATAATGAATAATAACAGGAATGAAGAAAATTATTTTTTAGAACTATATGATGGAACGGTCGATATATTAGGTTTGCTACAAAGAAAAATGAAGTTATGATGTCACTTTCCGAAAATAAAAATAGTTCACATCTTAGTTCAGTAACAAAAAATAAAATTAGAAAATGGAATGAGTGTAATATATTCCGATCCTTTAATTATAGGCAGTTCTTGAATCTTGTCAGAAATTCTAAAATTTACAACCGATAATACAATGGTTAAATCTACTCATGCCGTTTTTGTGAATGAAACTAACTGTTTCTTAATCACTCCACTATTCCTTAGGAAGACTGTAAAAAGTTTTTCTGAGAAATTGACCAAAATTTCGATTCATGATTTTTGATGATGGTATTTATATATCGAAACAATTGTCAATCTTAAAAATAGTAATGTAGCCATTAATACACGAGCATGTTGTAGGCTGATTACATGATTTAATTTCTTTAGGTATGCATGAATACCTACTTGAGATGACTAACATGTTTTGGCGAACATACATCACGGGTGGTTAACTAACGTGTTAAAAAATACAGGTGTCTTACACATTTTTGGCATATATTCTCTGTCAAGCAAATCTGCGTACCAAAATATTCACCCACGCCATTGTGACAGAGAGCAGAGTGAGGTGTTGTTCCAAACTACGAGTATTTTAGGAAAGAGTCGATATTCAATCAATCTCAGAATTCTGAATGATTCGATACATTATTTTTATCCATAAGGTATCATTATGTCCACAATTTTTCAGGGATTTTATCCAAAAGGGCGGATAATGACGGAAACAGCAGAAGTAAAGTCGCATCACCTGACCAGACAAGAATATCTTGTCATATTGAACAACAAACTAATCTGCAAACGGCAGAAATATGTGAAAATTTTGTGTATGATGCCGACCAAATGAAAATGCCAGCAGAAAAGTATACTCATATGTACACTACTATAATGGGTCATGACGAGTTATTGCAATCAAATAGTGAGCTAGCCAAAAAATATATCATACAAACATCAAATGGAAGGTAACTTCTGTCATTCTGACGATGATATTTCATATATTGAAACAATTGTCAAAAATTATCTAACAATTTTCGCATTTTTTCATTATATTGTGGTATCAATTAGAAACAGTTCGTTTCATTTAAAATAATAACATGAGTAGATTCCACGAAGTAAGGGTCCACACAGTAAATTGAATTGTACCCTATTTCTTTTTGGATTTGAATAAACATAAAATTACTATAATTTGTGCGGTTGCCTAAAAGATTGGGAATAGGGGAAGGTTTAGACCACTACTGGTCAGACATGTACTCACTTTGTAATTTGACCGCCTTTATTCTAAAAATCTCAGTAATATGTATTTAATTGTGCAGAACTCTCGAAGGATTCAAATGAGAGTGTTACTGTAACAGATGAAAATAAACAGAAAAAACTGCAGAAAAATGAAAAAACTAAGGAATTAACTGTATTCAACTCACTGGGAGAAGTTAAAGCAACAAGTTCAAATTCAGAAGGAAAGCTGAAATGAGATAATTGCATGTATTGTGAAAAAAATGTAATCAACTCTTCGCGGCATTTGATTCGTAACCATGATGGAGAGCTTGAAGTTATCAAAATAATATCATCACCGAATAATTCTAGGGAGAGAAAGTATCTGTTAACGAGATTCAAAGGAAAGGTACTTACTTGGAAATAATAAATAAACTCACCATGCTATTTTTTCGATGACTATAAAATGAATAAGTATATTTTATGCGCGTCTTCGATTAAGATATCTACCACAGTGTTATACAACATCCCATTTCCTATGGGCTAGCTGAATGGAAATATCCAGTGTTCGCCCTAAAGTATGATATAATATGATGTAAAAAACAATGATAGTCAGTTCATATTAATTTTATTTCAATTTTCCACTACGCTAGTGTGTTACATATTGATAAAATCACTTGTAAACCCTTCTCTCTATAAAAATAACAGTTATCTGTACTTGAGTTACACTAATTTTTAACAATTTTAGAAGAAATTTGCTTCCAGCAATTACTGTATTTGTTTATTTTGTTCCAAAATTTTAGGCAATTTTATAAATTCATATGGAAAAGAAGGATTCGTGATTCCAGTGAGACGAGCAAAATCCGAATTGAGTTAACCGACCTCTGACTACCTACCTTGCTATGGATGTAAAGGATTCTTCAGGCGAACTTATCTACGTCGCCATATGAAAAAGTGTAACAACGGCCAAAGTTAGATTCGAAACGTGCCCAGGCAAATGCACTGATACTTCTTCATTGTAAGCGTAATTAACTTTGAGGATTTTAAGTTGAAATTATTTCCTCATATGCAGGCCGATAACATTACTAAAATCGTCATGAAAAATTTTCTAATTAAATTCTATGGACAAAGGCATTTTAGGAAAGAGAAACATTTAATTAACACCGTATCTCAATGCATGCGAGAATTGGCTAGATTTTTAAAAGTATTACAGAACATGAAACCAAAATTAGGCCAACTAGTAGATTATTTGAAACCGTGTTATTTTGATCAGTTGGTCAATGTCACGAATGAAATGGCCGGTAATGATATAGATAAAGATTCATTCAAGAGTCCTTCACTTGCTCTAAGATGGACAATTGTCCTTAAACAGGTTTCTAGCTGCCAAGAAAAATGACACGGTGAGAAATAGCGAGATCAAAATATTGAGGCAAATGATAGAAACTCAATTTCGTTTTTATGTATCTACTAATGCAAATAAAGATTTGTCTTCTAAGAATTGGAAAAAAGAAAGTATGTTACCATTAACAAAAGATGTCATAAAAATGAATGAATTCGTTGTTCATGATGAAGAAAACTGGTGTAGAATTAGAAAGTGATCCAAATAATTTATTATATGTTCAAAATTTAACTGAAGCTCATGTTATTCTTTCGAACAGAAAACGATCTGGGAAATTTCAAAGAATTTCGATAGAAGATTATTTGAGGAAAGAAGACGAAGTGGGTGTTCAAGATATTTATCAATCGCTATCAGTGACTGAAAAAGTGTTAGTGGAAAACATAAAAAGATTTGAAATTGACTGTCTCGACCCTTACTTCGTGGAATATGCTAATATTAGTGTTTTTAAATGAAACTCAAGGTCTCTAGTTAATTCCACAATATAATACAAGTTATTGTGGAATTAACTAGAGACCTTGAGTTTCATTTAAAAACACTAATAAAAAGATTTACCATTCGAGGAAAAAAGGTAGGGCTGTACCTGTTATTTTCACTAACGATATGCAGAGAAATACAGAACTACTGTTGAAGTCTTGGGAAGTTGTAGCTTCTTCAAATCCCTACCTCTTCGCCAATCCAGGTACTGAAGATAAGTTTTTATGGTTTTACAAACTATTGAAAAAAATTTCTTTGGCTTGAGGAATAACAAATATTGAAACTATAACAGCAACTTGTTTAAGAAAACATATTGCTACCATTGCTCAATTAATTTCAATGGAAAATAACGACTTGGAACAGCTGTCGAGTCTCCTTGGACACGAAAAAGCTACACACTTGAATTATTATGGGAAAACTGATGACAAATTGCAGATAGAAAAAGTGTCCAAAGTTTTACTCCTCATGGAAAAAAAATCAATGGGTGAATACCGTGGTAAGACCTTGGAGAGTATTTATCTTGATATTCCTGATTTGGATTATGTAGAAGATTCTACATCTTCTGGTGGAAGTAACAAAATAAATGAGACATTTGGGGATTCAGTAGACTCGAACGAAACAGGCTCGGAGAAAACCAAGTCGAATACGATGAACTCCAAAGAAATAGATGTCAAGGAAACGTGTGAGCAAGGAAGTAGTAGCAGTAACGAACAGGTGTGCACGATCATGGTTTCATTTTCTATCCTGATTGTATTTGAAGATGTTCATACATGCTGTTACTTCAGTGCTACAAAAATGTATTTGCATATCAAAAGCAGAGATCTCAAACATTTTTAGAAGCTTTTATTTCATTAACCTCCCAATGTTTGTGTGTATTTAAACCTAATCTAGTAATACAAATAACGAAAATTTGGCTCAGCAATTTAGTAAATTTTATACTTTTGTTCTCTCTTATTTGACCTATATTGATATTTTTGAAGTAGTATACAGAACATTTTTGAAGATTTTTCGGATTTAATCGGGATTTAAAGCTTACAAGAAGTTCTCATATACGTGTAAATTATTTTGAATTGTATCAAAATGACTTCAAGACTAGAAGGAGAACTAACACTTCAAGTATTGAGACTCAAAATTATAAAAAAGAATCTAATGTAAGTCAATGTATTCAGGTAAAGATATAAAGAACAGAAATGATAACAATCTACAGTGTGGTTCACTTGAAGTAGTAACACCTCAACAACTTTTTCATTTTCCAATGAATAGAAATATGAAAAAAACCATCATAATAAGATTGCAAAGCTTTCAAAGATGGGTAGAAAAAATTTCATTCTTGGTAAAAAACTAGCCTACTGTGATAAAAAATTAACGGATATAAATGAAAAAACGTATTAGGAATTTCAATTTTATTGGGAAAACTTGTTAGGAATTACCTCAAAAATCCTCTACCCAAAAATGATTGGAAACTAAAAACAAATCACTCAAAAAAATGTTCTTATTCTCAGAATAATTTAGCCCAGAAAAGTGAATGATTAATGTTCTGAGACTTATCGTGTTTAGTTTTATTATTACTGATTCACTTTTTTGAACTGCAAAGGTGAGAATCTGATTCCTTCTTATGAAGCTTCACAAGCCTTACATAAGGGTTTTTTATTTTTGTATTCTTTGAAAAATAAAACTGTTATTGAGATATCATCATTTCGAGTATAATGTTACTATTTCGAAAACGATTCAATGTATATCCCAATATTTTTGGGGAAAAATCGAGTTCTGATCCCTTGGACATAAGAACAAAAGAGATTTGCTCAAATATTCTTAAGAAATCATTTAACCACCAAGAGACCACCATGAAAAATGGAAGTTCTTGAGCTGAAAAAACTGCATCCAAGAACATGGGAACAAATAAAAATATTCATCGTTAATCATTATAATAAGAAATAGGATTTGTGAAAAGAACCCCGTTCATATTCGATTTACTTTTCATCAGAGCATCTTTTAATTTTATAAACAGTAAAATATTTTTGGGAATGTATATGTTTTCCATTCTCCATTTTTTTATAGCTACATCTATTGTTCTTAATTTTGAGCCATATAAACATTTGTTTTTGTAAATATATGTATAATAAATACATTCACAAAAATTTATTGAAATAAAGGTGGAGCTAAAGAAATAGATGTGATTTTTTATTTGAGGTTTAAGTTGCGTAGCGCTCTCTGAGTGCTCTGGGTTTGATTGAAAGAAAGATATCTTTGCACTGTCCTTTCATTTATTTCACCTGAATACTCAAATAGGCAACAGCGTAACGATGTTACAAGGTATGTTATTTTTTCACGGACGTCACAAGATCCTTTTATTGAAAACGTATACCTGTTATACACCGGAGGTCACAAAGATAGGACAAATTATTTTTTCAAATCGTGTATGGTCTATTTTTTTGCACGAAATTATTAATCTTCCCGATTTGGGAAAGTCATATTTTTATTTTGTCCCTCTCTCCTTGCAATAGGGTGGATGTCGAAACGTCACAATTTTCACCGGATGTCACATGATACCTTGGTCGACTATATATATATATATATATATATATATATATATATATATATATATATATATTGACATAGAAAGGAACCTCCAACACTCTGTATACTATAATATGGAATGGAATACTACACACTATATGCAAATACAAAATTTTAGAATTTGAATTATTTCTTGAATCGTCCGAAATAGAGACAATCTGTTTCATTCATGTTTCAATAGAGAAAATAAACAAGAATCAAACTGTAGAATCATGAAGGAAATTTTCAATACACTCTGTAAATACACATATGTGAAATATATAACATGATTTCTAGCCTTTGGGAGAGAAATTATAACAATCTATTTCTCACACAGTAAAAGTCAAAACATTATGATTTGTTTTCAAAAGTAATAATTAGATATTGAAAGAAATTCTCTGATAACATTATATAATTATTTAGTATATGTCAAGGTAAAAGGTCAAAATAATAACAACATTAAGTTTATAAAAGTATGACGTTTGTGAAATGAATTGTCATTCCTGATAGATCTAATTGAAATAAAAAGAGCTGTCATTTCTAAATATTTTGGAATATAATTTAAAAGAAGTCATATATCAAATTTGATCATTTAAAAATATTAAACAGAATGTCCTAGAAGGATAGATGAGCAATTTAAAACTTGAGATGGAATTTGTCAACAAGAATTTTGATAGCCAATTTTGATTGGTGGATTAGATTTGAAATATTTTGATCAGCGGCAAGCGTATTGGAAACTGAAAAAATTGAATAAAAAATGTGTTGATAATGTACACTATTCACTAGGTGAACTTCTTTTTTTGGTAGAGGTGAATGGGTGCGAAGCTGAAATTTTTAGAAAAATAATTCAAACTATTCCAAAAGCACCACATTGGAGTGGTAACTATAAAAGAAATGCATTATTCTTAAATATAACTCAAAAAATCTATGAATCAAGCAGATAAACCTAGACTTAACAAATAATTGGTAAAAATTATAGAATACTAACCGTAAAATTTCATCTGTATAACCATGTAAAATATCGTATCGTGGGAATGGTGTCTCCACGATACATTTCAGAGAGAACTGGACTATGGAATTACATTTAAAATGTTTTGATGTGGATGAAATATAACATCAATTTTGATTTCTACTCAAGCACGACAGGTTGTGTGGGTTTCCAGGAGGTAATCTAAAAACAATCAATGAGGTATTAAAATGGAAAAGTGAACAGGTATTTAAAACTATTTCATTCAAATAAAAAAGGTTAAATAAACTCACTTGTGTTGTGCAAATATTTGAACTTTGATATTTCAGACACTTTAACCATCGTTATATTCGCCATTTTTTATTTCATAGAGAATTTTGTAAAAGGATTCGTTTTTAAATGTGTATAAAATGTTGCATAATTTGTAATCACATATAATAATAATTCATTTGAGTGTATGTGTTGTCAAATGGATGATCATCGTAGATAGTTTGTTTTTTATGAGTTTTCTGTAAATGAATATTGTATTTGTTTTTTCTAAATATGAAATAACGTTTTTCACTTGAAAGACTTGGAATTGCATTGTTGGAAAGTTTCATTTCTCGATGATGGCTCCATCTATTTTTCAACAGTTGGCATTATTGACCAGACGTTTCTGAATCGTAGAGGGGTTTCGAAATCAAATATACAGGACCGTCTCTAGGATTTTATAAAGAAATTAAAGCAAGTATTTTTTGATTAAAAAAATTTCTTCATTTAAATACAAGGATTTTATTTTTGTCGCTCATAATTAAAATTTAAATAGTTTCGTTTTACCATAGGAACCCTACCTTGAGATCACAGAGTTTTCATGTAAGGTATAATTATTTTATGACATTTTTTAAAATTTTCTAATATATCGGGCAAAGAAAAACTAATAATTCATATCAACTAAACATTAACAATAATAATTAGGTTCCTTACACACCTACTAAATCACAATAATATATATATATATATATATATATATATATATATATATATATATATATATTACAGTACTACAGGCCTCAAAGGCCCAAGCCTAAAAAGGAATTACGAATCATTCAAAAAAATTTTCTTCCGCTATATTTTTTACTAGTAGTCTCCATTTTTGTCTGTCATCCGCTATCTCCCCCCATCTTTCCACTCCCATTTTCTTCAGATCCGTCGTGACTGCCTCTAACCATTTCTTCTTCGGTCTGCCCTTTCGCCGTTTACCCCCTCTCGTTTCGAAAATAACTCTACTGGGATGTCTTTCTCCTGCCATTTTGCTGACATGCCCCAGCCATCTTATTCTCTGTGCCTTTATATGATGAACTATGTCCGGATATCCATAAGTTTCCGCCACTTCTTTATTTGTTAGTCTTCTCAAAGCTCTATCTTTTAGATTTTTGACTCCAAATATTTTTCTGAGTATTCTTCTTTCCCATATTCCAATTTTATTTTCATTCTTTTGTGTTAGTATCCAGGATTCGCAACCGTATAGTACTGTTGGCCTAATTATCGTTCTGTATATTCTTATCTTCGCTTTGTTGGAGAGTACTTTTGATTTCAATATATTACTGAGGGCTCCTACTGTTCTGCTTCCTTTGGAAAGCCTCTTATCTATTTCAACTGTTTCGTCGTTTTTATTATTAATTGTTACCCCTAGGTAATCAAAACTTATATACCTGGTTGTCTGTTCTGAAGGTTACCTCTTTTATCCCATCAATTGTATGATTTTTTATCTCCATATATTTAGTTTTAGTTGTGTTTATTATTAGGCCATACGTCTTCGCTGTATCTAAAAATTTATTCAGTACTACTTGCTGCTCCCTTTTTGATCTAGTTATCAAAGTCACATCATCGGCATATGCAATTACCTGATGTCTACAATGGTATATCATTCCTTTAGTATTCAGGCCAGCTTTCCTCAAAATATCTTCTAACATCAGGTTGAACAAAACTGTTGATAATGGATCTCCCTGTTTCAGTCCTTGTCTTGAAGTAAAGCTTTTCGAAAAACTTCCTTCTACCAAAACTTTCGATGCTGTTCTATGTAGAGTTAGTCTTATCAAATTTACCAGTTTTTGTGGAACTCCGAGATGTCCTAAAGATTCATACAATTTTGATCTCATGATGGAGTCATAAGCCTGCTTGAAGTCGATAAAAAGTAAGTGTAGTCCTAAATTTTGTTCATAGCTATTATTTTGTATCATTTTTAGTGTGATTATCTGGTCTTCTGTTCCTCTTCCTTGTCTGAAACCTCCTTGGTATTCTCCAATTTCCTTGGTATTCTCCAATTTCCTTGGTATTCTCCAATTTCCTTGGTATTCTCCAATTTCCTTGTTATATATTTCTGTGAGTCTAGTGCGGATAACTCTGGCTAGTACCTTATAAGTCACGTCTAATAAAGATATTCCTCTATAATTCTCACAATACGTTTTCTCTCCCTTTTTGAAAATCGGGCAGATAACTCCATTGTTCCAAGCATTCGGTATCTGTTCATGTCTCCAAATTTTTCTTATTAATTTGCATATCCTCTGCTGTAATATAGCTCCACCTGTTTTTTGGACTTCAGCTGTTATTCCATTTCCCCCTCCACTTTTATTATTCTTTTGATTGTTTATATCTTCCAGTATTTCGTCGTCTGATGGTTCTTCTACTTCTCCGGGGTCACCATACTCTACATTATCATCTTCCAGTTCAGTCTGTACCCTTCCACTATTCAGCAACTCTTCGAAATGTTCAGCCCATCTGTCTAATCGTCCTTGTGGATCTGTTATCATTTGTCCTTGTTTATTTCTACAGAAATCAATAGCTTTATATCCTTTTCCTTGCGTTTCCTTCACCTCCTGATAGAAATTTCTGATTTCTTTATTTTTATAATGCTCCTCGATTATCTCTAAGTTTTGTTCCATATTCATCCTCTTTTTATGCCGGCACACTTTTTTGGCTTTCCTTCTTGTTTCCTCATATATTTTTCTGTTAAGTTCCGTATTTACTCTCAATACGTTCAACCGTGCTCTGTTTCTGTGATCTAATACCTTTTTACAATCATCATCAAACCAATCCTTGTTATTTCTATGTGTTGGTTGTCCTACGCTACTTTGCAAGGATTTAATGATTGATTTTTCTATCTGTTTCCACTCCATCTCTATATTCTCTGACTCTGGCAATCCTGTTTCATTTTCCATCTCAATCTGTAATTTTTTTTGCACATCATTCTTCTCAAGTTCTTTCACATTAAATCTTTTTATCTTCCTATTATCATAGGTTTTAAACGTAGGTACGTGTTGCTCTATTTTTAATATAACTAGGGAATGGTCTGAATCCGCGTCAGCTCCACGATAACTTCTTACATTTTTTATGGCCCTTGTATGTATTTATTCAATAAGTACATGATCAATTAGGTTCTTAGTCTTCTTATCAGGCGCTATCTAGGTTATTTTATGGATATCTTTGTGATCAATGCTTGTACTCTTTATCACCATATTATTCAATTCTGTGAAGTCAATTTAACACTTTCCATTTTGATTAGTTTTCAGGTGTAAACTTTTTCCCCCTGTCACATGTTTATACTCTCCTTCGCATCCGATTTTCGAGTTCATATCATCTATAACTATTTTTACATCAAACTTTGGTATTTTTCCGACCTGAACGTTCATTTCTTCGTAGAACTCAGTTCTTATAGTTAAGTCCTTATCTTCCGTTGGTGCATGTGCGTTTATTATACTAAGTTTTCTATATTCTCCTTGAAGCCTCAACCTACACAGTATATCTGTTATTGCCTCAAAATCTACAACATATTGTGTTAGGTCTTTACTAACAATGAACCCTGTTCCAAAATACCTATTGTCATTTCCGCTATTAAAAAAGGTGTATCCCGCTATTTTTATTTTTTCATTTCCCTTGTGTTTTGTCTCTTGTAATGTATCGATATTATATCTTCTCATAATCACAAAGTTTTTCAAGATTCTTCATGGTAAGTTCCTCTTACATTCCAAGTCCCAATTTTCAAAAGTTTTTTATGAATTTTTCTATTCTACTGCTTTCTTCTTCTACCTTGTTCCTTGCTCCTTGTCCTGCCTATATTTTTATTTTCAAGATGAATTGCAAAATCATAATCCTTTATTTTTGCCGACTCGTTATCTATCTGACCATCCATCGCCATTCTTACCGTTGTTGGTTTTTTGGGCCTGGTTTTCTTTTTACCAGCGATTCTGTGTTTTTATCCCATACCCACTCCTCGTCATCTATGTTCAATTTGCCGAATCTAATCTTAACAGTTTTCCCCTTGCTCTCTTCTTCTTTTGCAACTGTTCGTATTTTGCTCTGTACTTCCCTATCCTCTTTACGCACGTCGTTATTAATATAGATTTTTGCCTTCCTTACATTCTTCAGCTTCTTTTTATTGGACATAACTAGTTGCTTATCCGTATTATTATTTAATTCTAGCAGACATGTGTTTTCTCCAAGTTTCCTCGCTCCTTTAATTTTTATATCCACCTCAAGTTTGTTTTTCATCAAGGTCTCCATTTCATGTTTTTTGGATTGCTCTCCATGGATCGCTATAGGCATTCCTTGCACAATTATATTATTTCTCCTTTTGCCCTATCCATTTCTTCCACTTTTTATTCTAACTGTAACAATCTTTTCTTATTCGCGTCATTTTCAGTATGTAGTAACTTGTTCTCTTCTTTAATTTTCTCTAGTTCCTCTCTATACATAATTTGCTCTTCTCTAATCTCTTTTAACATCTTTTTGGAAGTCCTGTATCATTTCTATTATTTTGTTAAGTTTCTCATCCGTTTTTTCCCTTTTATATGGCGTTCTAAGCGTTTTTGACGATCTTCCAAGGAACTCCTCCAGCTCTTTTGTATTTTTCTTTCTTTTGCCATCATCTGTGGTATGTTCATCGCCAATACTGTCTTCCATACTTTCACCGCGCAAAAAAGCCGGTACAGGTCAACCCTTCGGATACCAAACTTTTTATCGGAGATATATGTGCAACCACAATCCGGACACTAAATTTATAAATAAAAACACGAGATACAGTTTTTAGATATTTCCCTATTTTTCTTGATTTTAATTTGAATCGGCAACACTTTAATGCAAAACGAAAGTACTTGTTGCTAATTACTCGTAATTTAGTTCTTATCGTTTCGTGTTTTTGCCAGATTTTATTAGTTATGAATCGAAATGAATATTTTTATAACTTGATAATTCACTTACTGCTCGTAATGAAGGTCTTTCTTTGTCCGGTTATCTGAACCAACACTTTTCTGAGACACACTAAGTATTTTTAACAATTTTGTTTTGATTGGAACTCCCATAATTTGGGTTATTTTACAGATCAAATTTCGAAGGTTGTCACTAATAAAATGCCACTTTGCCACCTCGAACGTGTTTCTTACTACTACTTAATTATTCGTATTTCTAAGGATCTGTGGTCTTTCTTACTGACTAAAACTTCCTATATTTTTTGGAGACCTTACGGTTCAACAACCGTCACATTGTTGTGTTATCTGTATTATTATCATTATTATCATCAATTTTGTTGTTATTATAGTTATCTTAATGATAAATAACGTGAATGAAATTTGAAACTATTTTTTTGTTTGTCCATGGTATCCTTGACCACGGAACTTTGACAAGTAAAAAAATATTGATTGATTTTAAAAAAAAATTGTTACTGAATATTCCTTAGGCGATAACTTTGAAACGGATAAACACGTCGATATCGAGCGGCCCGCCACAAGGTGATGAGCCGAATAGCTAGATTTCCCTGGAGTGTATGCATGTTGTTTTGGATGCAGCGGATTTTGTGTTATCAGTACATCTCTTATGTATCGGTTACGTAGCCTCTCCAAGGTCTCCATTGAAAGCTATGTGAGGCTAATGGGTCGATATGCTTTTGGAATGGAATGGTCCATTCTCCCAGGTTTTGGTATGAACACTACTTTGACTTCTCTCTAACCTTTTGGAATATAGCTCAGTGCCAGTGATGATCTGAGGATTCCCACCAGGTGCGGCAGTAAGTCATGCAGGCCCCACTGAAGTAGAGCTGTATAAATGCCACCTCAGTCTGTTCGCGTCGCCGGGTAGTGTTTCTCCTCTTCCTCCCAAGTTGCCGTGTTTGTGGTTCTGCAGTCAGGGAACTGAGTTGACATTAATAGTTGCAGGATTTCAGTCAAGTTGGCAGTTTTTGTACCATCCTCTCTGGTTAGTATACCGGTCTGACGTTGTGAGGGGGCTTTTGGGAGTCTAGCTGCTTAGGGGATATCTTAGATTTCCTCGCAGTAGATTATACTTGCTTCTCTTTGTTTTTGTCTAATGATTGTTTTATACTCCCATAGGTGAGACTTGTATGCGTTCCAATCGTTTTCGAGTCTGGTACTTTTTGCATTGTTGAAATATTTTCCTGCCGTCCCTCAGCTGATCAATCTCATGGTACCACCATGGAGTGATGGCTCCATTAAGATCGACCCGTCTGCGGGGGCAAGACATGTTATAGGCATCAATTATGGAGTTTTGAATGGTTTGAGAATAAATTTCCAATTCTCCTTTATTGTTAGGCAACACGTCCTCGACCAACAGTCGACCTATTTTGTCCTGTCGGTTTTTTTGGAGTCACGAGTAAGTGTAGCGGTTGTGAGGGTCAGTTTTATTCCAAATTTTATCCAGCGTTGGTTTGACATTGAAATGTCGTCGGATACATGCCAGCCGGAGATTATATTCGAAATATTTATTGTAGATAAGGTAATATCTATGCCCGTTTGACTTCGAAAGTTGATAAAAATTAGTTCAGTACCTCTATTTAGAATACAGAGATTCCAGTTAGTTATGTAATCATATGAAGACTTACCTCTAGTGTTAATATCTTTGCTACTCCAGCTTACGTGATGAGAGTTTGAATCGCAGCCTATTACCAATTCAAGCTTTTGAGTGAGACAGTGTTCCACAAGGTCCTCCAATCCCTTTATTGGTGATGGTTTAGTTGCGTCTGAGGGGAGGTATGCGTATTCCAGTATTAACACCTTCTTTTGACCTTTCTGTGCATATTCAAGGTTCACTACCGTTAGGTCGGAGGACGACAAATGTGTCAGTGGGTAGATCTTAAAATACCTAGGTATATATATGGCCGTCCTAGGCTGTTGTTTGCTTGAGTAGCTGAAAATTAAACCTTTTGGATTATTTAGTTATTTACACCCATGATTTTGGTTTGTTTTATCCAGGGTGCTTGTGTCCTGCATCACATCAAGGTGGCGGTATAGACAGTCTCCACAGAAGCAACATTTCTTTCCATGGGGCCCCTCGGATGGAAGAGGGGCCGTTCCGGTTCAAGTTTTTTTGTTTTAACGGTCAATGAGGTGAACGCGTAGCTTATCCTAATTGATCGCTTTTCTAGGACTGTTATTTCTTCGTCTCCTATATCGAACACCAAGAGGTGCCCTTTGGAATTGACCTCCGCTTCGTAGTGGAAGGAAAACCATGCATCCACCCGAAGCACTGGGTTTTGTTTTTCGAGCCGACGCAGCACATCCTCTTTGTCACCCAGGTCAGCGTGATCTTCGCTAGGGACCCAAAGGCTGGCATTTGTAAGATGGGAGAGGTTGTCGAGGTGCACAACGTTGAGCTTAGCCTCCTTCCACTTTTTCAGTTTTGAAACCGTGGTGTTTAGCCACTCTAACGTTTCGACATTGTCGCAGTTGACTCTGATTATTTCGCCAGAGTGCGACCATAACCTAAAAGTAGGTGGCTTTTTCTGACTGGCGGAGACGGACATAAGGGTTTCGTGCAAAGCCTCTTTTAGATCTCCATTATTGGTAATTGTTTTACCATATGGATCGGCCTGGTCTATAATAGTTACCCGTGACTGGTTGGTAGCTGCTTCGCTGTAGGTTTTTGCTTTAGCGTAAATCCGTATCCTCTTTTCTCTGGAAGAGCTTTCCTCCGAGGTGCTGGAGCGGATGCGCTTCATTTTTTAAGGGGCGACGCGTTCCGGGTCTCTTTTGGAGGAAGAACTGGTATCGCTACCCTTGCATTTTTGGCCGCTGGTGCCATGTTTAGATAGGAAGGGGCGAGTGGCGCTGGTGGTGTCTGTAGAGACGCCAGCCTGCTGCCTCGCCTTCCTCCTTCTCTTTGCCTCAGCACCGCAGATTCTTTCATCCCGACGGTGCTTTTGTGTTGGAGGAGTGCATTCTCGCTCATCCTCTAATTCTTGTTTTGTTTGTTCTTGTTCATACATTCTGATCCCACGAGTAGCTAGGAAAATGTTGTGTTACCACGCCATTAACATTAACAATAACTAAAAATGTGTTCACATTGCTAACAAGTTTCAATACATTTTTGCATACGTTTCTTCATCTGCCTAGTTGAAAATATATACACAATATAAAAAAAAGTATATGATTAAATTGAAAGTTTACATTTCATGTGAAAATGTAGTGAATATATGCAGGCAAAATTTATATTCTCAAAATACTGGATGTTTCAAGAATATGGTACAGTAAAAGTTGTTGGCTCATTAGACTAATCTTCCCGTATTTCTCATTTTTAGCAACCAAAATGAAGTAGAAGTTTACAATATTTCTCAACGCTTAGTACACAGATCGGTCGGTGACTTTAATAAAGAAGCTACTGAAATGATTCTAATGTATCCGATCCCGAATTTAATATGGTACCCAAGAAATACTGTTACATCCTGTTCCTACAATTATTACTTACAAGTGATCTTTTTCCATTTATTGCCAGCCGTATTTCTGGATATTTTATTGAAATTAGTAGGGAAAGAACCAAAGTAAGTAGTTTACCAGTGGCGTACGAAAATTGGTCAATGAACATAACATGAATATTTTTAAAATCAATGAAAAACTGAAAGTCAATATGTCACAATAATTTGTATTATTTTGAAGTTTTACTATAATGCCTAGATAAGCAACTAGTTTTGGCCCACGATGACCATCTTCAGAATACAAAGAATATTTGGGTTTAAGGAAGAAAACACTTAACAATCTACATACCTTTTACGGTGTACTTGGAAAAATCTTTCAGACTTAGTATTTGAGTTGGAATATCATTGTGACATATTGAAAAAATGGGGGGCGTGAGGAAATTGTGATATGGAAGTAATAGAAAATAAAAATTAAGAAAACATTCTATATTTGTAGGTAGAGAAATTGAACTATAATTCCAATATAGTTAGGGTCATGATATAAATGCGGAGGAAAATATTTTTGTTCAATTAATAAACACCATCTCTTATTATAAGAATAGAGTAGTATGTAGGTGTAAGGGTATAATGAGAAAACGCTACTAACCCTCTCAGTACTCGTTTTAGATATGCGGGTTGTTTCACGTGGTACAACCCGTGCTCACCAGTCGACTAGCTTCGAGTCGAAGAAGGATTGGATTCCTCAAAAAATTTATTAAGTTTTCAAAAAGGGCGCCAAAGAAGTTTTGGCAAGCACCTAAGACTTCTTGTTAGCCCACAACTCCTCAGTGGGTTAAGAACACTCACTACACACTCCAAAGGTAAAAACTGATAGGTAAATTATCATAAGAAAATTAAAGTCAGAAAGTATCCCCTGATTGAAGTTTTAATTAATCACTTTTGACCAAAGGTCTCTTTTCTGAATATTTATTACAATTTTACAACAACAATGTCCCAAATAATGTCTGAACTCAGCTGAAGGCTGTAGACTCACAATGTAGTTAGGCTGAAGGCCAGAATCAACTTAAAACTTAAATCGCAAACTGAATTATCAGTTACAACGAAGTCAAAGTTCAAATAAATATCTGACAAGCAGGTTCTATAAACTCTGAGCAGAGCTGAAGGCTTCAAACTCAGGGTTCAGAAGAGCTGAGGGCCCCAAACTACACCGATGTCTCAAATCTACATTTATAGGGAAACGACCAAAAGGTTCATGTACAGTTTCTCAAAATAAAATAAAAAATCTAATGCCAAAAATTACCAATGTCATAGTTACATGGGTTCATACTTCCACAATTTATACGAATATGAATATAAATATAAATAAATGCATAGGCATAAAATTTAAATAGCAAACGAGCTCAGCGTTGCTAAAAGAAAATATAAATCGAAATTATGTACGGCGCAAAATTATTTACATAAAATCGTCAGAGTTTGGAAACTCCAGTAAATAACGCAGTACCCAGGTACGTACCGTACGATCCTAGCGTTCAGAGCCAACAGCCCAATCTTTTGAACTATAAGCAAATCATTACAATTTTGAATACAAAGTGAAAATAAATTTACACTATTGCCGCAAAAGAGAGAAATAAAAAACTTTACATAAAAAAATTATGAAATGTGACGGATAAAGGTGATTGTACAAATGTATGAAGAGTAAAAAAAGGAAAACTGTTCACTTATCCTTCTTCCGGACCCAGAACGGCAACTGAAGTCGCTCCAGAATATTCCAACTCTCCTGGAACTGGTCTCACTGACTCGTTAAACTCCAATCAGCGATTTCTAGTTATTACCACAATATAATAAAATTTATTGAAAATTCTAAAAAATTGACAATTGTTTCGATAAATCAATATCATCGTCAGAATGACAGAAGTTACATTTCATTTGATGCCTACCTGATGTTTAGTAATTATTTTTGGCTACACCAAGAAGTAATCTAACTTGTGATTGACTTAATATATGTTAAGAGAATAAAGAAGAAGATATGATATTACAAATATTGAAGCTTAGATATTATTAGCCCTATGGTGATATCCTGGATGTCATTTTTCCAATTAAGATCAGTATAACTGTGCAATGATATAAAAAACCAGGAAAACTATATCTGCTGATCTTCACAATTATCACTTAAGAAGACAGTTTATTATTGGAGAACTCCCTAGATTTAACTGTTCATTGACAACTTCATATTGTGGGTTTCTTAAATGTCTTCTAATTTCCAATTCTTCAAGGAAATCCGGTGCTTGTTTCTATTCACAAATATGCAGCACTTCTAGTTTTGTGTTAGGTGTCAATGAATGATTGGTGTCAAGTAGATGTTTTGCGTAGTAGGATTTATCTGGTTGTTTTAATCTGTATGCTCTTAAGTGTTCACTGTATCGGATTTCACCCAAAAATTAAATTTACATTAGAAATTGAAGAAAATAGTTCAATCAATTTTGTTGATTTAAAAATTCAAAGAGTTAATAATGTACTTGATTATTCAATTTATCGAAAACCAACACAGACTGATGTGACAATTCCATTTAATTCCAAACACCCCATGTCACACAGACTAGCGGCATATAATTCAATGATACATAGAGCTTTTTCAGTTCCTATGAACAAATGTAATTTTGATAGAGATTAATACAATTAGACAAATAGCAACATCCAACGGTTATCCATTAGATATGGTAAATAAGCTAATTAGTAAAAAAGAGGAAAATGTGGCATTACAACTAATATTTCCTAAACAAAGTGATGAAATAAAAACTTATAAAACCATCACATATGCAGGAAATATGTCTAATAATATTCCAAAGATAATATCTTCAGCAACGAATACAACAATTTCTTTTAAAACAGAAAGTAACGTTAGTACAAAATTGTTAAATGTAAAAACAAAAATACCACCATTAAAGAAGTCAGGTATATATAAACTAAAATGTCCAGAATGTAATGCTGTCTATTTGGGTCAGACCCTTAGGAATTTTGAAATCCGATACAGTGAACACTTACGAGCATACAGATTAAAACAACCAGATAAATCCCACTACGCAAAACATCTACTTAACACCAATCATTCATTGACACCTAACACAAAACTAGAAGTGCTGCATATTTGTGAAAAGAAACAAGAACTGGATTTCCTTGAAGAATTGGAAATTAGAAGACATTTAAGAAACCCACAATATGAAGTTGTCAATGAACAGGTAAATCTAGGGAGTTCTCCAATAATAAACTGTCTTCTTAAGTGATAATTGTGAAGATCAGCAGATATAGTTTTCCTGGTTTTATATATCATTGCACAGTTATACTGATCTTAATTTGAAAAATGACATCCAGGATATCACCATAGGGCTAATAATATCTAAGCTTCAATATTTGTAATATCACATCTTCTGCTTTTTTCTATTAACATATGTTAAGTCAATCACAAGTTAGGTCACTTCTTGGTCTAGCCAAAAATAACTACTGAACATCAGGTAGGCATCAAATGAAATGTAACTTCTGTCATTCTGACGATGATATTGATTTATCGATTGTCAATTTTTTAGAATTTTCAATAATTTTTATTATATTGTGGAATTAACTAGAAACCGCGAGTTTCATTTAAAACACTATTATGAGTAGATTTCACGAAGTAAGGGTCGAGACAGTTAATTTCAGTCAGCGAATTAATATCCACATAAAAAAACCCCCCTAACAATGAATCCTACTAACAAACGCCGCTTACGGAAGTTTACCATGCCTTTGCCAATTCCACCAATTCTACTGGTATCCTTGGTCATCGGCCCTTCCTCGACCAGTAGATAACGGGTCAGAGCTGCCAGCTCTTTACTTCAGCGGTATTTTCATCCCCTGCGTAGGAATTGTCAGGTTTTACCGTAAAAATACGTTATGGCTCTCAGAGCCCATGCAAACATTTTACAATAGCAATGTATGTTTACACGTTGACAGCAAATGGAGGACTCAATACTTCGCGCATTCAGCGCTTTGAATTCTCCCCGTCAACAAGCTTGCCAACGGTAAACCTCCGACAACTCGGCGCATTTTTGCGTTACAAGGGAAAAAAGAAGGGTTGGCAAATATAATCTCAATTTTCTAAATAAGAAGTAAGGAACAACCATAAGAGGAGGGTCAATCATTAGAAAAGAGAATTGGTTGTGGGAACAAGTGGATAAGGGATGTAGCGAACGGTGAAAAGGTTGACTTCAGGAAAAAGAAAAGTTCAATTAAAATCACGATAATATGAAGATATTCAACGAAATCACTTTTTTTACACACCAACAATAAGATGAAGCACAGATAATATGGAATATATATCCGGCAAAAACGTTATTATAGGAAGTATGTTAAATTTAAATGTTGACCAATGAGAGAGAAAATTAGAAAACTTACAATTCTTTTTACATTTGGAGTCAAATAGAATTGTATAAAAGTTTAGGTTGATGGGAAGCGCAACAACTGTAAAAGTATATGTTACCCCTGAAACTTAATTAACGAATAAAATGATGGTGAAAATTAACCTAAACAGAATTTACTCTGTAAAAAAGAAGAAGGCTTATGATTACACTAAATGTAGTAGTTCAGTCAAAAGATAAAAAAAGATTGTGTCAGTAGTATATAACTTTGAAAAGAAAAGAGAATATGTGATTCTTAGGAATAATGTGAATTGCAAAAGCAGATGGTGAAGCAAGTGGGTCCGTATTGTTAAATATTTTAACAAAACTAAGATGTTCTTTCATTCTAGTGTCTAATGAATGACCAAACTGATCAATATAGACAGCACTGCAGTCACGACAGCTCAATTTATATATACCAGGAGAATGTATAATCGGAACAGAATCCTTGGTGTTAACCAAAAGAGATCTTATATTCTTATCAGGCTTAAAGCCAAATATATTATTATACTTCTTGAAAATGTTGCCAAACTTATAAGATACAGGTCCAAGGAAATGTGAAGAACCAACATACTTAGATTCATCATTATTTGAAACGTTATCGTGCAATGTAATAGTGGGAAAAGTCAGTTAAAATTAATTAAAATGTCTAATGTAGATTTTGTTGAATAAAGAAACTGGAAAGTTATTATTAATTGGAAATTTCTTAATAATATTGATTTCCTTATTGGAAGCTTCTTGTAGCAATGGCAATGAAAAAGCTGTGTGTAAGAAGCTATTGAAGGATGCCATTTTATGCGATTGGGGGTGGTTAGAATGAAAATTAATAACTGTGAAGCCATTATCAAGAGGGGGATAGGTTATTCCTTCATTAATCTAGGAAGTGATCCGATTCCGTAGTCTCAATCTGCCTACTCTACGCAACGAATCACCCCCTTCGGCTAATTCCAAAGCCTCAATCTCCCTACTACATGGAATTTCACCGAAAAAGGACATTACAATAAAATAAAAAAATAATAAAAATTGCTTACCAATTAAATTACCGTAAAACACTAACACTCACTACTGGCTTGAAGCCAACTGACAAATAAGTTGTCTGGACCGTGTATTTATGGGGGACCTATTGGCGGGTATTGTCTTTTAGGCGCGCGCAGTGCGTGTGCTGTTGGCGGGAGTAGTAGTAGATATGGAACGTTCGTTATCTTGCGATATTTTTGGAGGGTAATTGTTATTCTTGGCGCAGGCCATGGTGGAAGGCGGTGATTTTTTGATGATTTTAACTAGTTTCAGGAATCTTTGTTGCTATAGAAATCTCACTCGTGGACTTATTCATATCAACAAAGACGAGTACTAATCTAGTTAATTTTTTTTTTCAAATTATAACGACGAATATAATTCGGCGTGAGTATTTTTAAACTATTTCACAAAATGTAAGTATCTTCATTGAACCATAATTAAGAATGTTTACAATTGTTGTAGGTAATGATGCAATTAAGTTATTCTACAATTACCTTAAGTTGTTGATCACGCTTGCATGGTGCTCTTCATCAAGTTGTAGATAGAGTATGATGGAACTTTCAGATGAGTGTCCTGTTATTTTCAACAACTGTCGCTCGCCTACTCCACTTTTGGCTAGTTGTGCCACAGAAGAAGAACGATGTGTTTGTAACCTTAATTTTGTTAAAATCCAAGCCAATGTTTTGGGCCGCTTGTTTCATAATAACTTCTTATATTAACACGATTATTTCCGATAATATACTGCTTAAGATGCTTTTTAAACCTATGAATATTCAATATTTTTGCAAGTCTTGTGGAGTTGTATTGTATAACTTAGGGGCCAAATAAGAATAAGACCTTTGAGAAACTGTTTTTGTCATGAAGAGAACCACAAAATACTGACCTTGACTTGTATCGTACGAATGAGTAGGTAACTTACTACTGTGTTTATGTGTGTGGTATCTAATACATACGCATAAGAAATATAGTTGTCTGAGATCCAGCATTTTTGCTTCTGTATATAATTGGTTACTGGGATATCTCGCGATTTTTGAATAAATTAATTTTATCAATCTTCGTTGTGTTACTTCGAGTATGTGCAAATGAGTCTTTAAAGCAGAGCCCCACACAGTAATTCCAAAACATAGGTGACTTTCCACCAACGAATAGTAAAGAGTTGGTGAGTAGTTTAATGATAAAATGTCCTTGAGTTTTCTAAATTTCCATAGTACAGTACGCAATTTGTTCACAACATATGTTATATGAGCATCCCATTTCAAATGCGGGTCTCATATAATTCCTAAATATTTGATATTCTTTTCAGGTAATATTCGGTATGTATCCGATTCAGTATGTATTATTAACTCATGAAGTAAAGGCATTCCGAATTTATTGCAACTGAAAGGCACGTAATTGGTTTTCTCTGTATTAACTGTTAATAATTTGAAATCTAACCATTTTTTCATTTTACAAAAATCGGTTTCGGCCATCCTTTTTAAATCTTCCCAGTTATCTGCTTTACAGAATATAGCAGTATCATCTGCGAAACCAATTATATTATCGTTCTTTTCGAACGAAAATAAATCTTTATATATATATATATATATATATATATATATATATATATATTAAACAACGTTGGTCCTAGAACGGTACCTTGAGGTACACCAAAGTCAATCGGTCTGGCACAGCTCTTCACATCATTTACCCTTACAAATTGATGTCCATTAGTTCGATAATTTTCAAAAAATTTTAGGGAATCGTTCCGGATCCCTATATCCTCCAATGCTTGTAATAATAAAGGGTGACTCACTGTATCAAAGGTTTTTGTGATGTCTATAAATATACACAAACACGGCTTATCTTGACTAAGTGACTCGGTTATTTTAGATGTTAATTCGATTACAACGTCCTGAGTAGATTTACCTTGCCTGAAATCAAATTGTTGATTTGATAGAAGTTTGTATTTATTTAGGTAACTAAGAAGTTTTGAATTAATCAATTTTTCGAAAATTTTAGCAAAATGTATTATAAGTGATATTGGTCGGTAGTTATTGACGTCTGATTCACTTCCTTTTTTATATATTGGGGTCACAACAGTATTCTTAAAGGCCATGGGAAACACACCGCTTTGAATTGAATTGTTAAAGAGATAAGTTAAAGGTTGTACTATATGATCTGATTTCCCATTTTTTTAAATTAACTATTACTTCTTTCATCAGCTGGCGCAAACACAAACGAATTAAAAAAAGTAGACGACCGTTTAATTTTAAAATTTTCATCTTTTGGAACTTTGTTAGCTAATTTTTTGCCTACGGAAGTGAAGTGGTTATTGAACTCGTTAGCTACATCAATGTCATTTACAAGCAACTCGTCAGAATCTAGGCCAGTGATGCTGTTGATGGGCTTCTTATTCTTTTTCAAATTTGTTAATTGTTGAACTACGTTCCATAAGTCTTTTGTGGTGTTCGAATTCTTATTAATCAGTTGTTGATAATATTTTGATTTTGCTTTAAGTGTATTTAGCTTATTTCTAAATAACTTGTAATCATTTTTCATAATAATGTTATTTATATTCATATCTTTTTGACACTATTTATACATCATGTTCTTTTTATTTATCGAATTAAGTAGGGCCGTAGTTCACCAAGGAGCTAATTTATCGCACTTTCTGAACAATTGTCTTCGTTCAGTGCTTTGGTTTAACACGTTTGTAACAATAGTTATAAATTCGTTTATTGCATTATCTGGATTATCAGCAGCGTACACTGAATCCCAATAAAGGTGCTGTAATGAATTTATTAATATATTTTTATTGATAAAATTGATATATCTACTGTTTGTTACCTATTTCATGTGCAGCTTTATTTTCATAACCTATTTGCAAGATGGTTGCAAAATGGTCAGTTATAGTTGTTTTTAACACCAAGGGTATGGTGTTATCGTAATTGTTTACATTCGTCTTTACGAATATGTGATCTAAACAGCTTTCACTATTACCTTGGACCCGTGTTGAGTCATTGATGGTAGATTTATAGCCAAATTCATTCAGAATATTGAGGTACTCGGCTGTATGTCTATCATGTGGCTCTAGTAAATGAATATTTAAGTCACCCAAAAAAAGTGTTATCTCGTTTTCATTATTTTCTTGCCGCTCTAGGAATGCATTCAGGCTCGCATTGAATTCATTTATGTTTATAGTTGGTGACTTATAAAATGCCGTAACAACAACGGAACCATTGATATTTGATGTAATATTATTGTTTAATGCATTGATATTATTGTGCAATGGTAATATATCAAACGTGAAATTAAAAGAATTAACATAAATAATTACTCCATCATTTTGGCTAAAATGACTTTCATTATAGATCAATTCATACCCATTTATGTCAAAAATGCTGGGTTCTATTATTTTCCAAGTGTCACTTAAAACTATACAATCAAATTCTATGTTTAAATTTTGTAGTAGTACCAAAAATTCATCAAAATTTTTATTGATACTACGTATATTCATATGCAGGATTTGAAAAGTGCTACTTCTATTATTAATATTTAGTATTTGTGAACATTCATCAGCAGTATTTATAGTGAAAGTTGGAATTGAATTTATTTGAAAATGCTTAATATAAGGATCCATTTAGACACTCACCAATTAATAATAAACAATTGAACAGTACTAAAATACATTGTTAAAATAATTATACATTGTTAATAATTTCTGAGAAAAAAATAAAATAGCTTGATAAGTGAATAAAAGATATGAAACAATTAGTTACTAGTCAATAAAACACAGGACTATCAAATCTCGGAAAAGCGAAATATGAGTGATACTTCACAATAGCGATGGTGCTGAATTTGAAATGTTTATATTTAGACAAATCACTGCGTTACCTTGACAACCAAGTCAATGGCTAACTTTCTTACGCATTTATTCAAACGAAAATCCAATCAAACAACGTGAAAATGTTGTTGTAATTTGCTACTAACAAATTATCAGTAGTAATATCACAAGAGAGTGAGAATGAATTGAAAATAGTTCGACTGGCAATGCCTAATGGCAACAAGTTTGTTAAAATGCCTGGAGAATTATTATCTAATCTATCGAACTATCGTGTGGTATTCGATAGATTATTTTTTGACGTTAGAATCAGAATCATTTTTAGGATTTTATATTTTTATTTCAACAAATTTACATCACTGGACTCAATTTAAACAGAATTAGTTATTCCATTGAAGTTTTGAACATGAAAAATACAATTATTATAAAATTAACTGTCTCGACCCTTACTTCGTGGAATCTACTCAAATTTGTTTTTTAAATGAAACTCACTGTTTCTAGCTAATACCACAATATAATGAAAATTGTTGAAAATTCTAAAAAATTGACAATTGTTTCGATAACTAAATATCACCGTCAGAATGACAAAAGTTACATTTTATTTGATGCCTACCTGATGTTTAGTAGTTATTTTTGGCTAGACCAAGAAGTGACCCAACTTCTGATTGAGTTAATGTTGATAGAGAGATGAAAATGTGATATCACAAATATTGAAGCTTATATATTATTAGCTCTATGGTAATATTCTGGATATCATTTTTCCAATTGAGATCAGTAAGTGCAATGATATAGGAAACCAGGAAAACTATATTTGCTGATTTTTACAATTATCACTTAGGAAGACAGTTTATTAGTGGAGAGCTCCCTAAATTTATCTGTTCATTGACGACATCATATTGTGGGTTTCTCAAATGTCTTCTAATTTCCAGTTCTTCAAGGAAATCCAGTTCTTGTTTCTTTTCACAAATATGCAGCACTCCTAGTTCTGTGTTAGGTGTCAATGAATGATTGGTGTCAAGTGGATGTTTTGCGTAGTGGGATTTATCTGGTTGTTTTAATCTGTATGCTCGTAAGTGTTCCCTGTATCGTTTTTCAACATTTCTAAGGGTCTGACCCAAATAAATAGCATCACATTCTGGGCATTTGAGTTTATATATACCTGATTTATGTAATGGTGAAATTTTTGTTTTTACATTTAACAATTTTGTACTTACGTTACTTTCTGTTTTAAAAGAAATCGTTGTATTCGTTGCTAAAGATATTGTCTTTGAAATATTATAAACATTTCCTGCATATGTGATGGTCTTATAAGTTTTCATTTCATCAGTTTGTTAAGGAAAGATTAGTTGTGATAGCACTTTTTCCTCTTTTTTATTAATTAGCTTATTTATCATATGTAATGGATAGCCCTTGGATATTGCTATTCGTCTAATAGTATTAATCTCTCTATCAAAATTACATTTGTCCATAGGGAATCAAAAAGCTCTATGTATCATTGAATTATATGCCGCTAGTTTATGTGACATGGGGTGATTAGAACTATATGGAATTGTCATATGAGTGTGTGTTGGTTTTCGGTAAATTGAATAATCAAGTACATTATTAACTCTCTGAATTTTCATGAAAATTGATCAAGCTATTTTCTTCAATTTCTAATGTAAATTTAATTTTTGGGTGTAAATTATTAATGTGGTTGAAAAATACAACTAATTGACGATCACTACCCATAAAACAAGCTAATATGACATCTACATATCTATACCAAAATAAAACATTTTTCGAAATACTACTTTCAAAGATCTTTACTTTAAACTGTTCATAAAAATATTTGTCAAGATAGGTGATATAGGGCTTCCCATTTGTAAACCTTCATTTTGAATATATATTTTATTGTCAAAAGTGAAATTATTCTGATTAATACATACATCAAATTAATTAAGTATATCTGATATTATTCCTGGATTAATATTTTTATCTTCTAGTAATTTCCTCACAAGTCATAGACGTTCTTTAGGAGGAATTTTAGTGAACATATTGGTAACATCTAATGAAATAAGTTTATAGTTATCTTGCAAGTTTTATGCTTCTATTCTTTTTGATTAGTTCTATTGAATTTCTAATTGAGTATTTAGATGCATATCCATAACTATTGAGTATACTGTAGGGCCTCTTTGCTAATATATTATTAGGAGTATTAACATAAGAAACTACAGGTCTAATTGGTTTCGTTATTTTATGTAATTTAACGGTTCCATATAAACGTCAAACATAAGATGACATAACAGGTTTAAATGCAATCAAAATGAAAGTAGAAGATAATAAGCTAATAGTTACAAAATCTGACAAAGGGAACACAACTATTATATTGACAACTGAAGATTATAATTCAAAGATATATAACTTTATACAATCTAGCGATGTGAAAGAGCAAACCCAACAAAAAATGTTCTTATAATGTAGGGGATAATGTTAATAATTCAACTTATCTTTTAAGTGATTACGAAAAGAGGTCAATCATACATAAGAATCCTCGTTGTCCACAGTGATATGGAACCGTTGAATTACATAAAATAACGAAACCAATTGCACCTGTAGTTTCTTATGTTAATACTCCTAATAATATATTGGCAAAGAGGCTTAACAATATACTTAATAGTTACGTTTATGCATCTAAATACTCAATTAGAAATTCAATAGAACTTATCAAAAAATTAAGAGAAATCAACCTGCAAGATAACTATAAACTTATTTTATTTGATGTTACTAATATGCTCACTAAAATTCCTCCTAAAGAATGTCTAATACTTGTAAGAGAATTACTAGAAGATAGAAATATTAATGCAGGAATTATATCAAATATACTCAATTTATTTGATGTATGTATTAATCAGAATTATTGCACTTTTGACAATAAAATGTATATTCAAAATGAAGGTTTACCATTGGGAAGCCCTATATCACCTATTTTGGCAAACATTACTATGGACAGTTGAAAAAGAACGATCTTTGAAAGTAATATTTCGAAAAAAGTTTTATTTTGGTATAGATATGTAGATGACATATTAACTTGTTTTATGGATAGTGAACGACAACTAGATGTTTTTTTCAACCACATTAATAATTTACACCCAAAAATTGAATTTACATTAGAAATTGGAGAAAATAGCTCAATTAATTTTCTTGATTTGAAAATTCAAAGTGTTAATAATGTACTTGATAATTCATTTTACCGAAAAACATACTGATGTGACAATTCCATTCAATTCCAATCACCCTATGTCACACAGACTGGCGGCATATAGTTCAATGATACATAGAGCTTTTCCAGTTCCTATGAACAAATGTAATTTTGATAGAGAGATTAATACAATTGGACAAATAGCAACATCCAACGGTTATCCATTATATATGATAAATAAGCTAATTAATAAAAAAGAGGAAAAAGTGGCATTACAACTAATATTTCCTAAACAAACTGATGAAATAAAAACTTATAAAACCATCACATATTTCAAAGATAATATCTTTAGCATCGAATACAATTTCTTTTAAAACAGAAAGTAACGTAAGTACAAAATTGTTAAATGTAAAAACAAAAATACCACCATCAAAGAAATCAGGTATATACATATAAACTCAAATGTCCAGAATGTAATGCTGTCTATTTGGGTCAGACCATTAGAAATTTTTAAATCCGATACAGTGAACACTTACGAGCATACCGATTAAAACAACCAGATAAAACCCACTACATCAAACATCTACTTGACACCAATCATTCATTGACACTTAAAACAGAACTAGAAGTGCTGCATATTTGTGAAAAGAAACAAGAACTGGATTTCCTTGAAGAACTGGAAATCGGAAGGCATTTGAGAATCCCACAATATGAAGTCGTTGATGAACAGATAAATCTAGGGAGTTCTCCACCAATGGACTGTCTTCTTAAGTGATCATTGTAAGGATCAGCAGATACAGTTTTCCAGGTTTTCTATATCATTGCACAGTTATACTGATTTTGATTGGAAAAAGTATATCTAGGATATCTCCATAGGGCTAATAATACCTAAGCTTCAATATTTGTAACATCACATCTTCTTCTTTTTTCTATGAACATATATTAAGTCAATCACAAGTTAGGTCACTGCTTGGTCTAGCCAAAAATAGCTACTAAACATCAGGTAGGCACCAAATGAGATGTAACTTCTGTCAATCTGACGATGATATTTAGTTATCGAAACAATTGTCAATTTTTCAGAATTTAAAGTTTCTGATGCTTCCCCACTCTCTTTCAGGTTATCAATTTAATTTGAATGATGTTCATTATCTAATTTCAGGTAAGGTTTCAATGAATTGTATGAGCTGTGTCCTGTGATTTTTATAATTTCCTGCTCAATAATACCTTCTTTGGCAAGGTGAGACACTACAGTCGATTGTGCGGAATGGTTGGTAATTTTAATTCTTTTAATATCGAGTCCAATCATCTCTGCAGATTCTTTTATCCACTTAGACATCATGTTCACTCCAATCGGCATTGTACCATCCAGAAGAAAATGGTTTATCCCAAGCAATATTAACTGTTGGTTTTGATATTTGCATTTCGCTTGCTGAGTAAATTCTTGAGCAATCGAACAGGACAAACATCAGGGTTCTCGGTATGTGATATTAACCATTTACTGTCCAAACATCTTTGTGCACAGCCTTGCGCCGTTTTGGAAAATATAGGGTGGTAGTCAACTTCGTATTGATCGTTTCATCTTTGAAATAATGCTCTAAACATTGAGATCCTTCTCCATCACGCCATGCCAGTTCATAAGAAGCAATAATATGATAAAATTTCTTCTGCAAAACAGACAGTGTGTTTTCGTCGTAGACTTTTATCATGTCCAAGATTTCTCCTTTGCTCAAACTTGTAGATCTTTGTTTCCTTTTTTAGGGCCCTTTTTGTAATAACTTACGCTTGGTGTTTTTAGCATCTCTGGCGTATTTGAATTCGATATCATTGAATGGGTCGAATCTTCTATTAAATTGGTCGTAGTACAACTCTTGTATTAATTTTGCGGTTTTATTCCACATTGTCTTGATCACAGCTTCTTTATAGTCTTCTCCATTCTATTTCTTCATATTGAACCCATAGTCTTTCAAAATAACGGCTAGTTTGGTTGTTGATGTCTTCTCTTCCAATATATATATATATATATATATATATATATATATATATATATATATATATATATATATATAAATATCTATATATATATATATATATATATATACATATATATATATACATATATATATATATATATATATATATATATATATATATACATATATATCCCCTCTCCTCGCAAAATAATTGGAATTGTTTCCAAATCGACGCGCTGCTTATTTTGGTATTCTTACATGCACTTTTAATGATCATATTATTTATATCTTCGACCGATGATTCACTAAAACGTTTGGGATTCATTTTACGAATTTCGTGAAAATTTATGACAGACGCGTCAAATCAAGAAAATCCGTTGCATGTGGTTGTCATTCAATAAAAACAATCTACATTGAAATATTCTCGCTGGAATGATGTGAGTAGACTATTTCCACTTTAAAAATGTTTTGATTGGCTAGAACAATTATGAATTACCGAAATTGAAATATTCTATTGGTTTCGAGGAACGTCAACAAATAATCAGTGTAATTTTGATGCTATTGGTCGATATTAATTTTTTTTCATCACGATTGGCTTACAGGATCGTTTAAAAAATCATTGATCAAATTTTGATTTCACAAGATAACTTTTCTTTCAGGATGGTCAAGATACAGAGGAAAATTTATATAGCCAATGTTATGGTATCAAATTTCACATTACGAGAATATATCTTCAATAACGACAAAATGATCAACATGCAGAAAAATCTAACTGGAAGCGATCGAGATTTTGGTTATCCAAACGAATTAACACCTGAGGAATTATTCCATTACTTCGTCAAGTCACTTAACGGAACAATTCGATACGTCCTAAAAGAATCTATTGATCCTACCAGAGAGACAGAAAGGAGGAGATTGCGAAGGTAAAAGCCAGATATTTAACGCTTATTAACAAAAACTTAAATTTGATACTTCATTTCAGATTCAAGATCGTAGATATAGTATTGAGAATGTTCATATTTTGCTTCTCTTGTTGGTTTTTACTGGTTAAATTGAACCTATCAGAAAGGATCATAAACGGAATCTATAATTATTTCCAAGCTATATAAAATATTGGTTATAAATGAATTCATTGTTTAATTTGAGAGACAAATAAACTCTTAATTGAGATACTACACTTTGTTTTGATTCTCAAAATAAATGATACTTAATTATAAACTACTACCAATTTACTAGGAGTATATTGAGTACCATCTCTTGCAATTGCATAAATAACAAGCCCACAAATAAGAAATTAATTTTGAAATACATTCTCGCCGTGACAGAGCCGGCTCCCCAATTTCAGATAAATGCTTCTCTCAGAAAATAACTTAGATACATTATATACAAACAATCTCATTAGTTAAAAGGTCTCTGGCACATTAAATATTACATTAGTGGTCACATTACTTGTACTTATACTATCATGCTCACTCATTAATTACTTACACATTACTCATCCAAACATCATAAATTACTAAAATATCACTTATTCATTCATTAAAAATTAATCAAGCATCACTTATCCAAACATTAAATATCACACACTTTCACGTAATCTCCCTATACAACTCATTCCTCCGCGTAGAAAGGGAGTAGCGCAAGCTACACTGGAGTTTCCACGTTCTCCAAGGAAAAACTTTCCCTTTCTTACCCAGAACTATCCATTCTGTTAACTGTACTGTCGAAACGAAGCTTACGAATTCTGTCAGCGGAGTGAACTCTAGCAATCCGCATACGTCTTTGCTACGGCGTATCGGAAGTTGACAAACTTCCGATTGCCAAAATTAATTTGCCAACCTGTAACTGCGCAGTGCATAACTCTTGTGTAGTCACCGAATCGTTTAGGGCACGTAATATTAATGCTCTTAACTAGTGTAGTAAAAGACCAGACTCGAAACCAGTAAAAAATGTTTGGCCCATGTTAGTAAGAGAAATTCGAAAGGCAAATGTAAGACCAAAAATCTTTGAAGGTTTGTTGGAAGTTATAAATAATGCTTGGGAGGAAATAACTGAAGCATATTGTTTCACATTATATAGATCGATGATCAGTAGATTAGGTGAAGTCATAGAGCATAATGGCGGGATAACTGAATATTAATTGTTGTTTTTTATCCATTATTAAGAATTATTTAATAGCCTTTGATATTTAATAATAAAAAACGATATTTTTCACACTTTATTATCATGTGCATATACGACAAAACTATCCCCGAAACAGAAAAGTCACATTAGACCACAACAACTGTCCCATTTTTATTGGTCGCAACTGTACCTGATGAAAAGGGGCATTGTTCTCAGACTGAGAAGCCGATACGGGTGGCACCTCAACCTGAAGTTCTTCGTCGAAGCAGAGAACCGCCTAGACCTTTACAAGTGGAGATGTGTTGTATATCTGTTGTATCCACGGAGAACATCAATAAATCAATTCATATAGATTAAGTGAGTTAGTTGTCATTAGGACATTTATTGATTCGTACTATTGGCTATTGATAAAACATACAATATACTACTATATTGTTTCACTAGCGATAATATCGCAGTTACTTTTTATAACATGAGTTTCGATAACGTTTCGACAAGAGGTGTTAATTCAGTCATTTTGGATTGAGATATTATGTTCTGTAACTGTAGTTTCTTTATAGTTTCTATCCCATCCTCGTCGCCAATTTATATATTTCACACTTCATTTAAATAATATATTGATCCAAATTGACAAACCTAGCAAACACAAAAACATATTGAATACATATATGTTACATATTTCTTGAAATGTAAAAGTCACAGTTATATAAAACTGAAGTCACAACTGAATAATATTTATGTATTGAATACTGTCAAAGGCCGGCACACCTAGAGAACAATAATGATATAAGTGTTTGCGCTCAATACATTTTTATTTATTTTTATTGTAAGTATTTACTTATTTGTAAAAGCGACAACGTCGCCTTTTACGAGCTGGTCGCTAGGCCGGCAAGGTGTAGCGGAGAGGGAGATAGAGATGAATAAACGTTAGAAGCACTCACATGTTTTATTTTCATTCTTCAAATATTTTAAATTTTAATTTAATTTTAGAAGAATAGTTTAGTAGTGCAAGTATAATCTCGAACATGGTCCTTCGAGTCAAATATGAACGGCTAGATAAAAAGTAAAAGTGAAGTTAGTTAAAACAAGTAATAACAGTGAATAAAAATATCGCATACCGGCGTTCACACAATTCAAGGTCAAGAGTCCAGGCTTGTTCAATTGTTGTTGCCATAGTGAAAAACGCTGAAGTAAGATAGAATACAGGGTTAGAGATAAAAAATATTAGTTGAGTTGAGTGAGTACCCTTTCTGTTTTACCTAATTATTTTATATTCATTTATTCCTGTTTACAAATACATTTGTTGTCGCTCCACATCCGAAAGTGTATTGAAAATTTATAGTTTTTTTATCTGTAGTACTTATATTTTATTAACTATAAATCTAAGAAAAATGGATGCATTGAAGAGGCAAAGAGGGGGTGTAAAAGCCAGTTTAACTAATTTCAGTAAGTTTATTGACGAAAATATTAAAGATAAAGAGGTATCGAAAGATGTTTTAATTGATTTAGAAAATCGGTTAAGTAGTATAGAGGGTATGTTATTGCAGAAATTTACAGAAATTCAGGAACGTATTGAAATATTAACCGAAGAAAATAATTTAGTTATGGAATATAAAGAGCAAACTGATTTTGAAAACAGGTATTATAGTGTAGTGGCGTCAGCCAAAAAGTATATCAATGACAATGCTTCAATTAACTCCAACTCATCAGATAATGCAAGTCACAACGGTTCTGAATGTTCGCGGAAACATTGTGGATCGTTTGATGTATTAAAAAACGTAAAATTACCGGATATTAATTTACCAACATTCAACGGTTCTGTAGAGAATTGGCTCGAGTTTAGAGACGTTTTCGAATCGCTAATAAATGTTAACGAGTCCATTTCCGATATACAAAGGTTTCATTATTTAAGGGCGTCGCTGAGGAACGAACCGGCTCAACTGATTTCCACGATTGAATTCTCATCAAGTAATTATAAAATCGCATGGGAATTGTTAAACAAACGTTATAATAATGATAAAATGTTGATAAGTAATCATATAAAAAAAATTTATAATATCGAGGTTATGGGAAAAGAATCTGCAATAGGAATTCGCGGCATATTAAATGAATTAACAAAGAACTTAAGGGCACTAAACCAAATTGGGCTAGCTACCGATGAGTGGGATGTGCCTATGGTTCATTTAATTGGTACAAAGTTGGATAAAGGAACCAACAGGGAATGGGAATCGTATAAGGCAAAGTGTGAAAATTTTCCAAAGTTAAACGATCTAAAATCATTTTTAGAGTCAAAGGCTCAACTTTTGGATAATTTGGAGCAAAATAAGGTGGAAAATATTAGTGAAAAATCTAGAAGTATAAGGGGGTTAGTAAGTACTGATGATAATGAAAATAATAAATCAGATTATAAAGCTCCAAAATGCACGTTTTGTAAAAGCGAACATTATATTCAAAGTTGTCCCAGTTTTCTTAAAATTCCTATTGAAAAACGGGCAGAAAGTATAATGTCATTGCGGTTATGTTTAAACTGCTTAAGACCCGGTCATTTTAATAATAGTTGCAGACGTCCAACGTGTAAAAAATGTCACGCGAAACATAGTATTCTATTGCATATCAATAAGGCAACCAATGTTGAAAATAACGTACTGAAAAATAGTAATGTTGATGCTCAAGGTAATGAAGTAGATTCACGTGTCGAAAACTCGAACATAACAAATAATAATTCTGCCAGTTGCGCTATAAGCGAAGTGTTGCTTTCTACCGCACAGGTAGACATTCTAGATAAGTACAACAAAAGGCAAACAATTAGAGTAGTTTTGGACAGCGGATCACAATCAAGCTTCTTATCTGAGCAAGCCTGTAACAAATTGGGGCTTGAAAAACAAAATGTAAATATGTCACTTAATGGAATCAATGGGTCAATTTCACAAATAAGTCATAAATGTAATACCAAAATTTACTCAAAAAACAATGCATTCTCTACACAAATTTCTTGTTTTATAATATCCAAGATTACAGGGGCATTACCTGCGTCACAAATAAGTGTTAATACATGGAAAATTCCAGAAAAATGCAGGCTCGCGGATCCTTATTTTTTCAAGCCGCAGCAAGTAGACATGTTAATAGGTGCCGATTTATTTTGGAGTATTATGTGCAATGATAAAATTTCTTTAGGTTCTAATGCTCCATTCTTACAAGAAACATATCTTGGTTGGGTTATTACTGGGCCTCTGGGTAAAAATGTTAAAAACAAGGTCCTGCACTGTAATCTTGGCCTTAGTGTTGAACAACAAATCCAAAATGATTTGAGAAAATTTTGGGAATTGGAACAAACCGAATTTTTACCTAGAATCCTCTCGGAAGAGGAAATTGCGTGTGAGAATCATTTTAAAAAGCATTTTAAGCGTAATGATAATGGGGCGTTCGTAGTTAAATTACCATTAAAAATGAGTATTGACAAGTTAGGCAGCTCCCTGTATGAAGCGAAAAAGCGATTTCTTAGTCTTGAACGCAGGTTAAATAACAATGATGCTTATAAAAAATTATATAGTGAATTTATTGATGAGTACATACAATTAGGGCACATGTCTAAAGTAAGCAAATCAGAAAGTGATACATATTCAGATTATTATATGAGCCACCACGGTGTTTATAGAGAAGATGCTATCACTACTTCTTTGAGAGTGGTTTTTGACGCGTCGTTGCCAAGCTGCACGGGTTTTTCGTTAAACAATATATTAATGGTTGGACCAACTATCCAACAAGATTTGTTTTCAATTCTAATACGTTTTAGACAGCACAGTATAGTTATCGCAGCTGACTGTACAAAAATGTACAGATCAGTATTAGTAGAACCTGAAGATAGACATTTGCAAAAAATTCTATGGCGATTCAGTGATAACGAACCGATTGATACTTATGAGTTGAACACTTTGACATACGGAACTGCACCTGCTTCATTTTTAGCAATTAGGTGTTTATTTGAAATTGCTAATAACGTCCAAACGGAATATCCCGACATTGCTGACATTATAAAAAATGATTGCTATGTAGATGATTTATTGACGGGCGCGGACTCGGTTCAAGAAGCTAGAAGGTTAACAGAATTAGTTTTTAATGTATTAAAGGAGGGCTGTTTCTTTTTGAGGAAGTTTGTGTCAAACAATCCAAGTATTTTAGATTGCATACCAGAAAACGATCCATTAGCAAAAATTATTGAGTTCGGTGAAACTGATGGAAAAAAAACTCTTGGACTAATTTGGTGTCCATCACAAGACAAATTGATGTTCAATGTTAAGAATTTTCCTAATGTTAAACAAGTTACTAAGCGGATCATTTTATCGAATTCCTCAAAGATTTTTGACCCATTGGGCTTGGTCAGTCCCTGTATAATAACCGTAAAAATGTTATTGCAAAACCTTTGGCTTGAAAAATTATCATGGGATGATCAAGTACCCAATCATATTGCTTGTGAGTGGTTAAAGTTTAGGTTGGAGGCAAAATATTTAAATGAACTAAAAATTGAACGTCATGTAATATGCGAAAACGCAAAAAATATTGAAATGCACTGCTTTTCTGACAGTTCAGAGAAAGCATATGGCTCTTGCATTTATTTAAAATCTATTGACAATAAAAATGAAGCCTTTGTCTACCTCTTGGCATCAAAGGCAAAGGTTGCTCCATTGCAGTCTGTAACTTTACCTCGGTTGGAACTTTGTGGGGCACTAGTTGCCGCTAAATTAGCGGAGAAGGTATCTAGAGCTTTGAGACTTGCAGTGACAAAAAGATATTTTTGGACAGACTCCACCATTGTCTTGGGATGGATTAAAACGCCTCCCAACAAGTTGAAAAGTTTTGTCGGAAATAGGGTTTCGGAAATCCAGAACAGCACCAATCACGATTACTGGAGACACGTACCCAGTGAACTAAATCCTGCTGATTATCTATCACGTGGAGTCAAATGCTCTGAGATACGAAACCTAGATATCTGGTGGTATGGGCCACAGTTTTTACATTCGGACGAGTCAAAGTGGCCAAAAAACATTTGTCAAACTAACGACTTACCCGATGTAAGAAAATCTAAAACGGCTTGCAATACGGGGGTCATAACATGCAAAGAAAATTATGTTATTGACAGATTCTCTAATCTAATTAAACTGAAACGAATAGTTGCTTGGATGCGTAGATTTATATATAATTGTAAAAGTGCTAAAAATAAACGCAAATATGGTCCAATATCAAAAGGCGAAAGTGATGAGTCATTTAATTTACTTCTTAGGCATGTTCAACAAAGCTCCTTTCAAACCGAAATGTATCAAATTAAAGCCAATAAATTAAAATCCTGCAAATTGTTAAGTTTAAATCCTTTCATTGATCAATATGGATTTTTAAGAGTTGGGGGAAGATTGGTAAACGCTAAATTTGAATTTGAGAAGAAGCATCCGTTAGTGCTTCCACAGAATCACCGTCTCACGAAATTAATTATTACAAATGAACATATTAAATTGTATCACTGCGGTCCTCAACATTTACTTGCGTCGATAAGAGAAAAATATTGGCCTATTTCGGGTCGTACGCTGACAAAACAAATTGTACGCAATTGCATAAAGTGTAGTAGGTATAACCCTAAAGTATTAACTCTTATTATGGGTAACTTACCAGAACAACGACTAACGCCTAAGCATCCTTTTGATGTAGTTGGAGTGGATTATGCAGGTCCCTTCCAAATAAAAGACCGAATGGGTCGTGGTGCTAAATTGTCAAAATCATATGTTGCTCTTTATGTTTGTTTCCTGACCAAAGCAGTACATTTAGAATTAGTAACCAGTCTTAGTACAGAATCATTTATATTATCGCTGCGTCGATTTGCTGCTCGTAGAGGCAAGCCTTCTACAATTTTCTCGGACAACGGTAGTAACTTTTTGGGTGCACACACAGAGTTAAAAGAGTTGGGTTGTTTCATTCGTGATAACGACGCGATGTTAAGCAATGAGTTAAATAATGAAGAGGTGGACTGGCATTTTATACCACCTCACTCACCTCATTTTGGGGGACTGTGGGAGGCGGGCGTAAAAACGATGAAAAGTCATTTGAAAAGGGTTGTCACTAACACTCCGCTCACGTTTGAGCAATTTTATACTTTGCTTTCGGAAGTTGAAGCCATAATGAATAGTCGTCCCTTGTCTACCCTTTCCTCCAGCCCCAACGATTTCACTCCATTGACGCCAGCACATTTTCTAATTGGACGTCAAATAAGTCCTATCGCCAGTATAGATGTAAGAAGTTTGCCAATTAATCGTTTATCCCTGTACCAACATTTACAACAAATGAAGCAACATATATGGGCCCGTTGGAGCAAGGAGTACATATCCGAGCTTCAGCAGAGAAGCAAGTGGAAGCAGAACTGTCACAATTTAAAAGTGGGTGAAATAGTGCTTATTAAAGACGACAATATGCCCCCCATGAAATGGAAGATGGGTAAAGTGCTGGAAGTGTTTGTAGGCAAAGACAATGTTGCTAGAGTGGCTTTACTAAAAACTGAGTTGGGCACTATAAAAAGGTCATTTTCAAAAATCTGTCCGTTGCCTATAAACTGTTAATTTGTTATTCAAGCGCGTAAGAAGTTTTATTTATTTCATGTTGAAAACAAAGTGTTTCAAGGCGGGCGGCATGTTTGCGCTCAATACATTTTTATTTATTTTTATTGTAAGTATTTACTTATTTGTAAAAGCGACAACGTCGCCTTTTACGAGCTGGTCGCTAGGCCGGCAAGGTGTAGCGGAGAGGGAGATAGAGATGAATAAACGTTAGAAGCACTCACATGTTTTATTTTCATTCTTCAAATATTTTAAATTTTAATTTAATTTTAGAAGAATAGTTTAGTAGTGCAAGTATAATCTCGAACAATAAGAAATATATATTATAAATTATATCTCAAATATTTCCAACTTACTATGTAATATATATATGTAAAAATGAGATAATATCTAGAGAATATTTATGTATTGAATATTACATAATATAGATGTAACAAAAGTTACCTAATTTTTCTTTTGCTTCACCCCTTACCTAAAATATTTCATTTCATTGAATCTATGAAAAAATCCAGCAAAATTCTTAATTTCTAATAAATTCAGAAAAATCTGTTAAAACATTATTTTTCATAGATGAAATGAAATACAATATTTTTAGTAGTGTTGATGGACAAAAGATTAAGGAACTATTGTTACTATATTATCCAATACCTACCTTATGAATATTTCAAACTAAAAGCAAGTTAATACAATTTAATTTTGGAATTTAGTGAAAATATGATATATATAATATAAAAATATTCAAAAACTAAATCATTATAAAATATAAAAAAAATATTGCAAAATAAATGAATGTTCAAAAACAAAACAATAATTAACCATGGAAAATATTCTCTTATAAGACTTTTCGAGGTCCACTTGTAAGCGAGTGGGCAATATTAAGGGATATTATCCACTGTTTTGAAGGGTTACGCCCTTCTTTTCCCTCTGGAGTCTCTTTACTTAACCTTATCCACACCAAGGTGATTTGATCAAAATCAGTGCATGTCATATTAAACTGTTTCAGTATCGTTTCTAAAAATGTAGGTATATATTAATTATATTAAATAAATAAATCATTGATATAAGAAATATATATTATAAATTATATCTCAAATATTTCCAAATTATTATGTAATATATATATGTATATATATATATATGTATATATATATATATATATATATATATATATATGTAAAAATCAGATAATATCTAGAGAATATTTATGTATTGAATATTACATAATATAGATGTAACAAAAGTTACCTAATTTTTCTTTTGCTGCACCCCTTACATAAAATATTTTATTTCATTGAATCTATGAAAAAATTCAGCAAAATTCTTAATTTATAATAAATTCAGAAAAATCTGTTAAAACATAATTTTTCATAGATGAAATGAAATACAATATTTTTAGTAGTGTTGATGGACAAAAGATTAAGGAACTATTGTTACTATATTATCCAATACCTACCTTATGAATATTTCAAACTAAAAGCAAAATAATACAATTTAATTTTGGAGTTTAGTAAAAATATGATATATATAATATAAAAATATTCAAAAACTAAATGATTATAAAATATAGAAAAAATATTGCAAAATAAATGAATATTAAAAACAAAACAATAATTAAACATGGAAAATATTCTTTTAGAAGACTTTTCGAGGTCCACTTGTAAGCGAGTGGGCAATATTAAGGTATATTATCCACTGTTTTGAAGGGTTACACCCTTCTTTTCCCTCTGGAGTCTCTTTACTTAACCTTATCCACACCAAGGCGATTTGATCAAAATCAGTGCATGTCATATTAAACTGTTTCAGTATCGTTTCTAAAAATGTAGGTATTTATTAATTATATTGGATAAATGAATCATATAGTAACAATAACTTGAAATAACTTAATTGATTTTAAGTTCCTCATTTTGTAGTTATTTCTATGTCCTAACAATAAGTGAGATGTCCCTAAATTAAGTATTTCTGGTTCACCCTCACCATTGTAAGATTGTACTACGTATCGTTTTTCTGTCTTATTGATAAATCTTATTGATAAATCACAGGAATTTTTTCCGTTTTAAACAGTTATTTTGCTTAAAATTCATAATTTATATTAATCTAAGTAGGTATTCGAATATAAATAAATTTCAACAGATAAGTGATAATTAATCCATTTCAAGATATTTTGTCTTGACTTACTACCTGTGGTCAGAGGATTAAAGATGTGTATTTTATTTGATATTATTATAAAATCTACTTGAGCCCTAAGTGCATACATGGGCGCCGGTATTTGTTTCGGATTAACGACTCCCTACAGAGGGAATTATTGATAAACCATGTCTAAGTTGTAAGTTAAAACGAAAATATTATCTTGAAAAGTACTTTAGTGAGATAGGTATAATGTGATTTGTAATTGTTTACTTCATTGTATATTTTAATATAAATAATCTTTTTAATACGTTTGTTAAATAATCTTTTGTAAACAACAGTTGAATGAACGGCTTCATCGGCGATGCCCTTTGCCTGTTGAAAATAGTAATAATAATATCACTCACATGATGTGTTCTCCATTCCTCTACAAACAAAACTAAAAACAAACACACAGACAAAACTAAAGAAAAGCCTTTTAAAACGTTAGTATACTTGCAGGTATGTGGAATAGACAAATAAATATAATATGTTTATTTCTCTATGTTATGTGGGTAGATCGACTCGTGACAATTTAACGGTTATAATATTGAAGAGCTTTCTTCTTTTTCTTTAGAAAGACACTAGACGAGGTTCGTAAGGAATACATACGAAATATATAAAATAAGTTATGTAACAAATTTTACGTAATAAATATATATAAAAAAATTTCATATTTATGTAGCAGAATTTACATCTTGAATACATATAAAATTAGGTATATCCAATATATAAAACATTTTATAATATAAATATTGAGAATATATTACAAAGTTTATAAAGATTTGTTACATAAATACTACATAAAAAATATATAAACGTTTTATATAAAAATCATTCTTCCTCTGTTATATATCTTTATGTACCATATACATTTGTGTTTGCTGGGAACATGCAATCACCAGAAAATACCAGACAGAATGTTATTCATAATACTCGGCCTATGTCATCTCCTGTATAGCCCTAAATACCACGTAAATTATATCAAAAAGAATAAGAAAATAGTATATAAAAGTATAAATGGATAGAAAGGTCTTTCAAACACGTGCGATTTTCGAGCCGGATTACTTGAAATAGAGTAAGTGTTTGAAAGACCAGTTATCCACAAATACTTCACTTTGAAATCATAAAATATTATTATCATATCAAGAGTGACTGCTCGTCACTCGCTCCATGTCACGTCTTGACTCCGCCCTCTTTTATATATTTTTGCGCTAGACGACAGACACTCTTATACCGAAAATTTCGTCTTTTCCCTTTCCCCGCAGTTCTATATTTTTTAATCAATTGAAAAGTATAATATCTAGTGGCAAATTATGCATACATTTGCCATATAATTCATATATGATCTTGCAGTTGCAGCATCAATGATAATTTTCCATGTATTTATTAAAAAGATATTCTGTTCTAGAAAATGAAAGTTGTAACTTTTCCATGTATTTATTGAAAAGATATTCTGTTCTAGAAAATAAAAGTTGTAACTTTTGTAAAAATATTTCTAAAGCCGAACGTTGGTCATGTGTGGTTTCGATTTTTCCGTTAAAAAATCAATGTCGCCACCGGTGATTCATTTCTCGCAAGTGTGGTGGTCGATGATTGAGTTTCATCCGCACTGATGCCCTGAATCTCTAATCGGGGCGTTATTCTTGACGTCGTTCCCAACGTCATGCATACGCAAGCCTGTGAATACTCTATTTGCAAATAGTTCCTAAAAATGATATTCTCGAGCACCACTCACGGCTCCGTGGTTCATTGCCCAAACTGCACTCATACTACAAAACGAGTCATTGTGACACTTGTTTTACAAATAACTATTGAATGATTAATGTCAACTTACAACTTCTGATGGTGGAAAATCTATATATCCTGGTAGAATAATAAAATCACTAAAAAAATAAAGAAAATTTTTCTATACTAAAGGTTCTTAAATGGTACATGTTCCAAGTATTCAACAAGCAACTGCAGTTTCATTAAAATTTGTTTATTTTTCACTTAAATAGTTAAAACTTCAACTTTAAAAAATTCAATAGAATTATGTGTTTGTGTTAGATTAACAATTAATTCCATCAAAATTTGATTACTTTGAAAGTGTAATTAAAATAATAAAAATAATGGGTCATTTGATTTATACATTTTTTTATCAACATTATGGTCTATGCCATATTCTAGATTATTAAAGTTGTTCAATAGAGAAAGAATATAAACATTTGAATCATTTTATTTAATCTAGACTATGATTATTGCTCATAAAATTTGCTAAAAACTATAGTATTCTATGAGAGGAAAGCACTTGACATGTTACGTTTTTTAAACCACCAAAATTTCGAAAGTAACACACTATAGTGAATATAATATTGTTTTGGCCAGAATTGTTAGGCAATGCAATATTTACTACAAATAATAAAACACTATTAGGAACACTATTTATTTAATATGGTACTTTGATTGTTACGTTATAATGCACTAAAATAATTATATGTGCTCTCGTAGAACAATCCCAGTAAGTTTATCTTCACTATCAAGAACCAGAAAAGAAATGCGAAAAAGATACTTTTTACTGTTATGTCCAAATACCATAACCTACGGCAAAATCATATTATTTGTTCAAGAAAATTTTGGTAGTACTTCCATATCAATTTGATTGATTAATTTGTTAACAGTCGGTTAGGCAAACCCCTGTCAGATATATATATATATATATATATATATATATATATATATATATATATATATATGTTGAACCAGTCCTCTAATATATATAAATAATTCGCGTATGAGATTGAATATTAAAGAGATTTTTTATTAATCTGTAGGGTGTACCATTAGACACTACCTAGTTAAAAACTAAATTTAACATAAACGAATGAATGAAGTAAGCAAATGTATTATCAAATATTGTGAAAACCAATTATAAAGAAAGGCTTAAAGGATAAGAAATAAAATTTCAATGATAACATTATAATTAAGTATAAAATTTTACCTTCACAATCAAATCCGAAGGTCAAGTCAATGTCAACAATTTTTAAAACCATCTGAACACTGCCATGTCAATATCTGGATGAAGTAGAATGTTGTTTTGTTTGAAACCTAAAATGACAAGAATTAATAGTCAACTTACTAATTGATTAGCGATATTCACAGACGATGGTAGTAAAAGTTTACAATTTGAAAAAGAATTTATAAAAAAAGAAAAACTTTATGAAAGATGACATACGGAACAGAGCCATGGTATATGTCAAGGAAATCTGTTAACTAAATAAAATTTAATGAACAGGAAGTAATAAAATCTAGTGATTTTCTTGCCAACCTAAAATCATTGATTTGGAATTGAATATAAAACATAAAAGGCCAATTTGGAGATAAATAAGAGTTTATATAAAATAAAATTAGTAAAAATTCATAAATTGAAAACTAAACAGTTACATATATATAAATAATTTTTTTAGGTTGTAGAAATTGTATATTTAATTGTAAATATATATATCATAAAAAGGGAATTACAACAAATTTTGGGATTGTAATAAATGTAAAGGACATTTTATATACTCCCTAAGACATTATAAACCCATTTATATAAGTGTTATTATCCTTCAGGAAAATTTTAATTAATGAATTTTGTATTTTCATGAAAAACACTCAAATTGACAATTATCGAATAAAAAAACAATATATGGAAGCTTTGTTTGTGATATGTGAAAAAGTTTGTTGATTTAAAAAAGAATTGAAAATCGGGCGTTGGTAGAAGGATGGTTAGCATCTATGTAGCTCTCCTCTATACAAATTTTCATAAAACTATGTAAAAGTATATAATTTTATGTTAAAAACCATTATAAAATCATAATATCAATTTCGTTTCAACTGTGTAATAAAGTGCAGTGTGCAGAAAGAGTATTTCTTAAATAAGAAATTCCCAAGAAAAAGAGACGCTTAGCAGCAGTTCCACAATGCCGAGAATTGGAAATAAGGTCGGTGGTTTGTAAGTTTTTTTAATTTGGAATTCCAAAGAGAAGGAAATAGTAAACAATAAAAATATTATTTGAATGTTTACATTAAAATTTCTAAAAAAAGGCCAAAAACAATATAAAATGATGAATATAATTTCATATCCATGGATATCCATATAATTTTGATTATCATACTTTAGGGAATTACTAACAGAAACAGAAGTAAGAGAAGAGGTTGATATAGAAAAAAAGAACAAACAAGTTGAAATCGAGAGCCCAACGAAGTAAGAAATTAGAGAGATAATTAACAGGAGTAAGAACGGAAAAGCGCCAGGAAGCGACGGAATCAACATGGAACTTATCAAATACGGAGGGACTAAACTGTTAGGAAAATTATACCATTTGATATATAAAATATGGGAAGAAGATGAGATGCCAGAGGAATGGGAGGTGGGACAAATAGTAACAATACACAAGAAGGGAGACCATCAAGCTTGTGAAAACTTCAGAGGAATTACGCTACTGAATACAGCATATAAGATAACAACAATCATAAAAAGAAGACTGCATGACGCAGGCTACAGAGGTGGAGAATATCAGTACGGATTTACAAAGGGAAGGTCAACTACAGATGCGATACAAATACTGAAACAAATTTTGGAAAAGTCCAACGAATATAACATAGACTTTGAGATACTATTCATTGACTTCCAAAGAGCATTTGACTTAATAAAAAGGAATCAATTACTGAAAGCGCTGAATAATAATAATAATAATAATAACACACCTCTCAACCTCTCGCACACGCAGCAAATATACAATACACAAACACAACAGCAGAAGATAGAAGAATGGACACAGAAAAAATTACATGGTAAACATACTTACAACATGAAAAATGAATACATCAGTAAGACAGACTCGTACAAATGGGTCCAAAAAGGTGAACTGTATCCTGAAACAGAAGGCTTCACATTAGCGATCCAGGATCAGGTTATTGCTACAAGAATTACAAAAAATAAATAATGAAAGACCCTAACAACACAGACGACAAATGCAGAAAATGCCACCAATTTCCCGAAACAATCGACCACATTACGGCAGGATGTAAGTTGATGGCTGGATCTGAATATACTAACAGACATAATACAGCGGCAAAGATCATACACCAGCAGCTTGCACTGCAACATAAACTCATCACAGAAACACAACCATAATACACATACACACCACAAACGGTATTGGAAAACGAAGAATACAAGTTATATTGGGATATAACCATTCATACAGACAAAACAGTAATGCACAATAGACCGGATATAACATTACAAATCAAAAAAGAGAAGATCACCTACATTATTGATATTGCTGTTCCATCTGACAATAATATAAATAACAAATACAGAGAAAAGAAAGATAAATACCAGCAGTTAGCAATAGAAATAGAACGTATATGGAAACAGAAACAAGTGATTGTAATACCTTTCATAATATATGTTACAGGAATTACCCCTAAAACATTCATCACACACCTCACGCAGTTAAATCTTCCACATTACACCCACATCCAGATACAAAAAGCAGTCATCCTACACACATGCAATATCACCAGATCATTCCTAAACCAAAGATAGAGTAAAAGTAGACTTGAGTGCAAACTCCGTCTGCTATTTATAAGAAACCACAATTGTGAGAAATAGAGACGAATAATAATAATAATAATAATAATAATAATAATAATAATAATAATAATAATAATAATAATAATAATAATAATAATACTAATAAAAATAAAAATAATATATGTTTATTCACTAGAAGTTACAAAGTATAACTAATGTAGATCAAAAATCGTAAATAAACACAATGCCCCACAGAAGCTGTAAAAAAGCTTGTAAGTGGTATCTAAATCAAGTACACCGATAAAATTAGTTACACTTACAACAATAGTAAACTTAGCAACAATAATGATAGTAATAATATCACAAATAATACATAGCACAATCAGAATATCACAACAAAATATGAATTTAAAAAAATATAATATGAAAAATTGAAGGATTAAAGAAAATGAACCTGTACTACTATAGAAAAAAAACCTGTAGTATATTAAACTATTTAAGTGATTGAACACCGAAAACTCCAACCTTCAGCCAATGTAACCATGTGTAGTTGTAGATACTACTCACGTTACGATTTTATATCGCAGAATTCTCTTTTCTGCTCTAAAATTAAATGTTTTAGTTTCTTTTTAAATAATCGAATATTTTTAATGCTTTTAATATAATCTGTAATACGGTTGTAAATCTCAACGGAATAGAAAGAATATGTTTTCCGACAACTCGTTTTTATCATCCTAGGGACTGTATGGAAATTCCGAGTATTCTAATTATGGATTGGTAAATTGTATGTATTCTTTGATCCATGATATTCCACTGAAACGCATAAAAAGTTTATTTGTCTCAGATCCAATAGTCTACTTTCAGAATACAAAAGATCTGATGAATAAAGGTTCGGTTTAGACATTATGACTTTTAGAAATCTCCTCTGGATTATATTTATTGGCTGCACTGAGTTTCCAATGCACTTCCCCAAAGCTGTATTCCATATCGAAGATGGCTTTCCACTAATTCAAAATACAAATAGCGAAGATGTTGGCTAGAAATATACTTTTTCAAGTACCTAAACTGTGATATTTTCAGTGAATAAAATCGGTTATTAGATGAGTTGGAGTTAAGGATAGGCATGTAAAAAGTTTTTTCAAAATTTATGGGTAATAGTTTACTATCAAACCACGACTCAATTAAATTAGTTTTAATTGCAGTATCATCCGCGTAACCAATTATATGACCAGCGCTATTTAAAGAAAATAGATCATTCATGTAGAGATTGAATAACACAGGACTTAATATAGTACCCTGTGGTACTCCGTATGTTCTATAGCGTTCTTCACTAATAAATCCATTGATTTTGACGACCTGTTGTCTATGTGAGAGATAACTCCTGAATAACTTCAAACAAGTATCCCGTATTCCGTAGTTCTCCAGCGTTTTTAATAGACTACTGTGGCTGACAGTATCGAATGCTTTCGCTAAACCAAAAAAAATACATAGGCACGTTCTATTCCTGTTTAGAGCATCAAACATTTTGGTTGTTAAATTTAATAAAGCATTGTGTGCGGAACTGTTTTGTTTAAATCCAAACTGGTGGGACGATATCAACCCATATTTGGTTATGTATGAATCCAATCTTACGAGTATTTTCAATATTCTTTCAAAAATTTTTGGTATATGTGGTACTAATAATATTGGTCGATAGTTAATAGGAAGGGATTTGTCTCCATTTTTATAAATAGGTGTGATTACAGATTTTTTGAACGCTTTAGGCCATATTCCCACCTTCATACACTTGTTTATTATGTGTTGCAGCGGATCAATGATATATGATTGTATTGCCTTTAGACACTAATTTCTTCTATAACAGTTGCTTTTTTGTTTTCCAATTCATTTATATAATAATATTTATATAATATTTATATGATGGACTTCACCTCAAATGTATTTGTTGGTAGCAAAAACATTGTATTTGAGAAAGAAACTTTATCGTATACCCGCTGTCGGCTCTTGTCAATTTTTTCGGCCAAATATTTCCTTACTTCAGAAAAAGTTGAGTTAAACTCATTCGCTATTTGAAGAGGATGGGTTAATATATTTGCTTTTTGATCTTTAATATTTCCTATGGTAACTCGTGAACTGCTTGATCCACAAATATCTTTCACTATATTCTACAGTTGTTTGTTATTATTGGAATTTTCGATATAATTCGATATAATAATTTTTTTGTAGTTTGAATTAGAGCATTTAACTTATTTCTATATAGTCTGTAATATGAAAGTATATTACGATCATTCGGACTTCTTTTGGTTAACTGAAATGAACGTTTCTTTCCATTTATGGACCTCAGTAGAGGATTTGTTACCCATGGCGCAATTTTGGTATTTTTCCGGTTGTGTATATTATTATAAAGGCACTTATCAATATTTTCTTGAATTATTGAAATAAATTGGAATGAATATGGATGAAATGGGAGTGATTAATAAACTGATAAGATTAATAAAAATTACAGCGTAGCAGAAGTAATAACACAAAGAGGGAAAACAGAGAGGTTTACATATAATAAAGGAGTCAAGCAAGGAGACTCTCTGTCGGCAACACTGTTCAATGTGGCACTAGAATATACGTTGAAAAAATATATAAAGGAAATTTAAGGACCAGAGGAGGACCATCAATAGCATATGCCGACGATGTAGCACTAGTGACTAAAAACAGAATGGTAATGGAAGAAATATTGGAGGAGATGATAGAGGAGGGAAAGAAAATTAGACTGGTGATAAATACACATAAAACCAAATTATTAAGACTCAAATAGAATTGTGAGTACAAAAATGTGAAAATTGGAAGATATGAATTTGAAGAAGTGAATAGAGTTAAATACCTGGGAATAACAATAAGTAGCGATAGAGACAGAGAAACTGAGATAAGGGAAAGAATCGTAGCAACAAACAAAGCATTTCAGGCTAACAAAAAATTATTAAATAAAAATAATTAGCAAGCGAACGAAAATAAGAATATATAATACAATGATTAGACCGGTGATGATGTATGGAGCAGAAACATCAACTATGGCTAAAAAACAATAAAAGGATATGAGAATACAGGAACGAAAAATACTAAGAACAATAATAGGATCAAAAAAAATAGGTGAAGAATATAGAAGAAGAACAAAAATGGAACTATATCAAGAGATACAAAAATACATAGTAAGGAAAATTAAGGGACAAAGATAAAAATGGTTGGGACACATATGGAGAGCAAGTAAGAGAGCAATAATATACTCAATAGTTGAGTGGATGCCCTTAAGTACCAGAACAAGGGGAAGACCAATGATAACTTGGTTGCAGGAGGTAGTAGGTGATCTAAAGACTATGGGAATTAGATACTGGGAAGAGAAAACGCAGGACAGGAAGCAATGACTACAAATAGTAGAAAGAATATGAAAAAGTAAATGTGGTGTGATCCACCCTTAGAAAAGGATCTAGAAAGCTGGTAAGAACGTCGCTACTCCCACGGGAATGTTAAACACTATGTTATTTATAAAATGCAACATAAGGTTTCCTGTACAAAACTGTCAAACGCGAGCTGACTTTTTTACCAAATAGCGTTCGTGAAAAGTAATAAGAGATTTGAAAAGGTAGTTAAAAATTAACTCAAAAGCACTTTTAATTTTCTTAAATTCGGTCTGGTTTACTAAGGAAATGCATAATTATGTTTTTAAAAGCCCTACGCCGTTTTTATAAAACTTTGGAATACTAAGGACCGGTGCCGATGTGGCCAAGTTGGTACTTTGTACTTAAAATTTAAAGTTGAACGTAAAGGGTCGCGGTTCGCTCCCGCAGTGTCTGAATTGTTTTTTTCATAATTTATGTCTAAAAAAAATTTTAAGAAGAGATATTTAAAATAAGACAATTTTTTCGGTTACAAATATATTTATTTAATTGAATGCTCAAATTGTTTTCCGTTTGCTGCTAAACAGTATACCAAACGATCATAAAAGTTCCGCCGTACATTATTAATAACAGTTCTACTAATTTTCCGTCATTCATTGATAATAATATTTTTCAATTCAACTTCTGACTCTGGTTCATAGTCTGCTATCTTATTTTTTAGGAAACCCCATAAAAAGAAATCGGAGGGTGCTAAATCTGGAAATCTTGCCGACCGATTTACTGTACCCCCTCAACATATCCACGTATTTGGGAAAACAGTATCAAGGTATTCCTGTACTTCTCTACTGGAATGAGCCGCGCAACCATCATGTCGATACAATACTGAAACATTTCTAGGTGCGGCATTTGCAATTTGGGGTTCTATTTCATTTTGGAGAAGATTCAAATATTCTTGGCCATTGAAGTTATTACTTAGGAAGAAAGGACCAATTAATTTATCACAAAATATACCGGCCCATACGTTTACTTTTTTCTTGTATTCGGTATGTAACACATTTATTTCACATGGATTCACTGTATCCCAATACCTTTGATTTTGTTTAATAGTTTTTCTCTTTAAAACAAAATTTGACTCGTCGGTAAAACAGATGTTTCTTGAAAAATTTCTATTGGCTTTGTCTATCATAATTTCGCAGAAAAATTGTCTATTAAAATAGTCTCGCTCAAAAAGGTCTTGCACGTTATGAAGTTTGTAAGCTTTGAAGCCATTTTTTCTTAACACACTGTGTACTTTGATAATACTAACATCTAAATCTCGTGCCACGCGTCTAATGGTGGTCCTAGGGTTTTCGACAAAAGCCAACAGAATGGGCAGGTCAATCTCCATTATTGTTATTCGATTTCTTCGTCGGTGTTCCGGTTTTAGGCAAAACGTTGTTTCGAATTGTTTAATAATTTGATGTATCCTCTCTGACCATTGGACATATTAAATAAAAATTGCTTAATATCGCGACTACTGTGACCGCCATAATACAAACGAACGATTCGCACAGCTTCTTCACGAGTAAGAATTTTACAACGAGAAAATAAATAATAACTAACTGATAATAATTAAAAAATAAAAAAAATATGAACAATTGAATAAATTAAATAATGGGAAAACACGAACAATTTTAAATGAAATTATAACTATTATAATAAATTGAAGATTATTAAAAAATGAATCTAAACTTAAAACAACAAATGAACTTATAAAAATATCTACAAACGAAACAAGAAATTACTCACAAGTACACTAAAATAACAAATCTAATCGCTTCAAAAATACGTGTTCGCTCCAAAGATTACAAATTGTAAAGAATGAAAATGACATTATTTGGAACGCTACCTACTAGATTTTGCTTTTTAAAATCGATACTAAATTGTCTGAACTTTTCTTCAAATAAATAAATTTTTGAATCAAATAACTTTGCTTTATTTTAAAATTATTGTTTTTTTAGATAAAAGTTGTAAAAAAAAACTAAAAACAAAAAATTTTTCACAGCGTGGGATCGAACCGTCATCCTCCAAATTAAAAGTATACTTGAATTTATTTTTTAACGACCTTTTCAAATCTGTTGTCATTTTCACGAACGCTAGTTGGTAAAAAAGTTAGCTCGCGTTTGATAGTTTTGTACAGTAAACCTTATGTAGCATTTTATAAATAACACAGTGTATATGAAACTTTGAAATTAACAATTTACTATTCAACCTCAAATGTGCTCCCTATCCCTGATTCATACGGAGAGGTATCACCATTGAATACTCGTATGCGATATGCAATAACATAAATTAAATTATACAGCTATCATCATAGATACGGGCTGACAATGCTAGTACTTTTACCAAACTTCAAAAAAAGTCATAGTACACAGTTAGTATAATTTTTAAATTTGACTTACCAATTCTCAGACTGGGAGTTCACAAAAACTCCGACGGCCACAACTCGCGTTTCGAAGAAAAAAACCCGTCAGAGCGCATACAGTAGACGCTCCCTTGTAGGTACTTTTCTTTTCCCCCTTTCGAAAAAAATCACACTTGATAAGGTAAATCACTACGTCTTAAAACTAGACCGCTTTCGACCGCGAGTTTTTACCAACTGCCACTTCATCTGTTACATTTTCGTAGCATCGGTATTTTCGCTATCTCAGCTTCGTTTCATTTTTTCGTACATGTTACTTCCTGATTGGGTGTCCCCTATCGTTCGACGGAGTTGCATAATCGTTTTTTTTACCTCGATTATAAATGAGTTTTTATTCAATTTCTCAAAATTTCGCTATTTTGACGTAATTCTTATTTCCTGTCGAAATATTCTTTTTTTGCAACAAATTTAGACTGCTTAGCTGACTGTTTTTTCTTTGGTCGTATGTCAATGTTCGCTTTCTTTAATTTATACGTTACAATATAGAATGCAATTTGTTATACAGGGTGATGCTCCCTCTGTTTTGTTCTTTGGTATTTATTATACTATTGTATTATTTCCCAAACAATTGTCCAGATAATATAACAGAATTAGATAGAGAAAGGAGAACTCTTTGCAATACCAATTACAATTTTGATGAGACTAATACGCCTAGTGTAGAAGAATTTTGTTGACATATTTCCAAATCAAAAAAAGGCAACGGCTCTGCAATGTTTCCAAAATTATCGATTTTAACCAGGAAGCTTCTATGTTTGCCGCTCAGTACCGCTACAGTAGAACGCTTGTTTCCGAGCTTTAATGTTATTAAAACAAAACTATGAAATAAACCTTCTACGACCACTATAAAAGGTACCTTGCACACAAAGTCAGAAATTTACAAATTGTTTCGAGTTCAATGTGACAAATAACCATTCTAAAAAATTCAATAAAAATATGTACGATTCCAACAAAAGTAAAAATGAAACGGAAAATCAAGAAGACTCACAAATTGGAAATGAAGGGGCGACTATCTAACATGTGGGCACTGAAATAATTGCAACTTTGAGACTTTTGATTTTGACATTTAATTTGATTAAAATTTTGATAATTACAAGATTTTTCTTCTTTTTAATCCCCTCCCTATAATGTATTTTATTTATTTCTATCATTAAACTATACAAAATATAATATAAAGATGCAGAATTACTATTTTTTAATTTTATATTTACAGTTTTCTACAGTTTTTTTAAGCATTTCTACAGTTTTGCTCTATGCTGGGGCTGGCAACACGTTAGGAAGATACTGAATAGGGTAGTCTCCTACTCCAAGGCGCATGCGTAACACACCAATTAATGCAACTTGTGGATCTCACAGATCCATAGCGACTAACCGAGTGTTAAATTAAAAGTATAGTGTGATATTCTTCCAACTTTCTTTCTTTGGCTCATTATTTTATTAATAATTTATACACTTTTACCTTTGTAAGTTTCTTTTTGGAGCATCGGATTTATCTATTTCTTCTTTGAGCATATATTTGACAGCGCCCTCTTTGGAAAATCTGAAATATTCAAATTTTTCGTCATAGCTCATATCAAATCTTATATCTCCGAACGAATCGACATCTTCCGGTAAAAGTCTTTCTAATATTTGGATTATCTTATCGTTTTTAAATAACCAAGTATTGGACATGAAAGGTTTCAAAACAACATTGGCGATATAAATCTTCCTTTGGATCGAAAATAACCTAAAAAATATATAAGTTCAAATAGGCAGTTTTTGGACATTCGACAGTGATTGGCCAAATGCAGTATATTTACTTCAAGTGAGCATGTATTCTGATCATATAGACCACAAAAGGGAAGCAAAAAGCCTCTATAATAACGTTGTAGACTTTGCCAAAGCCTTCGAAATTATAAAGCACACAGCTCTATAGAAAAACTTACATATAAATAGGATGCTGCATAAGATCATCAGAATAATCAAATTTATATATAATCAGGTAACATGTTGTTATATTTGCCACATTACTATGTTTAACATAAGTCACATACCATTTTGTAGTCAGTTGATATTAAGAATTTTGTTCGAAAATGGCAGTTACATACGTCAATTATATTTCCTATTAGTGTTTTTAAATGAAACTCACGGTCTCTAGTTAATTCCACAATATAATCAAAGATATTGAAAATTCTAAAAAATTGACAATTGTTTCAATAAATCAATATCATCGTCAGAATGACAGAAGTTACATTTCATTTTATGCCTACCTGATGTTTAGTGATTGGCTTAATATATGTTTATAGAAAAAAGAAGAAGATGTGATATTACAAATATTGAAGCTTAGATATTATTAACCCTATGGTGATATCCTGGATATCATTTTTCCAATTAAGATCAGTATAACTGTGCAATGATATAGAAAACCAGGAAAACTATATCTGCTGATCTTTACAATTATCACTTAAGAAGACAGTTTATTAGTGGAGAATTCCCTAGATTTAACTGTTCATTGACAATTTCATATTGTGGGTTTTTTAAATGTCTTCTAATTTCCAGTTCTTCAAGGAAATCAAGTGAGGGTCGAGACAGTCAATTTAATTATATTTCTTTTAATTAATAAAGTTAATCTTGATTTGGATTCGAAGTGATTTATTACGAAGCATTCACCCATCTCCATTATTGACTATACACAACAAAGAATTGGCGACGAGGTAGGCAAAGCAGTACAAATCGAACCTACAAAATACGCACATATAAATTTTACTACAAATAGTCCAAGCAACGGTATTGCTTCGACAAGAACAATGGCAAATCAAGGCGAAAGAACTCCTACATATACTACATCTGCATTTACCATAGAAGCATTTAACCCAAAGCAAAAGAAATGGGCGAGATGGGTTGAAAGACTTGAAGTAGCTTTTACTGTTTTCGAAGTTCCTGAAAGACTTAAATTACACTATTTACTACATTACATGGCTTCCAATGCATACAACACACTATGTGATAAATTGGCACCTGAATTTCCGGAAGACAAAGACTACAACTTTATAGTCGTTACAATGGATGAATTTTTTGATCCCGTTCCTTTGGAAATCGCAGAAACATTTAGATTTCAATCCAGAAGACAACAAGAAGGAGAGACAGTTAGTGAATTTTTACATGCTCTACAAAAATTGGCCATAAACTGTAAGTTGGCTAATATTTAAAAACAGCTCTACGAAATCAATTTGTAGATGGTTTACATGCTAAAAGAATCCAAAGTAGATTGTACGAAACTCGCGATTTAACTTCAGAAAAAGCAGTAGACATGGCTGTAGGTATGGAAGTGTCCGAAAGGGACGCTAATCAGCTACATAAAAATAGTAGTACAATTAATCTCGTCACTACTAAAAATAAGTTTAAAATAATGTTAATAAAAATTGCAATACAAATTCTAATAATATCAATAGTCAAAATACAAATGATAATACTAGTAGAGGACAACAATGTTTTCGTTGTGGTTGTCCTGATGATTTAGCCAATAATTGTAATAAAACTAATCTTTACTGTAAATTTGTAAAATTAGGGGACACTTACAGAAGGTTTGTACTAAAGCAAGTAAGGCTTTAAATACAAATGAAGTTGAGGAATTACAAAATGCTTACGACATACAAGAACTTTTTGACTTAGAGTTAGAAGGGGAAAATTAAACTAATAGGGATAAATACATTTTGAAATTACAAATTGATAAAAAATTTATTACGATGGAAGTTGATAGCGGTGCTGCTGTTAGTTTAATCAATTTTACACAATACAAAAAATTGTTTATGAATCATAAATTACAAAATACAAAATTAAAGTTAGTTTCTTACTGTAAAACTCAATTAGAAGTTTTAGGTTTCATAAGAGTTACAATTAGTTACCAGGGCATAGATTATACAGCAAATTTATATGTAGTACATGGTGATCGTAACGCACTTTTAGGTAGAGAATGGATTCGAATTTTAAAAATAAACTTACAAGACATTGACAATATACACTTATTGAACAAAAACAAAGTTATTGATGAAAATAGCTCTGACGTTTCTAGATTAATTTCAAAATACAAGCATATTTTTGAAACCGTCGTTGGTACTATAGAGGGTGTTCAGGCTTCAATTTATCTAAAAGAGAATATCAAACCTGTATTTATAAAAGCTCGTACAGTGCCTTTTTCTTCACAGCCTGCGGTTGAAAAAGGAATCGACTATTTGGTGCAAAACTCTTTTGATTGGGCTACACCGGTGGTACCTGTAATTAAGCAAAATAGCCTAATACGTTTATGTGGCGACTACAAAGTCACTCTTAACCCAAATATTTTAATTGATGACCATCCATTACCAACAGTGGATGAGTTATTTTCCAAGATGGCTGGTGGTACTAAATTTACAAAAATCGATTTAAGTAAAGCTTATTTACACCTTGAGGTTAAGCCGGAAATGAGACATTTATTAACATTAAACACTCATAAAGGTTTGTGTCGTCCAACCAGATTGATGTTTGGCATCGCGAGTGCACCAGCAATCTGGCAAAGACTGATTGAACAAATCCTACAGGGGATTTCAGGCTGCTCTGTATTTTTGGACGATATTAAAATTAACGGGACCCACTTCATAAAAGCATTTAGAAAGGCACGATTTAGTATTTAAAAAATTGAGTGAGTATAATTTAAAAGTGAATATAGAGAAAAGTGTATTTTTATCCGACGAAATTGAATACTGTGGGTACAAAATGAATAAAAATGGAATTCAAAAAGTTGCAAAAAAATTGACGCAATTAGTAAAATTCCCATTCCGGAAAACAAAACGCAAGTCCGCGCTTTTATCGGTCTCATAAACTACTATCGAAGATTTTTTAAGAATGCTAGTACGATTTTATATCCGTTAAATAACCTTTTAAAACACGATGTGCCGTTTAGGTGAACCAGGATATGTCAAAATGCTTTTGATGCCGCGAAATACAAATATAGTCAGATCAAATTTTATGCCATTACGACCCTAACTTGAGTCACGTTTTCCCTGATGGTTCAGAAAGACCAATTCCATTTGCCAGTCAAACATAAACAAAGACTCAGCAAAAGTACTCACAAATTGATAAAGAGGCTTACAGTTTAATATTCGGCGTTAAAAAGTTTTAACAGTACCTTTGCGGTAAAAAATTCACATTATTTACCGACCATAAACCGTTAGTACATATATTTTCTCCATCAAAAAGTTTACCGTTATTAAGCGCCATCAGAATGCAGCATTATGCAGTATTTTTACAAGCATTTCAATACGATATTAAGTACAAAAGTACAGGAACACACGGAAATGCAGACGCACTATCACGTTCACCTTTAACTTCCGAAGACCTATCGATTCTCGACGAACCTGACGTTTTTGAGATTAGTCAGATCGAGACTTTACCAGTTACCGTTGAAATGTTAGCAAGAGCTACGGCTCAAGACGTAACACTAAATAAGTTGTTGAATGGATTACGCACTGGTAAAATAATTCCTAGAAACGATCGTTTTAACATTTACTTTACAATCAGGTTGTATAATGAGAGGACAAAGACTTTTAATTCCTGTATCTTCACGAGGTAAAATACTAGCCGAACTTCATTCCGCTCATTTTGGTATTGTTAAAATGAAAGGATTAGCTCGTAGCTACTGAAGGTGGCCCGGTATAGATCAGAATATTGAAAATATTGTTAAAGACTGTTACGAGTGTAATAAGATCAAAAACAATGTATAAATGGCAGAAACGTATGTTTGTGAAAAAGTAGATTATCCTTTTGAACGTGTTCACGCTGATTACGCAGGTCCTTTTAATGGCGAATATTATTTTAATCTTGTTGATTCGTTTTCAAAGTGACCTGAAATTCATTATGTGAAGATTACAACCACAGACACAACCATTGAGCTTTGTCGAAATATTTTCGCTACGTTTGGTGTTACGAATCTGTCAACAATTCATTTATTTTATTTTAATTCTTCTTGTTATTGCCTATTGCTTGTTGCTTTTCCGCGCCACTGTATATCGCTGGAGTCACTTATTCGTGGAAAGTAAGTCAGTTCCGATACAACTCCGAGTTGGTTTAGACCGCATGTGTTCCTATGTGTTCCCGGTACTGGTTATCAAGAAGAATCGCACCGTATTACAGGTTAGTGGGCAAAGTTTAAGGCAAGAAATAATAACAGTTCATTTGTTCTTGCAAATATATTTTTTTTGAGCTATTCGTAACATTTGATCCTTCGACCCATATGAACTAGTGTGTTCTAGAATTTAATTTTCTCTTAAAGGTCCTTCTATCTAATAACTACTTTAAGCTTTGTTATATCTTCATTTCGCATGATAATAATCCTTTTAACATAGATATTGCAATTAGGTTTTACTTTAAAAGTAATCCAAACAAACTCAAGAAGTGGACATATCTTATTGCTTTGTTTTTGTGGAACACTATGGGTTTTTAGCTATAAACACGTTTATTTCACATTGTAGATACACAAATTCAAATTTAATAATTATTTCGCAAGCAAGCAAATTAATAGTAACGCAAAATTTTTAATTTTAGATTCGATATCCTGTTAATCAGATCGCAGTTGTTTTTTTTTGTTCAAGTATACTGTTAATCAGATAGCTTTTGTTTTTTTTTGCTTCTTTCGCTATAAAATATCTGAACAGGCCGCAGTTAATTTGAAGTCAGTTTTTTTGGATATAAAATTAACACAGTCACTTTAATCGCATTATTTGGGGGAAAAAAATAGATAAACTCACTAAATACAAATATTACCGCAATAGTTGCATCAATGACGTGCACATATTATGGGAATTAGCTTATCGCGCCACAGTTGATAGGTCTTTACGAAATTTGCTGAAATGTAGAGCTCGCGAACTAGATGAACATAAAACAGAATTTATTAAACAGCATAACAACATCATAAGTGTATTACTAAGTCAACCGGAGGAAAATGTGGACGACGAAGAAGTCATTAGAAAAGGTTTTCTTGATGAATATTATCATATCAAATCCACTGTCGAAGAATTGTGTAATGAACATAACACAACGCGTCAATCGTTCGGTGAGGTGCCTGTACCTCTCGGTGTGTGTAATACCCCCAACCCTCGCTTACCCAAAATTAATATTTCCAAATTTTCTGGGGATTATAAAGAATTTTCCGCTTTTATTGATTTGTATGATGCTTTTGTACATAACAATTCCACTATTATCAATGTTTAAAAGTTTAATTATCTCAAAACTTCTTTAGACGGTGCCGCCCTCTCGCTTATTCGACATGTTAAAATGACGCCTTAACCAGGATACCATTACCTTATTTGAGCAGGTAGAACATAAATCAAACGAAATCCCTTCGTATAAAAAATTGTATACTTTCTTGGAACATCAGTGTATCGCTCTCAGCAATGCTAATACGCCTGATTTTAATTCTGTCTCAAAAACCGTTAAATCTGGTACCTCTTTGACTTTGAATGCCAAATCTAGTCCCGCTAAACCATCCTCTTCACAAATATCTCGCACTTCCTCATTCTCTACTTCTAAATCATCTCCCTCGATGACTTGCACACTTTGCAAAGCAAATCATTCGTTATACTCGTGTGCATCTTTTACAAGTAAAACGCCTAGTGAGCGTTACGATTTGTGTAAAAATATGCATCTATGTTTTAATTGTCTGAGCTCGGCTCATAATCTCAATACATGTCGATCTACTTCTGCATGTAAAAAATGCTTTTCACGTAAACACCACACCTTATTGTGTTTCAAAGGCAGTACGCCGGGCGTCACTGCTGTTACTGCTAATCCTACCGCTCATGTTTCACCGCCTATTTCAGATGCCTCCATTACTAATCCGCAACCTAGTTCATCTAATGCTCCGGTCAACAATAATTCCACCGCATGTCATTCGGTAACTACCAACCCTCAACAATTTGTGCTATTATCAACCGCGATTATTGATGTTTTGAATGTGAAAGGTTTTTTTTCACCTCTCAGATGTCTACTTGACTCGGGAAGTCAATCTTCTTTCATTACTCGCAAAGCCTTTCGTACCCTAGGCTTAAATAAAACCGACTTTTCAATCGAAGTTACGGGAATTAATTCCACCCGCTCATGTGTAAGCAGTGGAAAAGTTGCTTTGTCTATAAAACCCCGGAATAAACTATCGCCTATATTATATCTTGACGCGATAATAATTGACTCAATCTCTAACAAATTACCTACTGTACCGATTGATATTAAATCTTGGACTCATATTCGACACTTACCGCTTGCTGATGAACGTTTTTATGATCCTGGACCTATTGATATTTTATTAGGAGCCGATGTTTTCACCAAAATCATATTACCCGAGCGTATTTTAAACAACGCTGGTGAACCGGACGCTTTAAATACGATTTTTGGATATGTGTTAATGGGACAATTAAATTTCGCTTCGCCAAAAATCTCCGCATTTTTTTGCAGTTCCGAGTCTCCTAGCGATTCTTTGCGGAAATTTTGGGAACTTGAAAATGTTCCTGAAGTATGCTGTTCAAATCCCGATGATATCTCCTGCGAAAACTACTATAAAGAAACTGTCGCTCGGACTCCTGAGGGCAATTATATAGTGTCAATGCCTTTCCGTATTGAATCCCCCGTCTTTTTGGGAATTAGGGAACTCACCTTAAATCGTTTTCTCTCACTAGAACGCCGCCTACTTAAGCAACCTTCTGTTTATTCCCAATATTGTGACTTTATGCAGGATTATCTTGATCTAGGTCATATGTCCCTTGTTAATCCTGATCTCACCGGTGAAGGTAGATATTATATTCCCCACCATTGCGTCTTAAAACCTGGAAATGTTTCTACTCGCTTACGTGTCGTTTTCAACGCCTCAGCTAAATTATCGAATGAAAAATCATTAAATGATTGTCTATATGTCGGTCCAAAATTACAACAAGACGTTGTGTCTATTTTACTTAATTTTCGCCTTCATGGATACGTTATGTGCGCCGATATAAAACAAATGTATCGAATGATTTTCATTTCCGAGGATCAACGAGATTTTCAAAGAATCTTTTGGAGGTTTTCTGTCAGTGATGAACTTCAAGAGTATCGCCTCAATACGGTAACGTATGGAATAAGCTGTAGCCCGTTTCTAGCTCTTCGTAGTCTACAGCAGTTGACCGAAGACAAAGGCCATCGCTTTCCTCGTGCTGCCAAAGTTCTTCGGCGGTTTTCATATACCGATGACTTTGTTTTGGGAGCTCCATCCCTTCAAGAAGCTCAAACTCTTCGGGATGATTTAATATCTCTATTAAAACTGGCAGGGTTCGAACTGCGTAAGTGGTGCTCTAATCACCCCTCTCTTTTGGACCCATTTCCAGCTAGTTTTATTAATCCAAATTCTCTCTCTTTTTCCTCCGATGATTGTTCTTCGCCTCTGAAAATCCTAGGTTTGCAGTGGAATCCAGTTATCGACTCATTCACATTTTCTGTTCAGCCTCAAAGAAATGAAGTCTGCACTAAACGTTCGTTACTATCTGAGCTAGCTCGAGTATACGATCCTTTAGGATTTTTAACGCCTCTCACCTTTCTTACCAAATATTTAATTCAAAAACTTTGGATGTTGGGTTTAAATTGGGATGAAAATGTCCCTTCTGAAATTGCTCATGTTTGGTCGCAATATCGAGAGAATCTACCTCTACTTGAACACCTACACATCCCTCGGAAAGTTCTTGCGGCAGATGCCGTTCAATATGAATTACATGGATTCTGTGATTCCAGTGAAAGGGGCTTCGCTGCTGTAATTTATCTTCGTAGTGTTAGTAGTAATAATAAAATTAACGTCAATTTGTTGTGTACCAAATCACGGGTTGCCCCGACTAAAAAAATTACAATTCCTCGTTTGGAACTATGCGCTGCAGTTTTGCTGTCAAAATTAATTGCTTATGTGATAAGGACACTTCCACGAATTGCATTACATAACATTCACGCTTGGTGCGATTCCCAAGTAACTTTACACTGGGTTCAGAGTTCGCCGCATAAATTTAAAACCTTTGTCGCTAATCGGATCGCTTATATTCAACACAAACTTTCTGCAAATTCCTGGCATTATGTTAGTACGAAAGATAATCCAGCTGATATTGCCTCGCGGAGCTCCCTTCCTTCAGAGCTAGTTAAATTAAATTCTTGGTTTCAGGGCCCTTCCTTTCTTTATGAGTTTAATTCTTCTTACCCCGCACCTACGCCCGATAATTATACACTTCCGCTCGAGGAAGAGCGTCACATTACCGTTTTAGCGGTACATACGGAACACAATTTTTTAGATACTTTGCTTGAGTCATGTTCGTCATTAAGTAAAATCCAACAGATATTACAGTTCATTTGTTCTTGCCTTAAACTTTACCCACTAACCTGTAACAAGGTGCGATTCTTCTTGATAATCAGTACTGGGAACACATAGGAACACATGCGGTCTAAACCAACTCGGAGTTGTATCGGAACTGACTTACTTTCCACGAATAAGTGACTCCAGCGATATACAGTGGCGCGTAAAAGCAACAAGCAATAGGCAATAACAAGAAGAATTAAAATAAAATAAATAAATTGTTGACAGATTCGTAACACCAAACGTAGCGAAAATATTTCGACAAAGCTCAATGGTTGTGTCTGTGATTGTAATCTTCACAAAATGAATTTCAGGCCACTTTGAAAACGAATCAACAAGATTAAAATAATATCCGCCATTAAAAGGACCTGCGTAATCAGCGTGAACACGTTCAAAAGGCTAATCTACTTTTTCCCAAACATACGTTTCTGCCATTTCTACATTGTTTTTGAACTTATTACACTCGTAACAGTCTTTAACAATATTTTCAATACTCTGATCTATACCGGGCCACCAGCAGTAGCTACGAGCTAATCCTTTCATTTTAGCAATACCAAAATGGGCGGAATGAAGTTCCGCTAGTATTTTACCTCGTAAAGATACAGGAATCAAAACTCTTTGTCCTCGCATTATACAACCTGATTGTAAAGTAAATGTTAAAACGATCTGTGGAGAGAATAAGTGACTCCGGCGATATACAGTGGCGCGTAAAAGCAACAAGCAATAGGCAATAACAAGAAGAATTAAAATAAAATAAATAAATTGTTGACAGATTCGTAACATTCTTCCCCCTAAAATGCATAATCATGCATTTGATAAATAAATAAACATAAATACAAAGCGATAATTCTCAAGTATTTAATAAAAATGAAAGATAAAAAGCTATTCGTAACATTTGGGTTACCAAAATTTTTCGTTAGTGACAACGGTTCAACTTTTACTTCTTTTAAATTTAAACAATTTTTACAGGAAAACGGTATTTTGCACAAATCAACAGCTCCATATCATCCCACAACTAACGGACAAGCCGGGAGATTTGTACAAATTTCAAAGAAAAGTATTAGGACAATGATTACCGAAAGCGAGAATAAAAACTTAAATTTATGCAAACTACTTATACAATACCGTAAAATGCCACATGTAGCTACAAATAAAAAACCCTCAGAACTAATGTTTGGCAGACAGATCCGTTCCAGACTGGATTGTATTATACCGGACTCAGAAAAAAATATAGTAAATATAGGGAAAAAGTATCGTTCATTCTCAATAAACAGTAGAGTATCGGTTCGCGACTACTTTCAAGATAAATGGAAATTCGGTAGAATTAAAGATAGGATAGGCAAATTACACTACGAAATAAAACTCGATGATGGAAGAGTGTGGCGTAGGCACATCGATCAAATTCGTGAAATAGGGCAAAACACATCCAAAGAACGACACTTTCCAAACGACTTACCTGTTGATTCATCTAGAGATAACTTACCTGATCAAGTTGATAGTTGATTCACCCGATTTGGACTTACCTACAATTTCTAAAACAAATTCGGGTAATATACAAAATAATCAAAATTCCATTCCAGAACTTACGCCAAGTACAACTTCTGAAAGTGTTCCTGATAAAACATCTTTGAGGCGTTCTCAGAGAATTAGAAAAGCACCGAATCATTTAGATTTGTGATGAGTTTTTTTTCATATTATTCTTGTTTCACGTAAATAATAAGTTTGTGTTTTGCAATGTAAATTTTAGGAGAGAGAAACGAGATTTTATATTTGCTACATTACTATGTTTAACATAAGTCACATACCATTTTGTTCGAGAATGGCAGTTACATAGTTACCACTTCAATTATATTCATTTTAATTAATAAAAGTTAATCTTGATTTGGATTCGAAGTGATTTATCACGAAGCATTCACCCATCTCCATTATTGACTATACACAACAACATAAACAATGATTACTATATATCTGAGCGATTCTTTTCAAGTTACAGAACTGTTTATTATCATAAAATTACCAGATAATCTCCTACTAGCTAGCATTGATGTGGTTTCTTTGTTTAGTAACGTTCATCTTAACATATCTATAAGAGCTTTGGAATATAACTGGAACGACATCAAGTACCACTGTAATATCAATGAAGAAAGTTTTCTATATGACAACACATATTTTTCATTTAATAATAAAATATACAAACAAACCTTTGGACGTCCAATGGGACAATGTCTGTCACCTATTTTGGCCACATATGGCATGGACTATATTCTAGACACTGTTTTACCAGTATTATCCTTCAACGTCTTCTTCTTAGAAAAATATGTAGACGACATAATTTCAGCTTTACACAAAGAAAACATTGACGAAATTCTGTTCACTTTCAACAGCTTCGACCCTCACATAGAATTCACTATTGAAGTCGGAAAATAAAACAAAAAACTCAGTACCGTTCATTGATACTGGCTTCAACCGAAATATTGACAATATAATACTAATTGAGTGGTATCGTAAACCATGTCATTCGGGTAGATACCTACATTATAACTCGTACCATGAGCAGCAAATGAAAGTCAACCTAATAAAACAAATGAAAAACAGAATTTTGAAAATATCAGATGAAACCTTCCATAGAAAAACCTCCACATAGTAAAGAACCTTTTCCAGAACAATGCTTATCCTAAGAAATTAGTTAACCACATCCTATCCAACCTATCATCTACCATGACCAGTGAGGCCCAAGCAGGTGAAAGACTGGTTCAAAATACTTTATACAATAATAAATCCAACAATAATGTTGGCAGTGAACTAGATAGCAACTGAGAGATAATAAGGCATGTAAGGCTACCATACATCAGGAACATCACACCCAGGATATCTAGGATATTAAAATCAGTCATACCTATTAAAATAGCTAACAAAACAGTTCCAATAATCAACTCAATATATAATAATGTAAAAGACGAAACACCGAAAGAATCCTTAGGCAACATAGTATACAAAATACCATGCAAGAATGGTGACAAGGTTTACATTGGTGAAACCGCGAGATCCTTAGCCAACAGAATAATATCACATAAGAGCGATGCCAGACTATATCCGGGTAGGTGTGCTTTGGGTGAACATGTATTTAATAATGACCATACTATGGACTATGAGTCTGCTACGATTCTTGAAAGAGAATCTAACCTAAGTGAAAGACTCTTTCTAGAGATGACATGCATATTTAAAGAGAAAAATTGCATAAACAAAAGAACTGATATTGAACATCTCAGTGTAATATACGCTTATCTGTTAGTTACCAATATAAAGTCAATAAATCTGAGCAGCAGTATTATCCATGACGAAATTTAACATAGCAATAAAACATAAATAATAATAAACAATTGGATGATGCTGACTGTAGAATATACAGGATATAGTACTTAACGTGGGATTCCAAGAAGTTTCAGCACGGAGATCTCCTGGCTGCACTGGGGACTAGTGGCAGAGTCGTCAGGGTGGACAGGGGACCCGAGATGATTTTGTCGAGTTCTGCGTTATGTGTGTGGCACCATGGAGGTGTTGCAGCGGTCAATAGTGACAGAATTGGCATGCTGTGATACGTCTGAGGGGTGATGTGCATGTGGCGATTGCTCATGCAGAATGAATTAATACCCACAATGAACGCTTCCTTGGATACCACTAAGATCTTATATTACAAAAGCAGTTTACTTGTTGTGGCGATGACTAGTGACCGGATTATCGTGACAAATAGGAAATTTGAGTTCAATTGATCAATGATGAGAGACTGCGTCAATTGGAAGCTACATTGAATTCGTCATCTCAGTCTAATGTGAGAGAGAGGACATGAGATCTGGGAATTTGTTGCGGTAGCCAAGACACAAAAGCAAAACTAATCACACCGACGTTGTTAGCACTTTGATATTCACAATAACAAACTAACCACAAAACAACATAGCAAAAGGCCACAAAACTATTTGACATTGACAAACAATAAGAAAAGTGACATTAACCTAACTAAGAGCAAATTGAAAGTAACACGTGTCGGATCGTTGTCATCAATATTAAACTATTGTTATTTGTGTTATATACAATTTTGGATCAAATACCTTTTTACTATTTTAATGTTGCAACAACACTAAGGAGTTAACTCAATAGATTTAAGTACTTACAAATAATATTAGACCTCCACCAATTAAAAATCGTTTACTCTGCATCAGTGGAATCCCGCCTGTCATATGGAATAATTGGTTGGGTTGAGGGGGGGGGGAAGGGCTTGCAGACACTTACTTGAGGAAGCTTGAAAATTTACAGAAGCGTTTTTTGAAAATAATTCTATACAGACCCAGACTGTACCCAACCGATATTTTATATCGCGAATTTAACCTTCCAGTAGTCGCGGGTGCTGCTCAACAAAAATGGTCGCGGATGTATCCGACAGATACATAACTTTTATTATTGAAATACAATTCCAATTTTCAAAACGGTAAATTTTGTGTGCTAGTAAATAATAGAGAGCAATGATTAAATTCGTTAACATATGTATTTTCAGTAGAAAGATGATTACATAAATCAATAATTCTTAAAATATATAAAAAATGAAATAATTTTCTGTTATTTACATAAGTTGCGTATTGTGAGCCATTAATCCACATATCTTAATCTTCTAGTCTACTTTTCTTGGTAGGCACTCTATAATTGTCTAGACAAACGACACTAGAGTGTTGGAGACAAAGATGTCTTTGGCAGGAGGAGCATTGGAATTTTGTTAACCTGGTGCGTTTTTCTCGCTGGCATGGCACACAACGTTTACGTTTTTGCTCATTCTTTTGATCATTTGGTTGCTGCACTTTTTCTTCTTCTTGTCCGACTACTTCTCTAAGTCTGGTTGATAGCTCGCGAGGTAGACCAGTGTTGGAGGTACTACGTCTTTGGAGGTGTGGTTTGATTAGTTCGTTACCAAGTTTTCGCAAAAACTGCCGCCGACGTTTTGTTTCATTTCCGTTCCCGATATGAATAACTTGGGAGTTTATTCCTCCCACATTAAGCATCGAAAAAAATACAACCATCGGCCAACGTCTTGTAGTCCAGGCAACACTGTAAGTGGAACATAATTTATCTACTACGTCGACACCTCCTTTGGTTTCGTTATAGAAAGTAATTATTTCGGGTTTCATATAATCCCCAGTAGTATCGTCAATTTTGTCCTCAAAATGCAAACTGGAAATTAGAACAACATGTTTTTTTTGGGAACGTAGGATACTATTGTTCCTTCTTCTCTGAAACCAAACATCTTTGATTTTACAGGACGTTCTTTCAAAACTTTCAACGGTGTTGGAATTTGCCACTTGTTTCTTTTTAATGTTCCTACCATGGACAACTTATGGTTTATAACTAAATCTTGGAGTAATGAAATATCGCTGAGCGAATTGTCCATAGTGACGTTACGTCCGGTGTTGTGTATGGGTAAGATCATCCTTTTTACAACATCAACGCTTTTGTTGCTGATAGAATAGGGACCATCTGGTTGTGTTCCAGCATAAATTTCCATATTACCTGTGTAATATGTTTTAGCATCAACCAGCGCAAAGATCTTAATACCGTACTTGGCCGGTTTTGAAGGCATATATTGAATAAAGTTTCACCTGCCTCGAAACGATTCCAGCTTTTCATCGATTGTTACATTAGGTCCTAGTGAATAAGATGTTTTACTGTTTTCAACAAACATCTCAAATATTTCTCGCACGGCAGCTAACCGATCAATTTTTTTTCTCTCATCTCTAGAATGTCGGTTATTGAACCTGATACAGCGCATCAGGAATCTAAAACGAATTAAGCTCATCCTCAATCTGAATATTTCAACACCGTTTCCTGTTGCGTCCCACAGTTCAATCGGCCGCCTTTATAAAGTCCAGCCAAGTAAAGTAGGCCTGTGAATGCATGGATTTCGATCATATCAGTAATAAGTGCGTCTCTTCCTCTGATGAAATTGGGTTGTACACTTATATGCTGATTCGTGTAAGTGACTATGAGGTTTAGAATACGGTCACCGAATAGACACTCCCACGCTTCAAAGCATCCTGTAACTTAGCGAGCGTTGCCAATAACTCCTGGAAGACGTGCAAGTATGTTTTGCTTCTCTAATCTTCTTCTTCTGTTAAAGGGTGTTTTTTCCACAAATATTTGTCAACGATTTTTCCGTTCTTTTTTCTGACAGCAACATAAAAATTTTCAACTTCATAATCCGATGATATACTTGCATCAGTATCGTCTTGTTCACTATCTGAATCCTTTTTTATTTCTTCTATGGCTTCGGAACATTCTCTTGGAAGCCATAATTCACTGCAAAAATAACAAAAATCCTTAATAGTTAGGACAATAATTTAGAACAGGCAAGAATTCTCGCGGGTATCTCACAGATACAAGATTATTTTTTTCATGTTTTTTAGTAGTCAAGTATAAAATAATAACAGATGGTCTACTTGAAACAAAAAGGACTGCGCTTACATAAATTAAATAAATATACAAGCAAATCAGCAAAACTTACATGCACGATCGCAGTGTATCTCTCAAATACAAGTGGCACTTTTTTTACAAACTGTTCACTCTACAAAGTTTGCACCAATACTAACCTCAAAACTTCCCTCGAGCAGGTAGGTGTTCGAGATATATGAGAAAAAAGTATCGGTATGTATATCTCAGATACGCGCGACTACTGGAAGGTTAACGAGCTAGATATCAGACAGATATATTTTTACAAGTCAGTAGTATATAAACACGGAACAAAAAATATATATCTAGATCACAACTATAACACACGACAAAAATGCAATCTATTGTCAATTACTACTCAAGCCAATAAAACAATTGGACAAAGGGGGTATGATTATCTCTCTAACACATTATATAATTTCTTGCCATTAGAAATAAGACAGATAAAACAAATTCACAAATTTAAAAAAAGTGTTAAAATATTCTTGCTATCCCTCAGTAGAACAGAAGTACGTAATTTGATTGTGCCGTAAGTTTTCCATCTTTTGTGATGTAATGTAAATTAATTTTTGTAATTTCCATTGTAAGACTGTAATAATTACATTATATATTGTCACTACATTACACATAATAATGAACATTATTATCATTATTTGCCATACACTACCCCATGGACAAGGCTTTGCCTTTATGGGAACATATTCGGAGAGTTGATTTTCTAATACTTTATTGAATACTGCATGTGTGTAATTTTTATTATATTGTATTTCTGTAGTGTACTTTTGTCGTCTGGATAAATCATTATTATTATATTTAACGAAAGTTCAAGCATCTAAGTGATTAGCTTCGATTTTATATGTACATCACTAGAATTAAAACATCATTCGTTTAACCTCACAAGGATGTAAGTAGAACTTAAAACTTAACTCAAATAAGTGTTGTTAACAGCTTCATTCACTTGTAGCTTCCCTGATGATGAATATAATAAATGATATTCGAAAGCTTGGATAATCCTACATAGTTTTCTTAACCTTTTGCTGCTGTCCCCAAAAAAAGTGCGATAAGTTTTATCCTAACTAGTCAGCAAATACTACCTTTCTACTAGTCATTAATTATTGTTCAGTGTTAGCTTTACGTCGTATGTATGCTGAGTCATCGACTGTTTACACTGCGGAGGTTATATCGTGCGAAGCAACCGAGATTTCTCCAAAAATTGGTCAATTTATTGTATATCCGGATTTGCAGTACCCCTTGTATTGGCTGTTTGAGAATTGCATCCATTATGCAGTTAATTTATTGGTTGTCTTCCATGTGCGAATTTGAATTTTATTTATTTATTTTGAAACAATACTGCATGACTCGCAAAATTTATTCATAACATTCACAATGGAGAAAAAATGATAATTTAAATAATATCACGGTCAAAGACAATGATACATAAATAGTTTTTTGAATCAGCTGGTATTTAACGCTCTTGATCTGTTCTAAGACAATCAGAGAACGATGTTTTAATCTAAAAAATAAACGGTTTTAAAGATTAAAACTAACTTTTCCGCATCTGTGGCCCTGAACAATATTCTATCATAAAATTGTTACTTGTATACACTTCGGGGGATGTATCGTGCTAACAAACCGAAATTTCTCCAAAAATAACCAAAAATTTAGTATGTCTAGTTTTATAGGACCCGCTGTACTCGCTCTAGTCAACTGAAAATCAATAGGGTACATCTGTGAGACACCTTGAACAATACTTATTCATAAAGTTGATCAATCGTATACTCTCTGGAGGCTGTATCGTGCTAACAAACTGAAAATTCTCCAAAAATGACAAAAGTTTGGTACTTCAAGTACCACAGCACCCGTTGTACTGGCTTTAGTGAGCTCAATATCAATAGGGTTTATCTTCAAGACGCTCTGAATAATATCCAATCCTAAAATTCATCACTTGTATATACTCCGGAAATAGGGTTCATCTGTGAAATGTCCTTAACAATATTCCATCATAAAATTGGTTACTTATTGCACTCCGAAGGCTGTATCGTGCTAACAAGACTTGCAAGGAAAAGTGGCCGACGACAACGACGACGACGACGACGACGACGACGACGACGACGACGACGACGATGACGACGACGACGATGACGACGACGACGACGACGACGACGACGACGACGACGACGACGACGACGACGACGACGACGATGACGACGACGACGACGACATACACACAGGATTTTTTTTCTAAAAACCGTTTTTTTGTGTTGTTGTTGATGGATAACGTAAAAATGATTAAAAAAACTTCCAAATTTCCAACTTTTCTGTGGGTAAACCAATACTTTTCTCGCATAATAGATAGGTTGGCGGAAAAGTAAAATGTACAAATCAACTATACAAAAAAATGAACGGTGCTTAAACTGAAACCAGCCAATGAATTTCTAATAGCGTGTGTTGCCGCCCCTCGCTTTAATTACAGCTTCCATTCGTCTTGGAAGGCTTCTAAACAGAGTCTGGACGTATCCTTGCGGCATGTTTTTCCAGAAGTTGAAAAGCACATTCTGAAGATCATCTTTCGGATTTTGAATTCATATATTTCTAGATAAGGTCTGATCGGAACTGAGTTAATGGTTCCCAATGCATCGTTTTTGTTTTTTGCGTCGCGCTTCACGTATTCTGATCGGTAAATTCCTGACGCGATTCACCAATTCGCCAATCAGAATGCGTGAAGATAGCGTGACGTGCGACGCAAAAGGCAAAAACGATGCATTGGGAAATCATCCTAAACGAGCCAAATAATAGTATAGAAGGAGAACAAAAAGGTTTTGTTAGGATTTGTTTCTTTCGAGTTTCGAGTGTTTCGTCGTTGGAAGGAAAAAGAAATAACATTTTTCACATTTATTCTGTTTTCTTGGTGAAGTGAAGCAATGGATTAATTTATATTTATATACTCTATACAATAGGATCACAGTTTCCTTTTTATTTTATAGTTGTGAATTGAGAGGTGTGTTTTAGGTATAAATGTTTGTTTTTCACTTAGAATTATTACGTTTCAATTATATTAGTTGTTACATAGTATATCAACAAGACTAGCTCCTTCGATTTAATCACTTGTTTGTGAAGTTCATTTGAACCACAAATGTTCATTTTAATATACCTCCAGGAAGCACCTAGTAATCTGGTTGTTTCACAGTATATAAGTTGATATGTGTGTAAATTGTGTAGTGTGATATAATTTTGTTATTAAAATATTTTTTATTATGAATTTTTTAGTTCAATAAATTAATGGATGCATATTTATCAAGAGTGACTGCTCGTCTCTCGCGCCATGTCACGTCCCGACTCAGCCCTCTTTCAAATATTTTTGCGCTAGACGACAGACACTCTTATACCGAAAATTTCTTTTTTCCCTCTCACCGCAATTCCATTTTTTTTAATTAATTGAAAAGTATATTATCTACAGGCAAAGTATGTATACATTTGCCATATAATTCATATATGATCTTCCATTTGCAGCATCAATGATAATTTTCCATGTATTTATTGAAAAGATATTTAGTTCTAAAAAATAAAAGTTGTAACTTTCGTAAAAATATTTCTAAAGTTTAAGGTTTTTCATGTGTGGTTTCGATATTTCGCTAAAAAAATCAATGTCGCTACCGGTGATTCATTTATTGCAGGTGTGGTGGTCGATGATTAAATTTCATTCACTCTGATGTCCTGAATCTCGTTATTCTTGACGTCGTTATCAACGTCATACATACGCAAGGCTGTGAATGCTCTATTTGCGAATAGTTCCTAAAAATGATATTCTCGAGCACCGTTCCTACAATCATCGAATTGTATCGTCCCTCACAACAGCGTCAGTTGACGTTACAATACAAATGTCATTTTGTTATGTCAAATATAAATATAAACAAGCTTTTCAAATATGTTTATCAATTTCTTTTATAAAAATGAATTCTAAAATCCCAAATTGAAGAGGCAAAGAAATAATAATAATTTACTCATTTGGAACATTTTCATGAAGTGTATTTAGTCCAACAGCAAAAGCTATTCTGTAACTTGTCGTTACGGTAACGATTATTATGTTAAGGATACTTTTTCAGAGTATATTCTGTAATAATATCGTTGCGTTAAAATCTAAAGACAAAACATAACGATCATATTTTTACAATTTTATGAAGGTTGGTATATTTTTGACATATTGTGCTGTTGTGTTGTTAGGTTGAAAAAGATTACCTATATATTTGTTTATAGAAGTTTTGTTAAATAAGATTTTTATTCACTTACTCACGTAACTTTTATTATGGATAAAGACAAAGTTAAAACACCAAGACAATATAGGCACAATGTATAATGTATTTGGATGAATTGAATACAAAAATGAACCGTTTAGGAATAACAAATTTGATGCTATAAGCCCTGTTATTATTAAAAACATAGGGAAAAAGCTTTCAGACAAATTTAATAGTTTAGGCGGTCCTATTAAGGATTCTGCAGAATGGAAAAGGGTACGTATAATACTTGATTTTCTTTTTTTATTAGCATTATCCATAAAAGCAGTAATTACATATGTTTTTTGTTATAGTTTTTACCAATTTTAGACATTTACCGACTGGAAGTGTCAAGTTGAAGCAAAGACAAGAAATAATAGAATTATCACAAAAGATACAGGAAACATAGGGTATCCTATTAAACCTTTATCAGATACTGAAGAACGATTACTAGATGTTAAAGGTTGGGTAGTAGTCAACGGCAAAACCCATGTCCATGAAATAGGAATAGGTATGAATTACGTGGTTCTTTAAATTTGGTTATATCCACTTAAATTTTAAAATTACAGACATACCAAATAATGAAGAAATTAGAGAAGAATCAGAGAGAGAGTCCCCAAATCAAAGTAAGATTCCTAAGAATCAACCAGTTGAACACTCCGTTGAAGAGTCACTTAAAAGACCATCAAAGAAAGAAAAATGTCAAGTACTGGGGTGCAAGACTTTAAAAGAAATTACCTAATTGTAATGATGAAATCGAAAAAATGACAATCCTGAAAGAAATTGCAAAAAATGTCAAAGACAGGAGGGTAATAGAGGAAAAAATGCTAAACCTGCGTTAATTCAATCTTCGAGTGAAGTATCCTGACTATGATTTTGTGTTGGACTTGGATTCATATTCTCAAATTGCCCACAGTGTGCCCCCCTGTCCGTAAGTTGGTGTCAACTTTTTTGGTATTGATTTTAGTTATTAAGTTATTCCTCATTTCTACATGTTCTAAATCCTAAAACGCGATAACCTAATATCAATATTTATTAGTAGTAAACCAGATTCGTCGTAAGGTATCAATATAGCTCATGAGGAAAGTACTTTTATTTTTGGAAATATCAAAAAATTGCACATTAAAAAGTTGTTAGCAATTGAATCTAATACTCACTTGCAGAGTTACAGCCACCTGAGTCTAGTATTATTTCACTTTCTGTTTCAAATTTTGTTTCAAACTGTTACATATACTTTAATCAGTGTTATTGGGAAAAATCGTATACAGTGCAAGTTCTTTAAAACCCGACAGACCAATTTTTTTATTCGAAGTGATAGAGTAGTACTTCCTAAATAGTTGAATTATTTTCTACTACTCTGCCTTGAGGAGTACTACTCTATCACTTCGAATAAAAAGTTATCCTATGTAAGGTTTTAAAAAACTTGCATTGTCGTTGTGTTTAGTAAAATAACATAAGAAAATAATTCACTGAAACAACTTCAATTATCTTCCTATAAAAGAGTTAATTTGAATTTATAGTACATTATCGTATTAAAATGGAAATTGTGAATTTTCTGGAATTGTTATTTCAATAATTGATTTTTTTATTTTGATTCTTATAAATGGTACCATGTAAGAGCCATAACACAAGAAACTTAAGAAAATTGTTCTTCAATTATTGTATTAAAATATACAATAAGTCTTGCTCAATTAAAGAGATTATTCATAATTTGATTCCAAACTACTCGTATATTATTAACCGTATTTAATAAATGAGCATCGTCCAATCGGCCAATATCATCTTCATCGACAAAATTGTTGTCATCTTCCTATATAATTAGATATTTATCAATTTGTATATTCCGAAAGAAGGAGATTGGAACTTAAGTGAACTGTGGATGGAAATAACAGCGAACCCATAATATAGGAAAATGTCGAAGAAGATGAAGAAGGTATAAACCTTTTTATAATAATATTGTGGATCATAACACAAGCATATATAATTCTTGACACAAATGCAGGATAGTATTGCACACCTTTGAGCATCCCATTGGTTCTTTCAATGCAGTTCCGAACATATATGAATGACATTGTTACTGATTAGAGAATAGGCCTCTAAAATTTGGTTCATAACCGTTACAAAATTTAGCAGGTAAGGTTAGAGTAGTTACATTTGTTTTAGAATGAAGGTTGTAACAATTACTAGTATTACAATCTGATAAATTATATTAACAACTTATTGAAACAAAGCATCTCTTCGTTGAATGATTGGTCCTGATGGTATTCCAAATTTGGTCTTGAAACAGGGTATTATATCCTTAATGCTGCCTTTGTGTCAGCTATTTCAGTTTCCTTTATCTTCAGGTATGTTTCCTAATAGTTGGAAGGAAAATTTTGTTTCTCCGATATTTAAATCAGGTTCAAGAAGTGATATTAAAAATTATCGCAGTGTATCTATACAGTCTTCAATCCCAAATGTTTTTGATAGTTTGATGTATAATTGTTTGAATTGGCAGTGTTAAGAGATTATAATTAATGAGCAGCACGGCTTTAGGGGGGGGGGGTCGATTTACGTTAACCAATATGCTTATATAAAATGGTAAGCTGTCTGCTGCCTTAGAGAGAGGGGATCAGGTTGATGCCATATATACTGATTTTTCCTAAGCTTACGACAGAGTTAATCACTTGTTGATTGAGGAATTAAAAAATTTAGGTTTTTCAGACAAATTAGCGAACTGGGTGTTTAGTTTTCTTAGTGGGAGAAGTTTGAAGGTAAAAATTGGGAATTTTTTGTCAATAGTGATTGGTGTAAGCGCTTGGGTCCCTCGGGGGGGACTGTTCTCCGTTGTTATTTAGCCTGTTTGTTAATGATCTCAAAGATGATATAAAGGAGTGAGTTTTTAATGTTCGCTGATGATCTCAAATTATTCCTAGTGGTTTGGAATGACATCGATATTGGTTTAATTCAAAGGAAGCTAGATAATCTGTCTGAATGGTGTCGGGAAAACTTGTTGGATTTGAATGTTGAAAAATGCTTTAAGATCTCTTTTAGGAAAAAGGAAACTATGACCCCATTCTCGTATTCAATAGATGGTCAATTGCTGATAAGTAAAGAATTGGCTAAGGATTTGGGAATACTTTTTGACTCTCACTTACGTTTTCGTGAGCATATCAGTCAATTGGTGGTTGTCTCAAAGGATGTTGGGATTTACTTTGAGTAATTGTAATGATCTATCTCTGGAAGCTGTGAGGTCTGTTTATGTTGGGTTGGTGAGATCTCAACTGGAATATGGAACAGTTATTTGGACGCCTCAGTATTTATATTGGTATCAGTTATTACTCGAAAGATTACAAAACAAATTCTTGAGATATTGTAATTATAGATTTAATTTGGATCTCATTGATCATGACTATTCTCATATTTTACATGAACTAAAATTGCTTACTCTGGATAAAAGAAAGCTTATGTTTGACATTTCTCTGATTTATTAAATACTAAATGGTATTGCATCATGTCCATCCTTGCTGCCTGAAATATAAATATATCTTGAAGCTCCATAAAGAGCGCTGCGGCATTGTAAATTATTTTCCATTAGTTTTTACAGAACTAATTATGTTAGACATTCATTCATAGACAGATCTCTAGAATTTTTAAATAGAGATAATAGATTGGGTGTTTCTAATGGCTCATTCCAAGTCTTTAAGAGTACTTTACTAAGGTTCCTTTCAAGTGATTGTATATATTATAACGTAGAGATAGAACTAGAAATATCTATCAAGAATGATTACTAAAAATTGCTTTGGTCGAGAGACTTTCAAACCGTACTTTCATGAAACACATGAAGAAATCAAACACTGTGTTGTTTGTATTCGTTATAATGTTGAGAAAAACTCTAAAATGATGTGATACTTATGGTGTGGAATTCAATGTTTATGTAGTTTCTTTAAAATTGAATATAAAACACTGAAAGAAAACTTACCTTACTATCCAGTAAATGTGAACAAGCTATTACTTGAAATTTGTAGTACACATAAAAGTTGTGCAGTATTCCAAACTAAAACTGAATTCATATCGTGGAAAATTAAGTAAATCATATAAACGATTATCAAAGAAATAAACAAACAAATAATTAAAATGGTAACAATAAATGACTATATAGAATATTGTGGCTAGATTTTAGAATGACATAAGTGTCAAGTTTGTCCATAGATAGAATAAAGTTTTCTATGAATGATTATGGCAGAAGACTATTCAAACAGAAAACAGGGAATATAAATGTATGTATTATTGTGTCAGAAAATGTATGATCTATTGTCGTGGGTAGGGAAAATAATATTGTTATTTAGTAGTTAGAAAATTAAAATTAGGAATAGTTTATGTAAAATAGAATGGACATTAGTTAAATGAATTTATTAGGAAGGACTTAAACACATTTGAAGACAATGTCGTGTTAAAGATCTTATGAAATTAGAGATAATAGTAAAACATACATTATACAGAATTGATAAAAGATAGAGACTTTTTGCACAGATAAAATATTTTATATTGTGTATAAACAATTAAATTAAAAACGCAAATTTTATATCATGTCAACAAAATCATAAGATACATGACTTTCGTTAGCAACCGGGGGATAACAATTTTTGGTTTAAGAGGGTCAGTAAAACTAAGTTAGAAGTCCTGAAACAGTTTAAGAACTGATAAATAAACTTCTAAAAATTTGAATAACATATTGATCATATATGTAAGACATTTTACGAAATTACCAAGGAAAAAACTGTAATTCAACCAGGCGGCAGGTGAAATCATTTGAGGGAGACTGAATCATCAATAAAATACATACAAATCCAAGTGGGAGGATTTTGGGTGCAGTAGTCGAGGGTGAATTATCAAGGAAGAATTGTGTAATCTAAAAAAAGGGCGTACATACCTGTATACGACTGTTCTGACCCAACACATCAGGTTAGTGCGCGTTTATTGCTAGTAATATAATAACTGATATATGTACATCTAAAACGAGTGTTTTAATAAAGATTAACGACTAAAACAGTCACTTAATTAATAGAATAAAACGTTAAATAGTACAACGATAAAATTATATTTACCTGGTAAATTCTTAACAATTCGTTGAATACTAATAATTTCACCAATTTGTTCACTTTTGTACATATAGTGATCATATATTTTCTGACAAATTCCATCGTAATGTTGTATTGTTAAAAGTAATTATAACCTTTCTTTTGATACGTTTGTTTTCAATCGTTATACGTGCCATCTATACGGATACGACTAAATCTAAATCATTTTTCAACCATATTCATGCTCCAGTTGAATTCCTAACCATAGGCGTATCATAAATTATTAGAAAATAAATTAATTAAATATTGTGAAAATTATAAACACAAATAGTGACATATTTAAGGGAGTTAATACCGCCGGGACTCAAAGAGTAGAGAGAGTATTTCATGCTCACCGTTTATTCTCAAACATATAAACCAGTTAGCCGAATTTTAGAGAACTCAAGGTAGGTAAATAAATAAATAAAAATATAAATTTGTATATTCACACAAAATATACTCAATAATATATGCTTGTTATGATATTATCATGTTGTGTTACTGTTACTTAGTTAAGTTAGTTAAATGTGAACATAACCTTATTGTATGCTGTTGTATTTTGTAGTGGGGATTTTTCGTTTAAATAAATAAATATAACGATGGAATTAAACAATATAATTCATATAATTTGTTTAAAACTTCATTATATACGAACGAATTCGTATGTTTACATTATCTTTAGTTAGTTTAATACATTTCCTTCTATAATTTGGTTCAAAAGCCCCATTATAAATAGATTTTCTTTACGTTCTGTGTTGGTATATATAGAAAAAGTTTATATATATATATATATATATATATATATATATAATATCAATATATTTATCTATCTATCTATTATTCACATAAATGTCCTTATAATTTATATTGTTTATAATTTCATAATACGTCACAATCAGTTCTATAAATTGTCTTGTTAATTATTTTAATTTTCAAAAGTCCTGTGATATATGTAATTATTCCATTTTTATTCTACTATTTGTTCATTCAATTATCTTACATAGTTTCTCAATGATTTTCAAATTTTATTTATTCATCCCTCATGTATTCAATGAGTTTTGTTGGTACTCATGTCAACATAATATGACATTTCTGGTTTTTGTACTTCCCTATATGGAAATAGATCTTTAAAACTTATAGGTACTATATATATAATATTGAATCTTCCATTACAAAATTCACAATTGTTTTCTTTTTTATGATTTAGATACTGTAACTAAAGCGTTGATTTCTCAAGTTATTAGTTTGTCCTTCATATTCCTCCATTAAATTTTGGTTATGTCTAAGGTTACGTATTGCGTTAAGTTAACTTATTTCATTGTCATTTATTAGTTTGGTTTCCCTGCTGAAATCCGTTGTTTTGTGTTTTCCCATGTTTCGATTAACATCTTTGCTCCCAAATTTCACATCATTATTTGGCTATACCGTGCTGAAGAAGGCAAATGAGCTAGAAACATGTATGTCCGCAGTTACCACTCTGTTTCAGTAGCCCTTTTTCTTTTTGCGTGAATTACCCAAGAATATCTTTATTGTTATATATATATATATATACTGACAAAACATTGAAAGAAACGAAATTGATGAATATAAAGCAGTGTTCATTCATTCATTCATTGAACTGAATTATCTGCTACTCGAAATACATGTTTTTTGTATCTGATGTGTTATTTTATGTGCAATATTGTTTTTATTTCGGTTCAAAACATCTTTGGATTATTTTGATTTAAAATTGCTTTTTTGGGTTCTACTTGTCCAAAGTTCAGAACGGACACACATTCTGCGTTAAAAATGCAGTCACTAATGAATCTCAATAAGTTTTTTTAACTTAGAATATACATTTTGACAAAACTTTATGAAAACTTTCAACCACACCGTGAAACCAAATTGAAGTCACTAGCCTATATATATATATATATATATATATATATATATATATATATATATATATATATATATAAATATATATATATATATATATATATATATATATATATATATCGTATATACATATATATAGGTATATATAATCATTTCTAGATCGTCTAGTCTTAGAAAAAAATATGTTCTATTAAGGAATATATTCTTGTCACACGTAGAGTAAACGAATCACTAAATGAACAATAGAACGAATTAAAATATTAAACTACAAAAATAATTGTATTACTATTAAAACTGCCATCTATGCATGTCAGTAAAACTTTGCGCCATGTACACGTCTCAAGTTTATAAAGAATAAAATTTCCATTTAATTAACAATTAAAGTACCTAAACCAGTTAAAATCACAAAAATTTTTGAAATCACGTGAAATACCGTGTCGTATATTAAATTTATCCACTTTTTCCTATTTTAAATTGATACCTACAAAGAAATATTCTTCCAAATAATTCTCAATTTATTGACTGAAATTTATTCAGATAAAATTTTTATATATACATAGTTATTTTCCAACTAATTTTAAGCTGATCTAAAAAATCGTTTGGCAAGAAAAAAGATTTATAAGACTTGGCCCAATGTTTGCAGCCTTATACCAAAAATTGGGTCAAGTCTTATACATTTTTTTTCTTGCCAAATCATTTTTTAGATCAGCTTATAATTAGTTGGAAAATAACTATGTATATATAAAAAATTTATCTGAATAAATTTCAGTCAATAAATTGAGAATTATTTGGAAGAATGTTTCTTTGTAAGTATCAATTGAAAATAGAAAAAGGTGGATAAATTTAATATACGACATGGTATTTTACGTGATTTCAAAAATTTTTGTGATTTAAACTTGTTTAGGTACTTTAATTGTTAATTAAATGGAAATTTGATTCTTTCTAAACTTGAGTCGTGTACATGGCGCAGAGTTTTACTGACATGCATAGATGTCAGTTTTGGTACTATACATTTATACATGCATTTTTTACTGCTTTTAGTATTTGTATGGTTCGATGCGAAGTATTCAGTGGACCATTACGTAGAAACTGACAAAACATTGAAAAAACCGAAATTGATGAATATAAAGCAGTGTTCATTCATTCATTCATTCATTTATTGAACTGAATTATCTGCTACTGTAAAAAATGTTTTTTTGTATCTGATGTGTTATTTTATGTGCATTATTGTTTTTATTTCGGTTCAATGAATCTTTGGAATATTTTGATTTAATAAGGGTTAATAAGCAGTTTCAAATTAGCATTAATAATAAGACTAATTATTATAATAATTTCTTTTAGTTCAGAATAGAAGTATATGACTCGCACGTTGATAAGCGAACGCGCGATGTCCATACAGAATAACATGTTTCGACATGTTCGCACATAGACAAGTTGAATCATGCACGAAATGAAGCGTATAAAAGCAACAGCTCTACGAATTTTTTGTTAGTTAGTTGTATGTGCTTGGCCGCGATATATAGTCGTGAATCATAAGCTCTGCCGTAGTAAATAATCGTGAGTAGTGTGTCATTTTATAAACATTACTATCTATAAATTTTTGTATGAAAATGGCTGAATCTACTTCTAAATTACAAAAGAAATGCCGGCAATACAGTATTGAATATTTAAAATATGGATTTGCGAAATCATTACCTATGTGTTTGATTTGCCGAGAAGTTTTTTCAAATGAAGCTATGAAACTTTCTAGGATACAAGAGCATTTACATAAAATGCATCTTGATAAGAAGAACAAAGATATATTCTATTTTTAAGAACTTGAAAAAGAATATTTAAAACAGCCAACTATATCAAACCCTTTTGCATCGTGTTCTAAACGAGACGATGATGGGCTACGAGCCTCATATAACGTTTCATTGTTTATCGCAAAGTCAGGAAAACCACACACCATTGGCAAAGAATTAATTTTGCTGGCAGTCGAAGAGATATTAAAAACTGTTCTCCATCATAAGACACCATTTGATAACATTAAAAAATTCCTCTCAGTAATAATTCAGTGCAAAGAAGAATAGATGAAATGGCAAATGACGTTGAAATATCATTATGCGATTACCTAAAGACTTGCAAATTTTCCATTCAACTCGATGGATCAACTCTACCAAGTAACGAAGCTCTACTCTTATCATACGTACGATTTATAAGAGAAGAAAAAGTGTTATTATTTGCTAAGAATTTGGAAGCTGATACAAAGGGACATTCTATATTTAATATCATGCAAGAATTTTCCCAAGAGGAAGAAATTCCTATTAGCAATTTTTTTGTCTGCTGCTACTGATGATGCTCCAGCAATGACCGGGCGTCATAAGGGTTTTATAGCACATTTGAGAAAAGCAGTGCCAAATGTACTCGCTGTACTTTGTATTATTCACCGTCAGCATTTGGTTGCAAAAAATTGAATGAACGTCTGCATGCATCCTTCAATAAACTTATTAAAGCAATCAATATCATTAGAAGCAATTCATTGAATGACCGTTTGTTTCATAAGCTTTGCAATGAAAATGATGAAGACTACAATCGCTTGCTGCTGCACACAGAAGTACGTTGGCTCTTCAAAGGTGTTTGTCTGAATCGTTTTTTCAATCCATTTGACTCAGTGTTGGAATTTTTTGCAGAAAACGAACAATTTCGTGAAAACATGATTACGTCAAAAAATGACATCGCTTATTTGACGGACCTGTCTAAAGTATTTAATCAAGTTGATCTACAATTGCAAGGTGATGATTTAAATTTAATTAAAACTAAAAAAGTCATAGCTGCTTTTGAAGGAAACCTTCTCAAATTCAAAAGAAATCTTGGTAGAGGTGAGTACAACCATTTTGAAACAATTGAAAAGGCCCAATCCTTTTTCTGAAGGATGTCCAGGACGACACTGGTATGAAGGATTTCTTCGTAGACAACCCGAAATTGGTGAAGCTGTATCTGTTCAGGAAGTTAGGAGGTGGTTTGAAGAGATAAGAGATTATTTCGTCTCAGAAAAAATTGAAATAAATGAGCCAGAAAGAATATTTAATAGCGACGAATCCGCATTTTTCTCGTATCCCAAAGGTAATAAAGTATTAGTTAAGAAAGGAAGTGAAACTGTTTACGAGAGGAGGTGATGAGAAGGAATGCTTGGCTGCATTAATAACAGGTATTCATATGTATATGTATATGTACGCTATGCCTTATATCTCTTCAGTTTAAAGAATTTTTTTGAAGAATGCCAAATGTCATAATTAATTAGGAACCCAATTCCTCTAATCAATTATTATTGTTTTTGAAGAAAGTGACCCTTCATTTTATGTTTCAGGGAATGCTGCTGGACACTTCGCACCACCAATGGTGATGCATTCGTATAAAAGGATCCCAAAACATATAGCTTTAAGTATGCCAACTGAATAACTTCTGAGTCATTTTATGAGTACATTACCAATATATTTTATCCCTGGTTAATATCTCAGAAAATCGAATTTCCAGTTATTTTGCATGTAGATGGTCACAAATCACATATCACGTCTCCATTAAGTGATTTTTGTATAGAAAAGAATATAATTTTAATTAGTTTACTTCCAAACTCGACTCATATTTTCCAACCACTTGATGTGGTTTTTTCTAACGCCCTGAAAAATAGTTGGAAAAAGCGACAAAACCATTTAGAAATAAAAACAAACAAAAAATGGACAAAGCACATTCCGCGGGAATACTTAAAATTGCAATAGAAAAAATTAAAAATAAAGAAGATATATTCAACAACGCATTTCGAGCGTGCGGGCTAAGTCCATTTGATGCGGAGAATGTAGATTATTGGAAAATAATTGACAATAACTTTGCAGAGTCAACACCAAAGAGTGACAATAAATTAATCGATAATAAAATTGTTGACCATCTACACTTTATTGAGAATGAAATCGAAGCTCAATTACTCGCAGATTTTTATAACCTTAAAGGAGAGGAATGGCACTCCGACACAGAAAATAGAGGGTTGTATCAGTTTTGGTTGAAAATTTTCAAAAAAACAGGTCTATCTGTTGGGGACCTGAGTCGGCCTTGCCCACTTTTCTGTGTCCTGTCTGTAGGTCGAAGTCTGACCTTCAGGTTTCACAGACTCCTGTCGTGAGGAACCAGAAATAATTCGTGAACACGTGGTATTCGGTCAATTCTACACCTATTTATTTTATTTTCTTCGTTTACAATATAAATTATCCTATTTTTAAGCTGGTGAAAAACACATTATGAACCACAATAAATTACTGAGTGACTAAATTTTCACAATAAAAAATTATTCCGTGTTCTTTTTGATTTTTTTGGTTCTGTCGTTTTTGACAGCTCTCTCTCTCTTGACATTATTCGCAGCACTCACGCCAGAAAATCGATTTTCTAACCTCGAGGCTAGTAGTTGCAGCACCAACCGGTTTGAGTTGGACGGGCGCGGATTGTTAATCACTGTTGTCCAGTCAATTTACAGCATCGACGGTAAAAAATGAAACTAAAAAGATACCAAGTATCGTACATACCGCCGCCTTTGAAAGTATCTGGGGACGATATCTTTCAATAAACTGTCCTTAAAGCTATTGTGGAAGTTGTCACTCAGTGACAAAATTCATTTAAACTATGTTAATTGATAAGATAATGAAGTAATCAAACAAATAGTATCAATGTAGGTCTGATATGAAAATAAAGAAGAATCAAAGTTCCTAAAACACATGTGAAAACATCAGCTCACTGAGACTACTGAGAACAGTCATCGTAATCGCCATTAATAGGAAGCGGGCAAACTTTAACTATGCTACGCTTCAAAATACCCTTAGAGGTGGTTACACTCACTACCCGCACTACACTATCGCTTCCTGGGTGCACGGCTGAAATTCGCCCTCTTGGCCATTCACAGGGTGGAACGTTGTCTCCTTTGAGGAGTACTAGGGATCCAATGAGGTTTTCAGGTTGAGCTTGAAAACGCCATGGAGAGTCTGCAGATATTCTCTCGACCAGCGCTCACAAAAACTCTGTTGAAGATACTGATAGCGCTTGAGGTGATTGACCCTTTGATGCCTGAGGTCATGATCAGGAACCATATTAACTGGACCCCCATGATGAAATGGCCAGGCGTCAGAATTTCAAGGTCATTGGGGTCATTGGAAATATGTATCAAGAGACGGGAGTTGAGGATGGCTTCTACTTGAACGAGAAGTGTATAAAATTCCTCATAATTTGAGGGATTGTCATTTAAAACGCGATGCAAGTGATTCTTAACGAATTTTACTGCTCCTTCTCATATGACACCAAAATGCGGCGAACGTGAGGGTATGAAATGCCATTTTATTCTCAAACTGCTGATAAAATGCTGAAAGGACTCCGAATTCTGGGTATCATAAACTTTTGTAAATAATTTTGGACTCCAATGAAATTTGAGCAATTGTCCGAATATACATTTTGACACATACCCCGTCTGGAAACAAACCTGCGAAACATGCGTATAAAACCCTTAGAGGTGAGGTTGCTTGCAAGCTTAACGTGAATGACTCTAGTTGTTAGACAAACAAAAATGCATAGGTAGCATTTCAAAACGCGTTTGTTTCGGAATTTAGACTCGCGTAGAAAAAATGGTCCAGCATAGTCGACGACCACATTCAGAAATGGGAGAGAGGGTGTTACACGGGGCGGTGGTAAGTCTCCCATCCAGTTGGAGAGAGGTTTCGGGTTAACATTGAAATAGGGTAGGCACTTGAGTAATATCTTGCGTACCACATTTCTGCCGTTTAGCGGTCAAAAGGTTTGACGAATGAGAGATAGTGTGGCTTGTGCGCCGGAATTAAGATTTTGAATGTGAGTATGAGTTATGATTAATTCAGTGGAAGGATGTTTGGAAGGTAAAACTATTGGATATTTGGCATTGAAAGGTATGTTTGCGTGTCTGAGTCGGCCAACGAATCGTATAAGACCGTGTTTATCAATAAATGGATATAAGGAGCTAAGCTTGCTGTTAGTGTTTATAGATTGGTTTGACTTTAGTTTTCGCTTTTCTTCAGGAAATGATTCCGTCTGTACTAATTTGATCAAACAACACATGCTGTGATTGAGTTCATCTGGAGTTAATGAACCAGATATTCTGGCTTCTCGAGATGTCCTCGCATTCTAAATAAAGCGCAAACGATAAGCTACAACATTTATGAGTTTTGTGTAGCTAGAATAGCGATTGAAAATTGAATAAGTTTCTTGCGTTCTTAAAGATACAGATTTGTGATTAAATTCTGGAACCTCAAAATTAAACTTCTCACGAAAAAAATTAGAAATGTGTGAAATCTTCACTTACCAGAACATTCTGATAAAAATGGAGGTCCGTGCCACCATAAATCGCAATCCTGAAGATCATGGGGATTGATTCTCCTTGAAATTATATCGGCAGGATTATTTAAAGAACCAACATAATACCAATTTTTTATGTTAGATATCTGCTGTATTTTTGTAACTCGGCTGCAAACGAAAGTTTTTAATTGGCGGGATTCTAACGATAACTACGAGAACAATGGTCGAATCAGTGTAGTAGTGAATGTTGTTGAAGATGACATCTAGGGCATTGAGAACTCTTCTCATTAACTTTGCAAGAATCAAAGCTTCGCATAATTCCAAACGAGGTAATGAAATTGCCTTCAACGGGGTCACCCGAGACTTAGCGCATAGAAAGTTGCAGCAAATTTGACCTTCGGGATCTATGGACCTCACGAAAATGAAAGCTCTATATGCATTATTCGATGCATAACAGAACCCATGGGCTTCCAGAAGCACAGAATTTATCAAGAAACTTGCCGAGGAATCCTGAAGGTTTCCACAAGACTTAGGTGATTTACGAAGTTGATCCAAATTTTGTAGAGGTTGGTTGGAATTGGCTTATCCCAGTCAATATTGAGAAATCAAAGCTGCTGGATGAGGATTTTGACTTGTATTTTCATAGGACCTAGAAGGCCAAGAGGGTCAAACATTTTTGAGATCGTTAAAAGTGAAGTTCTCTTGGTGATTAATGCGTCAAAAACTCCCAGAGAGGAATGATAAATGAATGAATCAGACTGAGATTTCCAGGATACCCCTAGGGTTTTGGTATTTTGTGAATCGGTAATGACATAATCGATTGGATTTTCCTTGTTATGTGTTAGGTCTGACAAGACATTCAGGCTATTTGAAGCAAACTTTCGAAGGTCGAAACCGTATGACTTGAGAATTGAGGTTAAATTTTTTCGTATGCTTATGAGATTTTCTTCGCTGGAAGCACTTGAGAGAATACCGTCGACATAATAATCCATTGAGATGACACGACTTTCATCTGGGAAATCATTCTCATGGTTTAATGATACCTGTTTTAAGAATCTGGTCGCAAGATATAAGGAACTGGACAGGCCGTAAGTTACGTTGTTTAGACAATAATGTCCAAGGGGATTGCTGGAGTCGTCACGCTATACTATGCGCTGTAGGTTGCGCTGTTCTGGACTAATGAGGATTTGCCTGTACATCTTTGCTATGTCGCCAATGAGCCCAAAGTTGTGCTGGCGAAAGCGTAGAAATATAGAAAAAATATCATTCTGAACAGTGGGCCCAATCATCAAAGCGCCATTCATAGAAATAGCAGAAGAAGTGGCTACCGAGCCGTCAAAAACAACTCGCAGACGAGTGGTTAACCTGTCTCGTTTTTCCTCACTGTAATGGGGTAGGGTAGATTGAATCTGAATGAGGTTCAGGAGTAATTTCTGACATGTGACCTAGGTCAATGTATTCCTTCATGAATTTGGAATAATATTCCCTTAGAATAGAATGTTTGTTAAGCTTTCTCTCTACGGTATAAAACCGTTTGATCGCCATGCCAAGAGATTCACCTGGGGAATTTACATTTAGTTTTAAAGGAAGGCTATCCTGGAATCGTCCGGATTCATCTCTGGTAGTTGTGGACTCGAAATGAGCCTCACATTGTTGTTCCTCGTGAGATAGAGGTATTAGATTGGGTTATGGAAGCTCTCCTGGCTCCAAAATCTCCCCAAGAAACTTTGCAAGTCATTTGTACAAGTGAATGAAAGAAATGAAGTGGGGCCAAAAGTTGTTACAAATGGTATTGGTCCGCCGACTTTCCAACCTAGCTTTTTTTCTTGAATTACAGGCTTATTTTTGCCCAATTTTATTTGACCGAAACCTAAAATGTCATAGAATAGCCCAGCGCCTATGAGAACGTCTATGATAGAAAGGTTATAGTATTTTTTATCAGCTACGGGTATATCTGCCGGTATGTTCAGTTTAGACGTATCAATTGGATGCTGAGGAACAAAATTACTTATTTTGTCTATAACCAAAGCCGGAATTTTTAAAGTGAGACCTTTATAAGATGATTTTATTTCAATTTTAACACGTTTGGAATGTTCGTGGTTTTTTCATTGATGCCTGCAACTGGAATGTTCACAGATTCATAGGGCAGATTTAATAGGTTACAAAATTGGATTGACTGCCACTATCCAAAACGGCTCGTTACGGTATAGGTTCATTATTCTGGTTATAAATGCTTATTAATAATGTGGACAATATCACTGAAGTGCTTTGGTTTTGGTTAGTGCATGAGAAGCTACCTGCATTTTCATTTGGGTTCACATGAGGATCTGGCTACATGGCGTGGCTAAAGCTTTGATTGGAGATTGGCGACATAGTGTTACTAGAATTCTGGTTGCGATTTGGCAACATCGCTTTTGGTTCGTTTGTATTCGCATGAGTTTCGTTTGGATTGGATAGACTAGAACAGTTATGGCTTGAATTGGAGGTTCTATATTATGAATGGTTGCCAGGTTGCATGTGAAGCATTGAATGGTGCTTGCCACGGCAAGTTTTACAAGTGTGTAAGGGTATAAGAGTGAATTCATGTTTAATAGTTCACAAATTTGAATGAAATTATAATTACAATTGGGAGTGAGTGCTACTAAGAGTGCGAGTAAAATTGGAATAAGGTTGTGACTTCAAGTGAGAGTGTAAGTAAAATGGGAATTCATTGTGAATGTATTGAGTATGATTTAAATTAAGAATGCATATGCGAGTAAAAGAGTATGCTCATGAGACTAGAGCAAGTAAGAGTGCGAACAACAACAAGTGAGTACGAGTAAGTGTGAATTATTGTAAATTCAAATGTAAGAACGAGTATAATTGTGAGTAAGGTGCAATTGTATGCGAATGCAAGTAATTGTGTAAGAGTGAGTTAGCATGGAAGTAAATGTAAGGTAGTGACCACGAGTGTATAAGTATGATGAGAGAGTTTTTTCTTACTCTTCTGAGATGGTTTTTGTATATTTTTTTTTATGATTATAGACGTTTGTTTTAAGGGGTCCGGCTCTTTGGCGGGCAAGAATGAGTTTTAAAATGTTTTAATTAAGGCAGAGTAAAGTTATTTTCTGTTCTCGTCAAGAAAAAGGAGGGTAAGATATATTAGTTTTAGTGTTTTTGTTTCTGTCAAGTCTTTTTAAGTTCAAAGTGTCGTCAATGTAATTTTTTTAAGTAACATATGAATAGGGAGGATGACGTTTTCTTCTAAACATCACCCAAGTGTTTCTATTATTAAAGTATCTACCACGTGTCTTCTTCTTCATCCAAGTATATTTTTCTCTAAGTATCTTCTTCATTCGAGTATTTTTTTCCAATACCTTCATCCAGGTATTCACATCCAAGTAATTTTTTCCTATACCTTTATCCAAGTATTCACATCCAAGTATTCTTCCATGTCAAAGTGTCTAAGTTTTCTAATCGTCCAAGGTTTTGAATGTTTAAGTATTTGTTTTTCAACGTCCAAGGCTATATGCCTAAGTTTTCTTTTAGGTTTTTCTTGAGTGCATGAGTTGAGAGGTTAATCACTGTCCTCTTCCCGAGGACGAAAGGTTTGATATTCTTGACGAGAAAAGATTTTAAGTAATGAATTAGTGCTATTCTGCACTGAGCGTTGAGTAAGAAAGTGAATCGTTTATTCGAGTGGAAGTGTTGGTTTGAGAATGAGTTATGAGTTGAGAGTATTTTGTGATTCAAGAATGTATTTGAGGGTAAGTTTTGATTGAAAGTGGTTTGGTCACACCAGTAGAATGAGTATGATGAGTACGAGAATAATGATCATTAAGGTATTACGGGAATAAGTTCTGTCCAGAACAGTACATTTCTTTTTTAAATGATTAAAGCATTGAGAGAAATTGAGTTTTGATAAGCGTATGTTTGTTCAAGAGATTATACGAGTTCAATGATCCAATTTCATTTCTATCAATAAATATGAATCATCACAGAATCAAGTGAAGTTTCTTTTTTTTTCTGTTTTGTGATTTGATAATAAGTTTTGCTTTAGATGTGAATATTCTTAATTGTTATGCAATATATTTGGTTATATTATTACAATTTTTAAACATTTGAAATGGGCATTAACAATTTGCCTCATGGTATTATTTGGAAAAATAACAATCTAAAGTTACATTGAAATGATAAGTGAGAGATTAAATTGGTTACGAATGCTAGCAATTGCAACTGGCCCATTGCGTCTATAAGGAATCCATTTTTGACACAAATATTCAACATAAAATACAAATCAATGGGTCAATATGATCGGGCTATTTTAGGACAACAATTATATTTCACATCAGCGTAACGAATATTCATACTGTTGCAAACCGCCGTGCTTTTTGAATTTTACGGCTATTACAACATTATATTGCATAACACACTGTATAGAAATTGATAAATTATTAGGTATTTGAATAATATCTTATCATATGAATGATTGTTATACACAAAAAATATTTACACATGTTATTAGAATTCCGAGGTAACTTTTAAACCATAAAATGTAATAAATGTTCTTGTGTCATTTGAGTACTGAATATTGTCTCACACTGTATGTTAAATTCATGAGATTTTTACATCGTTTGATTCGCACATATATGAAAATATTTATCAGTTTCAACTGTCTTATCTTATAATATTGATATACGTGACTGTTTCACACAAATGGTATTAAAATGTTATTAGAAATCCAAGATAAATTTTTAAATTGTAAAATGTGATAAATGTTTTTGCACCACTAGTTTACTGAATTTCGTATCACACTATATTCTATGTTCACAAAATTTTACATTAGTTGATAAGCAAATATACAAAATGTTTTATTATTGATAAATACCTTATCCAATGTCTGTTTTCTGCCGACTGAAATTCTCGAAGAGTTCTCGGGGAACGCTGGGGGTCCATATTCTCTGGACTCCAAGGGCTGTTTGACTCTTCTGGTCGCTAGGACTATGATTCACTATTTTCTGGTTACATCTGGTCTCGTTTCTGGTTTTATCCATGTTTTATGATATTGTTACTTTCTAGCCATATCGCAAAATGATGAAAGGTTGTTTCACTTTTTTCTCGATTACGAAAGACCAACCGTAGTTCACGGTAATAATTAATTTTATATTTATAGGAGTAATATGGTTAAGTAAAATAAAGTCATTTGTTACTGGCACTTGAAATAAATTGACGACATGTACATAGTCTCTTTTGCTTCAACAATTAAGACTATCACTGAGTATTTTATGTAAGGAGTATTATTTGTTCACTTTAGATTATCAATGAATGAATGAATATAGCATAAGATACCGGTACAAAAATGCCGTTATTATCTCGTAACTAGAGTAACGTATTGGATCGATGATGAGTAGAAAGTGCGTATTAATGTGTTGGAAGCGAAGTGGGAAGTCATGTGATATATCAGGGAACATCGACATCAGGGAGGTGAGAGTTAAAAATGTAACCACTGGAGTTGGTTTTTATGCATGAAAAAGTGTTTTTCGTTACAGATAAGGGAATTTCGACTATAGTTTTTATGAAGCGATAAGGTTTAAACCGATATGGAATGCTTTGAAGTTTTGAGTGGAGATGATTTTTAGGCAATAATCATCTGTGCTTTTCATGAAAGGGATGTTAAAATGGATGTTTGCGTATTTAAAGAAATATTTGAATAGTTGAGAAGATAGATATTTCATTTATGATGTATGCGGGATATATAAATTATGATATACGGGGAGAAGATAGAGTAAAGTTTAGAGGAAGAAATTGAATGTTAATTCAAATTCTTACAATTACAGAGGAGGAATTTCCCTTTGATCTATGCACGTTTCAACGTACATTTAATTCTATGTTTCTGGACAAATTTTCAGTCACAATAGTTTTATTTACACACACACTCTTATCACTAATAAGAAACGATAGTTCTGTCTTTTGAATATTTGATTTTTGAATTTCATCTTTCAGCCTCCGGGTATACTCGGAAGGGTAAGGATTGGTCCCCGTGATTGGGGGTTAAGATAATATTAACACATCTACTCTTGCGGGATTGAACTTTATTTGATGGTTAATAATTTAACTTTTTAAAAGCATATCACACTTGTAAAAATTTCGCTGTTAGACTTGATAGTTAGCAAGGAAGTATGGTGAGAGTGGAGGAGTTTATCCGAGAATGTGTATATTTATGACGCTCTCAAATTAGGCAAGGCATGTATCATCTCTGTTACTGATTTTCACTCCATCAACTCGAGATTTGTGTCCTCGTGACGCTAGATAAATAATAACAGTATTCATCACCTTAGTGTATAAAATATAATTTTTTGCAAATTTTTTACCGATAAAATTTAGCCAGTTCTCAATACATAAATAGTAATCCTCGCACTTTTTATTCTAGTTTTGTGGCTCGTTTATTTCATGTATAATAATATTTCATTGCAGGAATGAGCCAATCAGATAGAGAAATATTGGTAGGTGATGTGAATATAATCTATCATTCTGCGGCTTCTGTACGTTTCGATGATTTTCTGGAAAAACCCATACTGATGAACATCAGAGGAACAAGAGAAATCGCACAATTGGCTTCAGATTTGAAAAATCCAACTATATTCGTTTACATTTCCACATCTTACTGAACCGGAGATCGCTACGAAGTGGATGAACAGCTTTATCCGCATCACGGCGACTGGAGAGACGCCATTTTATTAGCCGAAACGTGTGACAAAGAGTTATTACATACAATGACCGTGAAATATATTCATCCTCATGTCAATACTTACACTTTTGCAAAATATTTAGCGGAACATGTTGTTGACGACATGTGTGAAGAGAAAATAAAAACAATCTTCACTCGGCCATCGATAGGTAAGCCTTTAATTAAATTCGAACGAAACATCTCACTGACATAGAGCGAGCTAAAATTGAAATATTCTGACTCTAACATCTTCAACTTACTTTGGTTTCTGTAACATTATCCTTAACACTTTCGAAATCTTTAAAAACGACTATTGAATCAATTTGCTTCATGTTAATCCTTATTTTACCCTAAATGACTTTCACACCCCTCTAAATACCTATAGTACGATCAGATATCTAAGAATGTCATAACTCACCAACCACTTCAGTTTTCAGCAGGCGGTCGATTCTAGGAAGCCTTAACCATTAAATTTTTAGTAGTAATAAAACAGACACAACGGAATATTAGGTAGGTAATGACTAAATGTTACCTAATTTTTCCCTTTTTATTTCTAAAATTGGAAAGCATTCAATTCTCAAAACAGTCTTGTTTTTCAAATCTGGTAGATAATTTATTTTGAAACCGCAAATAGACCATTATATTCTCTTTAATAGCCCATTATTACTGAAAGTCTGGTGTCCTGGTAAGTGAGTATTGTATTATTTACGCACATTTAACCCTAGGTTGCCAACCTACGTAAAATTTACGTACATTTTTTTTAAATCTCAAATAACTGGCCTATTATTGGTATCCTCGTTCTGTCGCTCCAGCAGTGCATTTCCCACCACAACATTTGTCTGTCGACGAGTTTCTGTTGTGGCAGTTGTGGGTTGTACGTTATCGAATAAAGAGTGATTATCAACGCGTAAATTTTACGTATAGTTGGCAAATTCGTACGGTGGTTATACGTATATTTTACCTATTGTTGGCAATAATGTAAGTCTTATTGGTCCGATTATGTTTCAGTTATTAGATTTTTTTCTTTTTATTTTGGTTGAATATGAGCGCAAAACGAATTTTAAGCTTAAAAAAACTTCTATCAGATAAAGACAGAACAAATTCTCCAAACTAGCGACTTTAGTGACTGTAGCGACATCGAAGATAATGACAATCAATTTGAAACAGACCGGAAATATGACAGCGATGACAGTATTAGAGACAAAGATTATGTTCCAGACCCGATCGATGAGGACCAATACGAGAAAGATTTACAAGAAGTGTGAGATTATGCTAAAAAAAGCCCTAACCATTTTTCACAGTCAAAAAAAGTTAAAACTCACAAAGAATCTATTTCGAGCAATACGGATTTGCAAGCGCTAACACCTATTACTGCTCAAGACATACAGACTCAGAAAAGGCAACGCCAAATATTTTTTTAGGTAAATATAGTTACAAGTGTTACAGCTTTGCCCCAAGAAATACCGAAAATCAAAAGACCCCAAAGAAAAATGTCATTTATATCAGACCCGGTCCAACAGGCGAAGCCAAAGACGCCATCGAACCTGTCAGTGCATTCAGTTTATTCTTTACTGACGACATACTTTCCGAATTATTGATTAACACCAATCCAAAGGTATTTGAATTGCAAAAAAAATACAAAGTTTAAAATGCGTCCAACTCACCAACATCCATAAACGAACTAAAGGCTTTACTAGGTATTTTAATTTTATCTTCGGCGCTTAAAGACAACAATCTTACGGGTGAAATTCTCTTCAATGATTCATTGTCTGGTTCCATGTACCGTGCCACCTTAAGTAGAACAAGATTAAACTTTTTAATCAATGCGCTTCGATTTGATGATGCATCTACAAGGGCAGAACGAAGAAGCATATCTACTTTTGCTCCAATTTCCGATATTTGGGATAAACTCATAAATAACTGTACCAAACATTATAAACGCAGCGCATATTTATGCATTGACGAACAATTAGTGGGTTTTCGAGGTAGATGCTAGTTTCGAATGTATATGCCAAATAAACCCAACAAATATGGCATAAAAATACTTATGATGTGTGACGTTGCAACAAAATATCTCATAAACGCGAGTCCTTACCTAGGAAAATCCACAAATACGAATGGAGTACCCTTGGCAGACAATTTTGTTGAACTACTTAGTAAACCAGTTTGGGGAAGTAACAGAAATATTACAACTGATAACTGGTTTACCAATATGCCATTGACCAACAGACTTCTTCAATCTCCATATAAACTAACAGTCGTCGGTACGATTAGGAAGAATAAGAGACAGATACCTCAAGAAATGCTAAATATAAATTCGAGACCTAACGGAACATCGAAGGCCGTTTCTACTGAGAACACAACTTTGGTTTCTTATAAACCAAAGGCGAACAAGAACGTCCTGTTATTGTCATCAATGCATAACACAAATGTATTGAACGCTGTCACGTTAAAACCAGAAATAATCCATGTTTACAATAGTACTAAACGAGCAGTGGACACTTTCGATCAAATGACTTCCAATATGTGCTGTAATAGGAAGACAAGGCGCTGGCCTCTTTGTATTTTCTATAATATGTTAAATATAGCCGGCATAAATTCACACATCATTTACAACCATAATATGACATTTGCTGGAAAAAAATCGGAATCCAGGCTAAATTACAAGATAAAGCTTCATGAACAATTAACACAACCGTGGCTATAAACAAGGCTGCAGATTCCTACATTACCTAGAAAATTAAAAACAACTATCTCAAGAACGCTGGGTGAAGGTTCTCAAGTGAAAAATACAAGGCTAGAGAAAAAGGGAAAGCGAACATATTGCAGCCAGTGCCCTTCCGTTAAAAAAAGAATGACAACAACATATTGTCAAAACTGTCCAAGGCTCCTTTGTGCAGAGCACCAAATAAAGATGTGTTATGAATGTGCTGAATCTAAGTTTAACTTACCTTTTTATGTGTATTTTTTGGTTATTTCGTTTTTTTGATTTAGAAAATGTTTGTTATTTTTGAATAAAAATAAGCTGCAAAAGTTATATAATTAATTACTTTTCCCTAAATTAAAAGGTTTGAGACAATTTTTACACATATTTGAAATGTACGTGAAATTTACGTATTGTTGGCATCAACGTATATATTTTCAACGTTGGCAATCTAGGGTTAAACACAAATAATAGGGGGCCCACTATTATTAAAATGCGAAACTATTTCATAAGATATTGATTTAGAACTTTGTCAGATTCCTGGTTTCACCATATCTACAAATAAATAGTAATAAAACTAAATATATCGTGAGGATTTAATTTTAACAAAAATGTGGGTTCAATATATATCACTAAACTACTGCAATTATGTCAATTGTTTATAATATTTATTTCTTGTTACTAACTGACTTATTGAACGAAACAGGTGTTCGCTTTTTCTCGATAATTCTGGTAAAATTGACCGAATTATTATTGCAGTTTTATTTGATTACCTTTCAACAAAAACGGTTTTTACAAACTAATGTTTTTAATTTTTTAGTGGTTAATACTCTACATAAACCTATTGAGGGATGCAATGACAATTTCAACGGTCCAGTAGGTTTAATGTTAGCTGTTGGAAAAGGTAAATTGTTCTTTGAATCAGTAAAAATCAAAAGATCCATTTTATAAAATCTTATTTGAAATATAAGGTGTCGCACTTAAAATTTGCACCGCCCAATATCTCAAGTTAAGTTAAGATTTGGAAAAAATTATAAAACAGCACAATTATAGCACCCTGACCCATCGCTTAAAAAACCTTAAATGGCGAAGGGCTTTTAATAACACATCATTTTGAAGGTGCTTCTATTATCTATGCAACTTCATGTTTTTCTTACTTCACTTTATGTATATATATACTGTATCTTTATATATCTTAGGGGTTCCATCTTAGGAGTAAAAAAAATATTTTATATGTAGGTACTTTTTAAGTTCAACTAATTAACAAGGATCGTTTTGATGTGAAGGTACATTATCTGATTGTCAGAGTGTCACAGTATGAGTGACAGTTTCTTGGGTGAGACATAATTGAGCTGGTGTGTCTAAATTTATAACTCAAGTGACAGCCATCATTATTAGTACAATGACTTGTCATGATCCTATGAACAAAGGAAGTCCTATATATCATATATTTGGATAATATATATATATATATATATATATATATATATATATATATATATGTTTATATACAAAGCGGAAAGTATAGTCTTTTGCTGACTAGTTGGAAACAAAATCGAAAAATCAATTTATTTGGGAGAAGCAGCAAAACGAACGTGTACTCTTATAACATTATTTTTCCAATATTTCGACAATTAATATTGTCAACATCAGGGGGCTACAATACAATTAAATACTTGAAAGTTTTGGAAGTGAAAAAACCTAACCTTACTTACAATGTTACCGAGGTTGTACGTAATGATGGAAAATATCCAAAACTTCAAGCACATTCATCAACCATAACAGCACAAAAATATGCATATGAATACCACAAACATATAATTAAAATCATTTAAAAACTTGAAAATGTAAATGCCGACAAATTGAAGGTCGGGCACGTGCATCTTAGTAACATCACATACTAATGAAAATGGAAGTTAAATGAACTGCCATGTCAAAAAGTTCGATCATGACTACCAACTGAAAAGTTGAGTGAAACGTTTGTATTTCTACCACTCCAACCAATAAACACATTATTTTCTCATCATACAAGGTGAGCGAAAAAATTAACATATTTCAATTATTTAAGTTGAAAAAGAAAAATTATTCTAATTATTTCAACATTGATCTTATCAAGAGTGACTGCTCGTCACTCGCGCCATGTCACGTCTCGACTCCGCCCTCTTTTAAATATTTTTTCGCTAGACGACAGACACTCTTATACCGAGAATTTTGTCCTTTCCCTCTCCCCGAAATTCTATTTTTTTTAATTAAAAAGTATATTATCTACAGGCAAAGTATGCATGTATTTGCCATATAATTCATATATGATCTTCCATTTGCAGCATCAATGATAATTTTCCATGTATTTATTGAAAAGATATTCAGTTCTAAAAATAAAAGTTGTAACTTTTGTAAAAATATTTCTAAAGTTTAAGGTTTTTCATGTGTGGTTTCGATATTTCGCTAAAAAAATCAATGTCGCTACCGGTGATTCATTTATTGCAGGTGTGGTGGTCGATGATTAAATTTCATTCACCCTGATATCCTGAATCTCGTTATTCTTGACGTCGTTCCCAACGTCATGCATACGCAAGGCTGTGAATGCTCTATTTGCGAATAGTTCCTAAAAATGATATTCTCGAGCACCGTTCCTAAAATCATCGAATTGTATCGTCCCTCACATCAGCGTCAGTTGACGTTACAATATAAATGTCATTTGTCATTTTGTTATGTCAAAAATAAATATAAACAAGCTTTTCAAATATGTTTATCAATTTCTTCTATAAAAATTTATTCTACAAACCCAAATTGAAAAGGCATACACAAATAATAATAATTTACTCATTTGGAACATTTAAATGAAGTGTATTTAGTGCAAAAAAACAAGTCTATTCTGTAACTTGTCGTTACGGTAACGATTATTATGTTAGGATAATTTTTCAGAGTAGATTCTGTAATATCGTTGCGTTAAAATCTAAAGACAAAACATAACGATAATATTTTTACAATTTTATAAGGGTTGGTATATTTTTGACATATTGTGCTAGGTAGCAAAAGAATACCGATTTATTTGTTTATAGATGTTTGGTTAAATACGCTTTTTATTCACTCACTCACGTAATTTTTATTATGGATTGCGACAAAGTTAAAACACCAAGACAATATAGGCACAATGTATAATGTATTTGGATGAATTGAATACAAAAATGAACCGTTTAGGAATAACAAATTTGATGCTAAAAGCCCTGTTATTATTAGAAACATAGGGAAACAGCTTTCAGACAAATTAAATAGTTTAGGTGGTTCTATTAAGGATTCAGCAGAATAGAAAAGGGTATGTACAATACTTGATTTTCTTTTTTTATTAGTATTATCCAGAAAAGCAGTCATTACATATGTTTTTTGTTATAATTTTTACCAATTTCAGACATTCACCGACAGGAAGTGTCAAGTTAAAGCAGATACAAGAAAGAATAGAATTATCACAAAAGAAACAGGAAACATAGGGTATCCTATTAAACCTTCATGAGATACTGAACGCTTAATAAACAGATCGGTCGGAGACTTTAATAAAGAAGCTACCGAAATGAATCTAATGTATCCGATCCCGAATTTAATACGGTACCCAAGAAATACTATTACAGCCTGTTCCTACAATTATTACTTACAAGTGATCTTTTTCCATTTATTGCCAGCCGTATTTCTGGATAAGTTATTGAAATTAGTAGGGAAAGAACCGAAGTAAGTAGTTTACCAGTCGCGTACGAAAATTGTTCAATGAACATAACATGAATATTTTTAAAATCAATGAAAAACTCAAAGTCAATATGTCACAATTATTCTTATTATTTTGAAATTTTACTAAAATGCCTCCATAAGCAACAAGTTTTGGCCCACAATGGCCATTTTCAGAATACAAAGAATATTTGGGTTTAAGGACGAAAACACTTAACAATCTACATACCTTTTACGGTGTAGTTAGAAAAATCTTTTAGACTTAGAATTTAAGTTGGAATATCGTTGTGACATATAGAAAAAATGGAGGGCGCGAGGAAATTGTGGGAAGGAAGTAATATAGAATAAAAATTAAGAAAACATTATATATTTGTAGGTAGAAAAATTGAATTATCATTCTAATATAGTTAGGGTCATGATATAAATGCGAAGGAAAATATTTTTGTTCAATTAATAAATACCATCTCTTATTATAAGAATAGAGTAGTATCTAGGTGTGAGGGAAGAAAGAAGAGTTGGCAAATATAATCTCAAACTCCTAAATAAGAAGTAAAAACAACCGAAAGAGGAGGGTCAATCATTAGAAAAGAGAATTGGTTGTGGGAAAAAATGGATAAGGGGTGTAGCGAACGGTAAACAGGTTGACTTCAGGAAAAAGAACGGCTCTTTAGTTTGTTCACAGAGACTAAAATAAAATAGGAGCCAGGAAAACATGGCTAAAAATGTTATACAGTGTTGAACCAATATAAATCCAAAACACAAAGGAAAGTTTAATTAAAATCACGATAATATGAAGATATTCAACGAAATCACTTTCTTTACACACCAACAATAAGATGAAACACAAACAATATGGAATATATATATCCGGCAAAAACGTAATTAGAGGAAGTATGTTAAATTTCAATGTTGACCAATGAGAGAGAAAATTAGAAAACTTACAATTCTTCTTACATTTGGAGTCAAATAGAATTGTATCAAAGTTTAGGTCGTTGGAAAGCGCCACAACTATAAACGTATATGTTACGCCTGAAACTTAATTAACGAATAAAATTATGGTAAAAATTAGCCTAAACAGAATTTACTATGTAAAAAAGAAGAAGGCTTATGAATAAACTAAATGTAGTAGTTCAGTCAAAAGATAAAAAAATATTGTGACAGTAGTATATAACTTTGAAAAGAATGAATCAAAATGTGAACAAAAATTACATAAAGTTGGTGAAATATTATTAATTGCGATGTTAACAATAACAAAGGAATACTATTAACAATCAAAATAGGAGATTGAGGAAGATGTATGATTCTCTTGGTCTTGTTATCAGAACTAATCTGGTTAATCTCAAAAATCTCGAGTAAATTCTTCTTAGGACATTTTAAGCACTTACGTGATCTACACGCATCTGATAAAGAAAAGATGTGATTCTTAGGAATAATGTGAATTGCAAAAGCAGATGGTGAAGAAAGTGGGCCCGTATTGTTAAATATTTTAACAAAACTATGATGTTCTTTCATTCTAGTGTGTAACAAATGACCAGACTGACCAATTTAAACTGCATTGCAGTCACGACAGCTCAATTTATATATACCAGGAGAATGTATATTCGGAACAGAATCCTTGGTGTTAACCAAAAGAGATCTTGAATTCTTATCAGGCTTAAAGCCAAATTTATTATTATACTTCTTGAAAATGTTGCCAAACTTATAAGATACAGGTACAAAGAAATGTGAAAAACCAACATACTCAGATTCATCATTATTTGAAATGTTATCGTGCAATGTAATAGTGGGAAAAGTCAGTTTAAATTAATTAAAATATCTAATGTAGATTTTTTGAATAAAGAAACTGGAAAGTTATTATTAATTGCAAATTTCTTAATAATATTGATTTCCTTATTGAAGGCTTCTTGTGACAATTGCAATGAAAAAGCTCTGTGTAAGGAACTTTCGAAGGATGCAATTTTATGTGATTGGGGGTGGTCAGAATGAAAATTATTAACTGTGTCTATTGTGGTTGGTTTACGATAAATTTGAAAATCCAATTTTCCAGAACTATCATCCTGGTGATCAACAAATCCAAAAAGGGAATACTATTATCAAACTCCATCGTAAATTTAATTCTTCTCGGATGAAGGGTGTTAATAAAATCCAAGAAAGAGAAAGCCTCTTGGTGGGTGCCGTTAAAAAAAGCGATACAATCATCAACATAGCGATAGTGAAAGACTATATATTGATAGTGGATATTTTGATCAATTAGGAGGTATGACATCGATGATAAGAACTGAGTTTCTGCAATAAGAGAAATATATTTTTAGTTATTGACAAATCTTAAAATTATTATTTAAAAAACCTTACCTGCAATAAGAGAAACGACATTTAATGTTCATAAATCATAATGTCAGTTCCTAATCACAAGTAGTAAATAAATTCATAAAATGATAATCAACTACGTGTCAATGGGTAAAATATTGACACATGTTCCTTTTTGTCAGATCATCCCGTTATACCAGGTATGATGCTGGCTACTGTGCCGACGCGACGCTTGGACTTGCGCGGTAATATTCAAAATAAAGAAAACATATTTTTTATGAAATTAACTGTCTCGAACTTCACTTCGTGGAATCTACTCATATTAGTGTTTCAAATGAAACTCACTCACTGTTTCTAGCTAAAATTGTTGAAAATTCTAAAAAATTGACAATAGTTTCGATAAATCAATATCATCGTCAGAATGACAGAAGTTACATTTCATTTGATGCCTACCTGATGTTTAATAGTTATTTTTGGCTAGACCAAGAAGTGACCTAACTTGTGGTTGACTTAATATATGTTAATAGAAAAAAGAAGATGTGATATTACAAATATTGAAGCTTAGATATTATTAGCCCTATGGTGATATCCTGGATATCATTTTTCCAATTAAGATCAGTATAACTGTGCAATGATATAGAAAACGAGGAAAACTATATCTGCTGATCTCTGAAATTATCACTTAAGAAGACAGTTTATTAGTGGCGAACTCCCTAGGTTTATCTGTTCATTGACAACTTCATATTGTGGGTTTCTTAAATATCTTCTAATTTTCAGTTCTTCAAGGAAATCCAGTTCTTGTTTCTTTTCACAAATATGTAGTACTCCTAGTTCTGTGTTAGGTGTCAATGAATGATTGGTGTCAAGTAGATGTTTTGCGTAGTGGGATTTATCTGAATGTTTCAATCTGTATGATCGTAAGTGTTCCCTGTATCGGTTTTCAAAGTTTCTAAGGGCCTGACCCAAGTAAACAGCATTACATTCTGGACATTTGAGTTTATATATACCTGATTTCTTTAATGTTGGTATTTTTGTTTTAACATTTAACAATTTTGTACTGTTTTGAAAGCAATTGTTGTATTCGTTGCTATAGATATTATCTTTGAAATATTATTAGAAATATTTCCTGCATATGTGATGGTTTATAAGTTTTGTCTAATTGTAATAATCTCTCTAACAAAATTACATTTGTTCATAGGAACTGAAAAAGCTCTATGTATCATTGAATTATATGCCGCTAGTTTATGTGACATGGGGTGATTTGAACTATATGGAATTGTCACATCAGTGTGTGTTGGTTTTCGGTAAATTGAATAATCAAGTACATTATTAACTCTTTGAATTTTCAAATCAAGAAAATTATTTATCGAGCTATTTTTTTCAATTTCTAATATAAATTTGATTTTTGGGTGTAAATTATTAATGTGGTTGAAAAATACAACTGTCGATCACTACCCATAAAACAAGCTAATATGTCATCTACATATCTATACCAAAATAAAACATTTTTCGAAATATTACTTTCAAAGATCTTTCTTTCTAAACTGTCTATAAAAATGTTTGCCAAGATAGGTGATATAGGGCTTCCCATTGGTGAACCTTCATTTTGAATATATATTCTATTGTCAAAAGTGGAATAATTCTGATTAATACATACATCAAATTAATTGAGTATATCTGATATTATTCCTGTATTAATATTTTTATCTTCTAGTAATTTTCTCACAAGTAATAGACGTTCTTTAGGAGGAATTTTAGTGAACATATTAGTAACATCTAATGAAATAAGTTTATAGTTATCTTGCAAGTTTATTGCTTCTATTTTTTTTATTAGTTCTATTGAATTTCTAATTGAGTATTTAGATACATATCCGTAACTATTAAGTATATTGTGGGGCCTCTTTGCTAATATATTATTAGGAGTATTAACATAAGAAACTACAGATCTAATTGGTTTCGTTATTTTATGTAATTTAAGCTGTCCGGTTGCAGTTTTTACAGTCACAACTCGCACGTGATTATCGCGTCCCGGATGAAGCTCTATAACTCGACCGAGGGGCCACTTTAACGGCGATGTGGTATCGCATTGGATTAAGACCAAATCATTAAGTTTTATTTCTACTGCAGTCTTTATCCACTTTGAACGCTGTTGTAAAGTATTAAGATACTCGCTGGAATATCTTTTCCAAAAATCGGCTACTAATTTTTGAATTAGTTGCCAGCGGTCCAATCTGTTTAATTTGAAATTAGAAAAATCAGGTGTTGGGATTATAGGAACCAAGATTTTTAAGGTAACGAAGTTCGCTGGCGTGAGAGGTATTAAGTCGTTTGGATCTGACGACTGGGAATACAAAGGACGACTGTTTAATACTGCCTCAATTTCACATATTAATGTGTGCATTTCGTCATAGCAGAGTATTTGATCGCCAGCCACACAATCTAGGTGTGTTTTGAAACTTTTTACGCCAGCCTCCGCTAAACCGTTAAAATGCGGTCCAGTAGGGGGAGAGAACCTCCACTTTAGCGCAAGCTCTTCAGAAGCTTGTTTTGCCAGCTCAAGTAGCTGATTATACCGGCCAACAAGGTTAGTCCCATTATCGCTTTGGCAGAAAACCACTGAACCTCGCCTTGCAACAGATCGCCTAAAACAAGCAATGAAACTCTCTGTGGTGAGATCCACTGCCAGCTCTAAATGAACCGCCGTTGTTGAAGTGCATACAAATACGCAAACGTAAGATTTGAATTTCTTTGTGATACATCTGCCTCTCAAGGGCGTAATCAAAAAGGGACCGCAAAAATCTAACGCTACGTGGGAAAATGCAGCTAACTGCTACTATAGCTAGGCAAATCCGCCATAGTAGGAGAAGTATACGTCTTAGGACGTGCTGTGAAACACTTTACACAACTACTTAGTGTTTTTTCGATGGCTCCTCTGGTCGAAATAATCCAAAATTGTTGCAAAAGTATATGGTGCAAAGTTTTTAATTCTGGATGAAGATATTTTTTATGGAAATATTCTAATATGACTGCAATAAGACGATGTGAACTAGGTAATAATATTGGGTGTTTTACTGAAAATGGTCGATCTGATGAGTTTCTCAGGCGACCGCCCGCCCTGAGAAAACCATTGGAATCAAGGAAAACCGAGAGTTTGCGAAATGGTTTTGGAAGCAATTTATTTTGCTTTATCATGGAAATGATATTGGAAAAAACTGTAGTTTGAACATGTTTCACGAGCCACATTAAGGCTCTCTGTAACTCGTCTAGAGTCTGTCTGCCGAAATATTTTTCGCTTGGTATGTTACGTACTTGAAAATTTGTAAAAAATCGAATACAGTGAGAAAGAACTTTTTGAATAGTAAACAAGTTAGAAAATCTTTCCAATAACGCATCTATTGGTTCGATTGCTGTCGTGACCTCGAAGACAATTTTTTTCTCTCCGCTGGATATGATCTCTGAACATGATTCGCCTAGTTGCTTAGAAAAAGACTTGTTATACCACTCGACTCTAGAAAGAGACAAAAAAGAATGTTCATTCCACCACAAATCATGACGCAATAAATTTGAGGGGTTTGTGCCTCTCGAAGCGACATCGGCTAGATTTAATGCGGATGGAATATAACGCCAAGATGAGTAGGGAACGATATCTTGTATGTGGCTAACTCGATTTGCAACAAATGTCCTCCAACGACAAGGGGGTGAATTTAGCCAAGCCAAAACAACTTGGGAATCAGTCCAGGCACATATTTCGTCAAAAATCAGCTTCGCTGAATAAGTATTTTTCACAAAGAGTATTAGAGTAGCTGGGTCGCGGTAAGCTCTAGTTTTGGCAATGAAACTGTTTTTAGAGGCGCAACACGACTTTTTGCGCAAAGCAGGGAAACTAAAATAGAGTCACTAGTTTCAACTCTTAGAAAAATGGCAGCCCCATAGCCAATTTCACTACTGTCACTAAATCAATGCAATTCGCACCTAGTATATGTATCTGCAAGGATATACCTAGGTACTGAAATTTCGGAAAGTTTAGGGAGTTCTGACTTTAACTGCTGCCAGGAATCTGAAATAGGAGGGGGCAAGGGCGTGTCAAAATCAATTTGAGCCTTCCATATTTGTTAGTTGCATAGTGTATTTTGCAGAAAGTATGACAGTAGAAAGCAATCCTTAAGGGTCAAAATGTTTACTAATATCAGAAAGGACAGTTCTTTTTGTAAAACATGGATTTTCACTTGCCCTTCACTGATATGAAAAGCAATCAGAATAAGGGTGCCATTGCAGCCCAAAAATCTTTAAAAAATGAGGTTCTGTTTTATCGATGGACAAGGGCATTTGTCTGTCCGAACCTGGTACTTGTGCTAACAATTCCAGAGAATTACTCGCCCATTTGCGTAACTCGAAACCTCCAAGTTTGAGTAAATCAATTAATTCCCTTTGAAGTAAAAGGGCTTCAGCCAATGGGGCTGTATCCAGGATGTCGTCTACGAAAGTCTGTGTCTTGATTATTTTGCTAGCTAATGGAGAACGATCTTTCTGGAGATCTGCTAGCTCATGAGGAACTCTCATAGCCAGAAAAGGGCTTGAACTAAGGCCAAAAGTAACTGTATTTAGCGTCCATTCTGACACGGGCTCGTTAGGCGAGAATCTCTACAAATTTTTTTGAAAATGCCTATGTTCAGGCGTGACTAGAATTTGTCGAAACATGCCAACGATATCAGTAATAAATACAACAGGATATAAACGAAAGATAAGTAAAAGGGAACTTATATCTTGTTGAAGTTTGGGTCCTGCTAGTAAAGTGGAATTTAAGTTTATGCCTTTGTGCCCTTTCGAGCTTCCGTCCCACACAACTCTGAGCTTCGTGCTTACGATATCTGGCTTAAGCACGCAATGATGTGGTAAATAGCAAGATAAAAGTGGTTTTGGAGAGCTTGCAGATACTAAAGACATGTGATTGCTATCCAAATAGTCCTGCATGAAATTGCCATAAACATTGTAAAGTTCTGGATTTTTTGTGAGCCGATGCTCTAACATAGAAAATCTACGTGCTTGTTCGTAGGTGTCACCCAAATCGGGTTCGCCGTTTTTAAACGGTAAAGAAACGATAAATCTTCCTGTAGGGTCTCTAGAAACTGTACTTTCAAAAATCTCTTCGGCTTTTATATCTTCAGGAGAAGAAAAAGATTTTTGAGGGATCTGGTCGATTTCCCAAAACCTTGGAACTATCACTTCCAGCGGGAGTTTCGGAGTGGAAATAAGATGACAACTTGAAGTGGTCAACTTCGAAAATTCTGGAACTTCAATTTTCCCCAAAAGAACCCATCCGAAAACTGTCTCCATATCTAAAGGTTGGCCCATTTTACTACTTATTCGCCTTTCGCCAATAATTTGCCCCAATATTTTCACCCCGACTAATAAATCTATGGACCTAGAAATGAAATATTTTGTATCAGCTAACTGTAGCCCTTTTAGATGATCCCATTGCCCTTCGTGTAAATCATAAATGGGAAGATTGGACGATAACTTCGGAACTATAATAGCTTCAAAGCAAATGGTTGCGCCGGGAAGTTTTTCAGGTTTAATTTTGCAACGAGTAATTCCATTTGAGGAAATGGAAGACATTTGATTGATTCCATCAATAACTGTGGAATAAGGGCGGCGAACTAGGTCTAATCTGCGTAAGCATTTTTGACGGACGAAACAATCGGTACTACCCGAATCTAGCAGGATACGAACGGGGTGATAACAGCCCTGACTGTCACAAATATCTACTACCGCAGTAGCTAAGAGACTAGCGGTTTGGGAAGGTATTTTATTTCGTGCGGACAAGCACGTTATGTTGCAATGAGTTTGCGGAGTCTCGGTAAGAGGGGGAACAACCGTGGAATTTTGTTGTGAAGTGGGTTGTGGTATATCCTCCGAACTTTTAAAAATATTTACCGAAGTATGGTGATAACCATTGCAACCGCTAATTCTGCACCGAAACTTTGAAGTACATGCTTGGGTCACGTGAACATGATACAGACAATTTTGACATAACTTGTTATGCTTAACAAAATTATTCCTATCAACCAGAAATTTTTCTAGAAATTTGGAACACTTTGAAAGTCCATGAGATTCTTTACACAGATAGCAGGAAACCTTAGATGACTGTATATTGAAAACATGGGGTGGTTTTGAAGTTTTTTGATAACGTTGGTTTTTAGAAAAATCTGAATCGGAAGATGATTTTCCCAATTTTGGGGCAGTAAGATGCTGCACGGATTCCAGTGCTTTACACCTATTTTCTAGAAATTCGTACAATTGTGTGAAAGTTGGAATATCCTCAGAACTGTATTGAATCTCGAAACTGGTTCGGAATTCTGTTGGAGTTTTTTTCCAAAAGTACATGAAAAACAATAAAACACCAAGAATTAACATCAAAATTAAGCGACTTTGAAGTTTCCATTATTGAATTCATAGTTTTTGGTTGCCAAAAAATGTTTATTTTGGTATCTTTTAACCAATTTATCATAAGCCAAAATATAATTGGCATCAGAAATTTTGAAACTGCTGAGTAATCTCTGAGGTTCTCCCTTTAGGTAAGAAAGCAGATACTTTAGCTTAGAAGCATTGTTATATACAATTTGATTATACATATCGAAAAATGTAGGCCAAAATTTTTAATCTCCATTAAATTTTGGAACATTTAGGGTGGGAAGTGACTCTGACTTTGAAGTATTAGTACAAGAGGTGGCTGATGATAGCCGTGCTGCCTTTTGAATCGATTTTTCGTCATCCAGGGGTTTACAGATTCGATTGTAATACATTTTAGACTGGTGAAAATAAGATTCGGTGTCCTTATGGACCTTGTCTTCCTCAAGAAAAGCATCGTCTTTTTCGATGATACCTATAATCTCGTTGTGGTATTCACAGAAAGTGTCAAATGCATTTTGTGAATCTTGGAATTTTACCCTAAAAAGCTCAATATTTTCGTCATTGGACTGTGACGCGGCAAGAGTTGCAGCCTTAAAGACCTCAGTAATACGCCCTGCACATATCCCGCATTTAGCGGTAAATCGCTTTAATTCAGTAGCCATTTTGAAAAATTGAATAGAGAAAATTATTTATACCTGTCTTAGGAATGAATTTATCTGCACAATAAACAACAATTATGTTTGGTATGAAAAGTGCAGTTTGTTATTACGAAATTTATAAGCCAGTCTACTAACTGAAAATTGCAGTTTTTTACCACTACAAAAACTGAAAATGGTAGTTTTGGTATTACGAAATTGAAAGCTGTAGTAAATTCTACTATGAATTGGTAACACAGAAAATTCGTATTATTTACCACGAAATTAATGGAAAGTTGTATTATTTTAGAACGAAATAGTAAATGTAGTTTTTACTACTACAAAAACTTAAATTATAGCTTTGTGCTACGGAAATTGAAAGTTGTAGTTTTTTAATACGTTAGAAATGTGTAAGTAAAATATTATGAGACAACTGAAATGAAATTGAAATTCATAATTAATTTTTAAATTTGTCAACCGAAATAACTTCCCGTCCTCCTGCACTATAGATTGTTTTCTGAAATAATTCAACGATCGACAACCACGTGCGAATAAAACAAAACAAAACAAACTGATAACATATTTTGTTTTCAACTTTTTTGTAGTAATTAGATTAATTTGGTTTTAACTGTACCTTGTACCTTCGCCTGTCGGTCGGAATGTGAATTAATATGAAAATGGCGATATCCGTGGAGCATTTTATTGAAATTTTACAATTGCTTTTCTAATTTTGAAACTATCCCGGCTCGATTGACTATATCTTTATGTCTAAGCACCAATGAAATTTGCTTCGAAAGAAATTCGCGGACTGTAGATTTCTTCGAAAACAACTGTAATTTCTTAGCAATGTGGGTACTCACCGGATTGCTGGCTTTCTGCACCTTAGGATCCCTTGATTTAGGCTATCACCATTTTTATTATTCATTTGAACGTCTCAGTATATTTTCAATCACTTGATTGTTCAGTTTGTATTTATTTGTCACCAAAATTACTACTTTTTAAATTGCCGTGGTTAACGGTCGCCGGCCAAACGTTGTCTGTCTTTTTAGCGCAAGCGATATGCGCACCCAATTGCTTGAATTCAGCGGTTTTTGATCAACTCGAAAATTATTTTAAAATTAGAAAGAACTCAAATTATTAGTGCATGAACAGCATCTCTCATAAAATAACTTAGACACCTTATATACAAACAAACTCATCAGTTAAAAGGTCTCTCGCACATTTACTCTTTCATTAGTGGTCACATTACTTGTACTTATACTATCATGCTCACTCATTAATTACTTACACATTACTTACCCAAACATCATAAATTACTCAAACATCACTTATTCATCACGATTTTCGAGATTAACCGGATAAGTTCTGATAACAACGCTGCTTCCTCAATCTCCCATTTTGATTGTTTGGTGTATTCCTTTGCTTTCGGGTAGTGCTAATATTGTCAAGTATTGTTATTGTAAAAATAGCCGTTAATAATACTTTACCAACTATATGTAAGTTACTATAGAGATATCTTTATTTAGAATTGTTTACAATTTGATCCAATTTTTCCTCTTCTTCTTTGAGTTACTGGCTTGCAAGCGTAGTGCAAATTATATATATTTATCACGGAAAATTATTTTTAAAGAAATTTTATTTTCAAAATATACTTAAAAGTATAATACTTGCTACAAAGCTAATAAACCGACAATGCTAAACAAAAGTATCTTAACCACTAAAACCAAACAACAACCTGAATAATAATGGAAATGAATATATATACTAGAACAAAGCTAACTCTGCATTTATTATCTTATTTACCATAATATAATATTTATTTATAGAAAAGTCTAGTTCTATAACTCCTCCATCCCTAAGATCGAGAAATAATGGAGTTGTTTTTCGATTTTGAATTTGTTTCTTCCAATTCGATATCTTCTGTCTTGATATCTTCTTTCTTGATTTCTTCTTTTTTGATATTTTCTTTCTTGTTTCTTCTTTTACTTCTTCGGAATTTTCGTATGAACCAAAATATTATTATACTTATGCAAATATTTAAAATTATTGAAAATAAACTAATTGTTGTATGTTGCTTTGGAATTATTATTTCTTGATAGGTTTTATATTTTTAGCAATTTTATTAATTTCATATAATCCTTCAAAATCTATTTTAGTTAAGTTTGGTGAATTATATGGTTGAATTTCTAAAAACTTTGAATCTAATTTTGGCAATATTATTGATTTTCCTTTTCTAATTTGGATGTTGGTTGAAAATATTTCTTCTCCAACTTCAATCTTGCAATCTTCTGGAATTCGGATGATTGATGGATGATTAATTTCCAAATATTGATTAGAAGTACATCTTGTTAGTATTTTTATCGCTGAATTTGGAATAATTAAAACTTCATTATTTGTGACTTGTTCTATTATAGTTTCTTGAAGGTGAGCATCATTAGCATAGCAGTTCGTAGGAGAATGGCCGTTTAATATTTCCATAGTACAATTATCTCTTGACTTCATTTCTTGTTGACAGTAATAATTTTCTTCTAACATCGGACACTCTTCTTCTATTGAAATTATTTCTTCCGGAGTTTTTGCCAAGTAAGGTTGTAATGGGATACATATGTTGTGGTTTTGAATGATGGGGTATAAGTGATAGAATTCTGCAGTTTTGGATTTCAGGATGGGGACATGGACAGCAAAAATTATTTTAGACTTTGAAAAAGTTACTTGAGAACCCAAAAATAGATAGTATATTGAAATATTATTAAATTTCGGAATTGGTTCTTCTTCATATATTGTATCATTTCTACAATTTCTTGATTTGAAATCACTGAACTGTGAATAGAATTTAATTTGGAAAATGTAATGGAGTTTCCAATATTGTCAATTAACGTGATTAAGCTTTGACAATCCAAGTTAATCTGTGAAATCGTACTATAAAAGGTGATAACATTATTTAAAGTCATTATTTTACTTTCCATCGATATATGAAATGTTTCCAAATTATCTTGTAATTTCTGTTGATTATGCCACAAGGTAGTTAATGATTTATTATAATGATCGATTTATTTCTTATTTAAGGATATTTGAATATTAACTTCGTGAATTATTTGTTTTTGGTTTTGCTGTAATATATTTATCGCGTTATCATATCTCTCTTCATCATCTTAATCAAGAGTGCCAAAAAGCCATTGATCAATTTTTCCAACAGCATTTACTAATCCTCTTTTGGCTCTCATATGAGGGTAAATATTTTCTGATTTTCTATCCAATGTATTGATTAAACTTTTCGTTCTTTCCATCATTTGCTCAGCCAAATTATGGTATGAAATAGGAGTTGTTGCATTAGCTTCTACTAGACTATTTCTTAATTTATAGAAATATTGTTTAACTGTTTCTATATGCTTACTTATTTCTTTTAAATTTATATAATATATAAAAGTATGTTTAGTATTAATAAGCTTACATAATCCTAAATTAATTGGTGGTATTAAGTTATTCAATTTGGTAACTTGTATGTCTTCGGTTTTGCGTTTGGTATGAAGAACCAGGAACCGGGTTACCATAATGATCTATTTCACTTTTCTGTAACAATTTGTTAGAATTAGTTTTTGATTTTTTAATTACATTTTTTTTCATAATAAATTATTTTATCAGTTTCTAAAATTATTTTTGAATCTTTAATGATTTCTGATTTCTTATATTTTGGTAAATTTTTTATCTCTTAATTTTGTTTGTATAATAACTTGGAGAATTTTTTTATGATTTTGTATATAATGAGACAATATTAAGTGGTCATTTAAATCAAATAAGTATCATTTTAATCAAAGGTAATCTTGTAACTCAAAATAATCCTGATCCTTTAATTATTTCAATAGATCTCAATTTATATCCTAGCGAATTGAGTTATATTCTGTTCTAAATTTCTTTGAAATAAAATTACAAATAATGTGTGTTATCTAAACATTTTTCACGCCTGATTCTAACTTCTGGTGAATAATTTCTTTTTGAATTATCGAATTAAGATATCAATTTATATTTTGACAAAATGAATAAAATTTTAAATAAAAATTGATTGTTTCATATTATTACTTTGACAATTATTATGATATATATACTCCTATATCTAATTATATTATTGTTTCGAATAACTAATTATTATGAACATAAATAGTAATGAATAAAATCATTAAGCGAAAGAATTGAATATTTCGTATTATTCTTTTGAAAATTATTATGATTATCTATATATTTCTATGTCTAATTATCATATTGTTTTTCATTTATAGTTCTACTGTACCTAAATAATGAGTATTTAGATTTTTGTTATTGTTATTATGATATTAATTCTTATATCTAATCTTATTGTTATTTATTTCTAACTTCGAAAATTATTATCATGATATTAATCACTATTATCTAATCTAATTACATATGTACATAGAATTTCCATATGTATTATGCCATTTGATGACTTCTTGTATTAAGTACCACCTTAAAGCAAAGTGTTCCCAATATTTCCTTATAAAGTCTGGCAATTCTTGAATATCCTCTCGTCTTCTTATTTTATTTTCATGATTTGGAATTTTTTTTTACTGGTACACTTCTGTTTTCATTTCTTATGTTTACGTTCTTGTTACTTTCATCTATGTCCGTATTTCTGTCAATTATTTTCGTATTTCTATTCTTCTTTATATTTTCATCTGTCCTCTCGTTAATTCTTTCAATTTTCTTATCTATAGTTTCATTCATATTTTCGTTTCTTTCATCCATTTCATTATTTATAATTTGATTGTTTCCATCTATCATCTTGTTGAAGTTTTAATTTTTCGTATCATTTCCATTCACTTGAATTGCTTCTTTTTCCATAGAAACCTGTATATTTTCATTTGCTTTCATTATCTTTTTATCTATTTTACTTTTATTTCTATTTGGAGAATCCATAAAATATCTCGATGTAGTCGACATAATCTCCGGTCTAGGTAAATTATGTACAGGTATTTGGTGTGGCCTGAAAACAATTCTTTTTGGACCAAATACTTGCGCATTAGTCGGATAATGTCGAGGTTGCTGTGGCTGTGGCTTTATATCAATTGGTTGGCTTGAAAAGTTCTGTCGTTGTTGTGAACATTGATATTGGTTATAGTTATTTCTAGCATAATTTGAATAGTTGTCATTCTGACTTCGATTATTATTATTATTACTATTATTATAATTATATGAATTATTATTAGGTGATTTATAACTACTAGAATTTTTGAAGGATTTCGGCTCATTTAAATGACCGTATAATCTTTCAGAATTCTCAAATTTTTCGACATAAGCCATTGCATCCTCTAAAGAGTTAGGCTTTTTCAAATGCATATTGTTTTTAACGACACCGGTACATCCTGAAACAAAGGTGTTCAGTGCCGTCTTATCACAATGATTTATGTTACATCTCTTATCATTTTCAGTAAGAGTGAAGTCATTACTAATTCCCTGAATAATTTTACTTTTTAGTAATTGGAGTCTAGCTCCGAAATCGATTAGATTTTCAATTTTAAATGGCCTTGTTCGTGTTAATTCCTGCACGATGCAGTCCAGATCTCTTCGATCTGAGAAACACTGTTTCAAGGCTTCTTTAATCTTGTGCCATGTGTTTAATTCCATTCGATTGCCCACCATGGCTTCAGCTTTTCCTATAAGTTTTTCCTGTATACAATCCAATATATGGTTATTTAATCCGACGTCATTATATATAGCGTATGTTTCGATTAATTTCTCGCACTTGACTATGAACTTATTTAATGTATTACTAATACCATCATATGGTTTAATATTTTCTAATTTCAACTTAAATAAATCCCAATTTAGGGTTTTTACAGTAGCAGTAGCCATTTCGTTTATATTCACAGATGAAATTGAATTCTCAAAATTATTATTTGTTATATTATTTTCTTTAATATTCAATTTATTGAATGTTTCCAATAAATTTTCCAATTAGTTGATAAAATAAATTCGGCAGCAAGTATATATATAATAAAAATATCTCTCCTACACTTTTAAAAAGGTATGGAAAAGTAAAAAAGGAAACTTGGCACTTACAATTGATTTGAAGAGCTCCGGTTTCTTCTTTCTTCGTGTATAGTAGATTCTGGAATCTGCACTCGATGTTGAAACACCAAATCGTGAGTTCTTTATACGAACGATTCGACAAAATTTTTACACGACCGCACAGATCCTACTGACTGCGCCAATTATATATTTTTATCACAGAAAACTATTTTTAAAAAAGTTTATTTTCAAAATATACTTAGAATTATAATACTTGCTACAAAGCTAATAAACCGACAATGCTAAACAAAAGTATCTTAACCACTAAAACCAAACCACAACCTGAATAATAATGGAAATGAATATATATACTAGAACAAAGCTAACTCTGCATTTCTTATCTTATTTACCGTAATATAATATTATTATTTTTTTATAGAAATGTCTAGTTCTATAACTTGCATTCGCCAGCACATTTTATTGTATTGCATGAGTCTTGCTCGTAGCAATGATGCAATACGGTTTGCACAACTATATGTTTACACACATAAATACGCTCACATATGTATATATTATTTTTTTTTGTTTCAATACTATTTTTTTTTATATTAATTGTTTTACACGCTATTTCTATTTTCACTGGTAACGGAGTGTTAATAACAGATAAGGTTATGCACATTTCTCGCTCCAGGGCAACGGTGGAGCATTCCACAAGTTCAAGGAGTTGTCTCGGAAAACGGAATTTTTGGGATCGGTGAAGGGAATTAGATAAGGATATTATTATTTAATTGTTCAATATTTAATTATTATTTAAGATTCATCTTTGAGTTATTTGAAAATTAATAAGTTTTTTTTCAAATGTTCCTTTTATTTATATTTAAGAACTGTATTATTAACTTAACTTGGTCGTAGTTTATGTTTTTTGGTATTTTTTTCATGCTTGATGTGTCTGTGACCCCTATTTTTTCTAGTTCTTGTTTTAGATTCCAATAATTTGTTTTGTTTATTGGGCAATCAATAAAAATATGGTCTAGTGTTTCTACCTGTCCGCATTCACACCAAGGTTGCTCGATTATTTTTAGTCTATATAGATGAGAACCATATAAACCATGCCCTGTTCTCATTCGGATGATATTCGTTAAGTGTCTTCAGTCTATGTATGGAATGGTTTTGAACCATGGAACACTTGGATGGTTTGATTGAATTTCCTTGTACCAGCTTTCTGTTTTGTTAAATAATGATTTCCACTATTTGTTATGTCTGTCTTTTATCGTTTGTTTTAGTTTAGTGATTAGCTCATCATTCTGTATTGGTATGTTTGCTGGGATGTTCAATGAGCACCCTATTTTTGCAAGGCGATCAACCTGTTCATTCTCCTGAATTCCTGAATGTCCCGGTATCCAACATAATCTATAGTTACCCCCCATTAAATTTGTCTCAATTATCATTTGCTTAGTAATTAGAGAGGTATAATCAGCTTTACTATTAAGACCTATTTTTGTTAAAGTTTGGATGGCACTTAAAGAGTCTGTGAAGAAAATGCAGTTTTTTAATTTTTTTTCTATACAAATACTTATTCCTTCATTGATTGCTGCTATTTCTGCATTGCAAATATTGGTAAGTGAAGGTAATTTGGATGAAAAAGCAAAGTTAATTTTAGGGATGTATACTCCAAAGCCTGTCTTACAGTTAGGCTGATCATTATTTGATTTTGATGCGTCTGTGGTTGTCTATGTTTAGGTTTCCTGTTTCTGCTTTAAATAGATTGTTCTTATTTGTGTTATCTTTGGTTATATTTGACTTCACAATTGGTATTGTGGTATTCATTATTTCTATATTGAAAGAAAAGCAGGGTAATTTTTCTGAACTTTGAATTTGTTTCTGGTATGGGTCAATCATACTCAAAGCTTCTATTAGATATGGTTTTTCTTTTGCCCTCCAATAACCTGAATTGAAACTACTATAATTTCTTATCTCTTTCATATGTTCAATTAGCCACAGGTTTTGCAAAAGAAGAATGGCTAGATAACAAAATTTGATTTCCCTGGGTAAAATGATTCCCTCGAACGTAAATAAAACTGTTCCCGATGGTGCATAATCTACCGATCCATCCTCTTTATTTATTTTTCCACTTAACCTTTTAACATCAAGAATTTTGTAATTAGTCTCGCACATTGACATCAAATCTATTTCCGAAAAAATTGGATTTACATACCTAGCAATTCCCTTACATGTTACTTGATTTCTTGGGATATAAATTTTATAAACCTCCTTTTCCTTATTTAACTGATTTTCTTTAACAAAATTATTAGCCGCTTGAGCAGATAAAAAATTAACGGCTAATTTATTTTTGCCCTTCACTTTAACATCTATGATGTCTTTTAGATTTAAATTGAAAATGTCCCGGGCTATTTTTAGACGATTATACCTCTCAGTTTGATGACCTTATTCTATTCCCTCAATAATTACGCTAAATGGACCTATTGAATCACTTTTATAAAAAATCGTCCAAAAACTGGATTTTTTTTTGTTTTCGCTTTTTTGATTTAATTTATCGTTATTGTTATCTATAGACATGATTTCTTCCTCAATATTAGTTGATTGAATATCGGGAGGTCGACCTCCTCCTGGGTCCCCCATCATTTCGTGAATGTATAGACCAAAAGAAAAAACTATGCAGAAAAATTAATGTTCACACTTTTTATTATTCGTAATTATTAACTTAAAGTTATCTAAATATATTTATACCTAACTAAGATGATAAAGTTGTTAGATTTATTAAAAGGATAAAATTAGTAATGTTACCAGTGTTTTTTTGAAATAATTTTTTCCGTCGCCGAGCACACAACACACAACTGTCACCGTTGAAAGTTCGACTTCGAATCCGATTCACTCTTTTTAAGTTAAATACTACTGTCATAGTCTTCTTTTTTATCTTTTGACTAGACTACTACTTTTAGTTTATTGATTAGTCTTCTTCTTTTTCACAGAGTAAATTTGGTTTACGCTAACTTTTACCATAATTTGTATCGTTAGCTTTTATTTCGGGGGTAACATACGTTTATAGTTGTTGCGCTTTCCAGTAACCTAATCTTTCTTGCTACTGAACTTAACTACGTTTTATTTTGCTCCAAATGTACAATCAACTATAAGTTTTTCAAATTTTCCCTCTCATTGGTCTACATGGATATTTGACATATTTCCTATAATTACGCTCCTGCCGGATATATATCCCATATTGTCTACTTCATATCATTGTTGGTTTGTCATAAAGTGATTTCGCCGAACATAATTGTATTGTTGTGAATTTTATTTCATTTTCGTTGTGTTATGGACTTGCATTTAATATATCACAATGGTAAAATATTATATGATAATTTTAGCCATGTTTTATTGGTTCTTAGCTCACTTCAATCTTAGTGAACAGTATAAAAAACCGTTCTCTTTCCTTAAGTCGATATTTTTACCACTTATTATACCCCTTTCCACTGGTTTCCATAACCAATTCTCTATCCTAAGGATTGACCTTCCCCGCTTAGTTGTCCCTTCTTTCTTATTTAAATGTTGGATATTATACTTGCTAACCTCTTTTCGTTTTAACACCTCCACATTCCATTCCAGTAATAAGAGTTAGTATTTATAATTGAGGGAAAAATATTCGCCTTCCCATTCTTATCAACACTCTAATAACCACATAGTTGGTCCTGTTTTCCTAAATTCAAATTTAAGCTGTGAAGTGTATCTGGAGATGTTACAAAATGCAATTGAGTCGTTAATTCTTGAAATTCTGGAAAATAATCAACAAGATGGTGCTCCTGCACATTATTATGGTGCAGTAAGACGTTACCTGGATGAAGAATATCGAGGTAGATGGATCGGCCGGCGAGGTCCTATAGAATGGCCACCTTGGTCACCAGATCTGACACCATTAGATTTTTTTCTATGGGGGTATTTCAAATCCAAGGTTTATACTACGGCATCAGATAGCATTGGCGTTTTGAAAGAAAGAATTACTGAAGAATGCAATGCTATTTCAGCTGACACATTCGAACGAGTACGACAAGAGTTTACTAATAGGATGTATTACTGTCAGGAAGTAGACGGAGCACATTTCGAAGACTTGCTATAAGAATCCATTGTTTATATTTGTTTAATTAAATTTAAAAAAAAAAATTCAATAATTTTGATATTTATTTAATTTATCCGTCAAAATTAATATGGGTATGTAGCCAATGTCAATGCCTTTCAAACGAGATATCACTTGTCATAAGGTCCTATTTAAAATTATTGGCCAGAGTGGCACTGTGACGTCATCCATCACTATAACGTCACCTGTTACCATTCGTAGAGAAGCTTACAACACTTTATTTTCACCCTCCAAATTTTATTAATGTAAGTGTAGCCGTTCAAAAGATACGAGAGGGGGAGGGGACTTTTGAATAGCACTGTATAGTCGTTATGGATCTGAAAGATTCAAATGAGATGGAATAAATAATTTTACACTGAATGTTTCATTTAAAATGTGGAATAAATGAAATAACGACTATCTCCATGTATTTAATTGAAAAAACTGAAAGTACACTCAACTTGCAAACCAAAAAATAATTTAAAAAAAAATGTAACCATTAATCGTTCACTCGAACAAAATCCCAGCATGAGACTTCTCAAGTGTTGTTCAACATTTTAGTTTTTTCAATAAATATGGAATGCCTGATGTTATTGGCTGTGAAGATTGCACGCATATTGCCATTGTTCCTCCAACAAGAGATGTAGCCCCAGAATATGTATTTGTTAACCGAAAGCACTATCACTCAATAAATACGCAGTTAGTAAGTACTAAATATAATCATAATTTATCCACCCTACTTTCAAAAGATTGTAAGGTAAGAGACTGCTCATCAGTAGCTTTCTGACCAAAGTCCTTATTTTCTTTTACAGATATGTGACGTAAATATGAAAATTATACATATAAATGCTCGTTATCCTGGCAGTTCTAGTGATAAATTTATTTGGCAAAATTCAAATGTTCAGCCTTTCTTTAGGGACCTACATAATAGAGGAAATGGATGATATTTTCTTCTAGGTAATGTGATAATTTTAGTCTTGAATACTTATGTATTGTATTTAATCAACTCAAAGTATTTTTCTTGTTTTATTTGATAACGGATTATATTGTGTCCTTAAGTAAATATAGGTACTGTATTTTAGGTGATTCAGGTTATGTTTTAAGATCGTGGCTTCTAATACCATTGGAAAATGCAGTAACAGAAGCAGAAACAAGATATAACACAGAACAACGTAGAGTACGCTCAATAATTGAACGATGCATAGGCCTTTTAAAAATGAGGTTTAGGTGTTTGTTAAAGCATAGGGTTTTGCACTACAATCCAACCACAGCGTCCAAAATCATCAATTCATGTGCTGTTCTTCACAACATGTGTGTTGATGCAAATGTTGAGCTGGACATAGAACCGGAGGAAGAACTTGATTTCGGAATATTCGAGGATGTTCCAGCAGTATATGATGTACATGGGCCCAATCGCAATCCAGAGTTACAAGCAGGTAGAAGAGTTCAACGTAGAATTATTAATATATATGAGGTACAACATATCTGATGTAAATTTTAAATTGTTTTGTTGCTCCTACTGCCTTGTACCTTTTTGTAAAATATGTCTATGTAAAAATAAAAGATATGTCTTATTAAAAAACCTTTTATTCTCTTCATTACAAAAAATAATCCTAATATTGCAAACAACACCACAAAAATTTTCAAAAACAAGAAACTAACCTTTCATTATAACTATAGAAATGAAGAAATGCATATGTTGGCACTTTATTTTTCTCAAGAGCTATTTGCCAGAGTGTGTATAAAATTCTACAAACTTTTCTATTGCTGTAGTTTGCCATTCAAGTAGAGCTAACTTTCTCTGCCAATATTCTCCTTGTAACTCCAGCCTATCTTTTGATGTTGCTGCTAACGAACTTGTAGCAGATGTACTCTTTGCCAAATAAGTTTTTGTTGTAACAGTTGTGTTTTTCTTATGAACTGTTTCACTTCCATTACAGTTTGTTTTACGTCCGTTACTTGTCGCCGCTTCAACCTATTAATAAAATATATATTATATATCCTCATTTTTAGAAAATCCCAAGTTTATTTCTAGCCTACATCTATTCTTGAGAAACTGTTAATCACTTAACAACACAGAAACATTTTGGAAGCTACGACCACTTTATAATTTTTACACAAATAACATTCGATTCATATCTCTATAATAGGAGTTATAGGAGAGTTGTCTGGTAGTCCATTATCAAATACAAACTCTATATTCGATTCTGGAATGGTAATATCACCGTCGACAGCCAGAGGTTCAATAGCTCCAATAATCTTCTCTTCTGTAGGTGTTACCAAATCTACTATTGGGGGACCTCCACCTGTCCCTTTTGCATATTTATTCTTTATGGCTTGTTTAGCCTTCGTTTTATTTTTTATATCTTGCCAAGTCTATAACAAATGTTTGTTACTAATAAAACTTTCAATATATCTACTAACTGACCTTTTTACATTGCTTCCACGTTTTCTGTCCTCCTAGTATGGCGTTTATATTTCTGGCAATCCATTGCCACTGTAACTGAGCATCTTTATAGGTGAAATCGTTGGTGAATTTCCCGTTAATCAGGCGTGGATCATTTGTTACCAGTTCCACTAAAAATTCTTTCTGCGATTTACTGCAATACTGAGATTTTTACCCTCCGTATTCATGTTTAAAAATAAGTAACGAGAAACATTAAAAATATACGTCAACACAAAACTGTTAATCAAACTCTTCTCTTTGATTATTGTTTGACTTCTTTGCGAATACCAGACGCGCTTTCATAAATTTACAGCATTGCCACATGTATATATGCGACAAAATGTCGAACGGTGACATTAATGTCGAAGGTGGTTCGAGAATACGATGTCAAATTTTCGTTCGACATTTTTGTTCGACAAATGTCGATTGCGACATTTTTTATCGAGATTCGAGAATACGGGCCCTGGTGAAACAAAAAACGACTAAAAATTAAGGAAGTACTGCCATTGAAGGCAAGGAAAGGTGAGAGGTTGCTATAGAAGCCAATGTGAAGAAAAAGAGCGTTTGTAAACCGAGCACAATCCGCCCTCAGCAAAGGTCAACTCAGTCCAATTGGGGCCTAACGTCTTACGCTACGTCAATCGAGACTCTATGTTAGTTAGGAAAAGCAAAATTTACCATTTATTTGTTTGAGAAACGGTAGGAAAACTCGGGGCAACAGAAATATATTCAACAAAAAGAGGGACCAAATATTTGAATGACGTAAAATCCATTTTTGCAATAAGCAATGAGAGCTTTCATGGTGTCTAGCCGGTATTTTATGTTTTTTTAACAGAATTAATGAAATGCGGGGTAAGAAAAGGATGCGTTTTGTTCGGAAACGGTATAAACTCCAATGTAGCTTGGTCTACTTCCTTTTCTACGCGGAGGGTAAGTATGTTTAGAACCAAGTTGAGTATGGGTTATGTAGTCGGAACGGTGAGTAACATGGTTGCCTGGGAGAAGAAAAACGAAAAGAAACAGAAAACTATAGTGTATGGTTTTGGTAGGAGAACGATAGCGAAACTCCAAGTAAATAAAACGGTTCCCTAAGGTAAGGAAAAAAACGAAAACGGAAAAAATAATAATAGTAATCAACTAAAACTCAATAGGGCTCACCAAACCACGTGATCCAATATGGTGTCCGGGGGCAAACAAGCTCAAGGTGTGCATTAAGTTTGTGGAAGTTTATTATAAGTTTATTTAAAATATTTCTGGGTTCCTTACACCATATTTTATTACCAATTACTTTTAGAGATGCAAAGTGGATATTTAAAGACATTAATGCAGAAAAATCGAGACGTGGTTGACGGGTATGTCTAAAAATGTCCAGTTACTATTTGTTTACATTTCTCATCTTTCTTTCTTCAACAGATATCTTCTAAAATGAAAGCTTATAAATGAATTTGACCCTTTTACAATAAATGTGCATGATAGAAACTCTTGGATGCAAGCAGTTCCGCCAATCACATACATGGATATAGCTGCATATTTAGTTTTGACCCACAGTTTTTACAGCAAAGAACAAATGGAGGCCTAGAAAACCTTAGGTTCTTATCACAAATCACCCACCTTATAAGTATTGCTTCTTATAAGTTTATAAGTATTTTGAATCAGGCTTTGTCTTAGATGCAGGGACAGTCATACTGAATAATTTCTACGTTTTAGTTGGAAAAGTGAGTTTTTTAAAATAGTTTTTATTATTAGGACACTTTTTACATTCACATCTTTAATGAATCATTCTTTTTCAAATTACAGAGTTTTAAGCTCTGCTAGAGCCAAAAAAAGAAAGTAATTTAATAGTAAAATATTTGATATTCACAAAAAAATGAAATACTCAATATACTTAATGGGTCTTAATCACTGATTATGACTTGTAGAAATAAGAGAAACAATTTTTTCTCAAAAATTAAAAATTTCATTACAAAGTATACCTATTTTTAAATAAGGTTACATATTTTTATTTTGTTTTTAGGTACAACATTCTCTAAGAGGAAATGCAAAACCTCTTTACGTTTGGTGTATTGTGGCCAAAGATGGTAGTGTTTGCACAGCACACTGCACATTAAGAGGTTTATGACATATTATGGACTCACACAATCAAGTATTGGAACTCAATTAATACACACTCGGTACATTTTTTTGTCTGGTATAAATATTGATATAGTTTTTTCATGAATTGTAGATAATACCTTGTATCTTGCAACTATTCAAAAATAAATATCGTTTTAATAGTGTGTTTAGATTAATTTTTAAGGAGTATCAGAAGATTGAAACAATAGTTGATATCAATTAGAAACATGTTTTATTTCCATGAATTTGGAGTAAAATTCGATTTTCATTTATAAGATGCACATTAGATTTTCATGAAATATATAACAATTTAATTGTTAGATAGAAACGTTAGTTAAAAACAACATGCAATACTAACAAGAGTTGCTACTTGAGGAACCCTAAAATAAAATTAAGTAAAACAAAAGTTAATAATAAAAGTTGATTTGAGTTGTCAAATTTTACACAGAGCTCATCCATGGTTAAGTCTGTTTGAGACGCAGTTCCAGTATCTAACTCGTCTTGGTCTCCAGTCTCCAAGAGAAAGTTTATATTTGTTTCGTCTTCATTATCCTGCTGAAAAAATTGTTTACATTAGTATGCTAATATTAAAAATAAACTACATATTTTTCACTGTTGTAAATGAAATTAACTGTTTCTAAATAATTCCATTGTAAAATGAGGAAATAATAAAAATTCTAAGATAGTGACATTTGTTTCGATAACTGATTATCATCATCAGAATGACAGAAGTTAATGTGATGTCTACCTGATCTTTGAAAATCATGTTTGGTAGACCAAGAAGTGACTTTTCTTGTGACTGGCTTAATATATATGAATAGTAACAATGAAGGATGCTTAGATATTATTAGCCCTATGGGGATATCCTGTATATCTTTTCTCATTTAAAGTAAGTATCATCATCATCATCAATCAGCCTGTCGCATCCACTGCAGGATATAGGCCTCCCTCATTTCTGCCCACTGTCTTCTGTCTTGAGCGCTCTGCATCCAGTTTGTAGTCATTCTTCTGATATCGTCCGTCCATCGCGTGGGAAGTCTTCCCTTGTTTCTCTCGAGCAGCCTTTTTGTCCATCGTCCATCTGTCATGCGGGCCACATGTCCAGCCCAGTTCCATTTGAGTTTTGCCACCTGATAGATAAAATCCGTGACTCCTGTTCTCGCCCTTAGGTCTTCATTTCTTATGCGGTCACGGAGTGACACACCAAGCATCGATCTTTCCATCCTACGTTGGGCTACTCTAAGCTTCTTAGCGGATGTGGCTGTCAGAGTCAAAGTTTCGGCTCCGTAGGTCATAACTGGTAGAACGCACTGATTATAGGCCTTTCGCTTCAGACACATTGGGAGATTGCCCTTAAACACTTCCCTCATTTTACCAAATGCAGCCCAAGAGAGCGTAATTCTTCTTCTTAATTCACATGTTTGATTGTCTCTCGAGATTTTTATCTCATGACCCAGGTATGTATACTTATCCACCAACTCTACCTCCCCGTCACCAATAGCAATATTTCCACTATTGGAAATATTGCTATAGTGGAAAAGTAAGTATAACTGTTCAATAATATAGGAAACCAAAGAAAACTATCTGATGATTATTACTTAAGAAGACAGTTTAATAGTGGAGAACTCCCTAGATTCAGATGTTCATTGATGACTTAAAATTGCGGGTCTCTTGAATGTCTTCTAATTTCTAACTCTTCAAGCAAATCCAGTTCTTGTTTGTTTCCACAAATATGTAGTACTTCTAGCTCTGTATTAGGTGTTTGTTTTAATCTGTATGCTTCCAAGTATTCACTGTACTGAATTTCAACAATACAGATGAAAACAAGCAGAAAAATACATTACGCAAAATATCTACTTGACACCAAACATTCATTAACACCTATTACAGAGCTAGAAGTACTACATATTTGTGAAAATGAACAAGAACTGAATTCCTTTGAAGAGTTAGAAATTAGAAGACACTTAAGATACTCACAATTTATGAAGTCGTCAATGAATAGATAAATCTATGGAGTCCTCCACTATTAAACCGTCTTCTTAAATAATAATTGTAAAGATCAGCAGATATAGTTTTCCATGGTTTTCTATATCATTGCACAGTTATACTGATCTTAAAAAGGAAAAAGATGTCTAGAATATCCCCATAGGGCTAATAATAAAAGTTTAATATTTGTAATGTCAATTTTTTTTCTATTAATATGTATGAAGCCAGTCACGAGATAGTTAATTTATTGGTCTAGCCAAACATAATTATTAAACATCAGATAGACATCACATAAATATAACTTTTGTTATTCTGATGATAATAATCATTTACTGGAACAAATTCCTATTTCTTGAATTTTTTATTATTTCCTCATTATACAGTGGAATAATTTAGAAACAGTTCCACAAAGTAAGAGGCGAAACCGTAAACTCAATTATATTTTTTGTTTTCATTTCTACTCTTCATATTAAATTTCAAAATCTAATGGTGTCTTTTTACCTCTCACCTCACTATCTTGAAGTCTTCTTATTTTGTACGATCTCTCTAATATTTCCACATCGTCAGCTTTTCTTTGAGCTTTTTGGGATTTGTGTCCCATATTTTGAGATGGAACCTAGTCGGGATGATTTTGGTCCTCTAAAGCAGCAGGTTTGCCTAATGTTAATAAAAAAATAATGAAATATCACCTATAATGTAATGGCCACATGATACATACTTCTCTAATTAACGTTTAGCATGAAAAATTCTCAAGCATGGGGCTTATTTGAAGGCTTACCTGTAATAAAATGCCTACTGCAGACCCTCTGGTTCTTTAGTTTAGACTCCGTGAGATCGTCTCGCTTAATTGCTGCTAACCAGAGTTCTTTAGATAATTCGTTTTTGTCAGTAATAAATCTAAAGTTTAAAATGGTCGGCACTTAACAGAACCTCACATCATCCCTATTGGAACGACTTCCACAATCAACTACAATACACGTATGTGGCATTTTCAATTAGAAACAACACTTATAAAGTCAATAGAATAATAAAAGAACTTGAGTTTAGTCACAAAATAATCACGCAATGCACTTTAAAAACGTTTGAATCCTACAGTCTCTTACGAGGTTATAACTTTACTTGCCCCCGGACGCCATTTTGAATTTATTTTGACAGGTCGTTGGAATGCCCTATTGTACGGTTTTTTTAGGAGAACGATAGTGAAACTCCAAGTAAATAAAAGTTCAGGGGACTTTAAATGATTGGCATGCATCTTAAAAAAAATGAGAAAAAGAATAAGAGACGGTATCTAAATCAACGGCACTAATGAAATGACAAAAGCAAGAAATCCAAGGTCCACAAAAATTTAAGTGCCTAGCAACGCGATATAGGCTATATGTACGTAGATGACTACTGTTATGAACAATAAATACACACTAACGATAGATGTCAGTTAAAACAAGCAAAACTGTCCGATACTTCAACAAATTAAATATAGTAACGTTAATGTTGCATAATAACATCATAGACAGTATTAGTATCTGAATATGTAACTAATGAAGATCAAAAATGTATCATAAATTGTCATTAAAAAAACACATCACAATTCTCCTGTCATTTGAAAAAATACTGAAAAATATTTATTTTCAAATACAATTGTTGACTTGACAACACTGCAATTAATTAAAACATTAGCTATGATTCAGAAAAAGTAAGAGTCTGAAGATAAATTGTTACTTTGGCAATACTGCACTTGATTAACAATTCTGCGATATTTCAGTTTGTGTAACTCGACAAAATTCAACTGAACAACAGGCTTTCAATTCATTAAAAAAAAATATTTTAAAAATATGTGACAACACTGCAAACAAATAATTTACTGACAAAAGATTGTGACATGTTAGATCAATTATTGTATAAAGAGAACCCAGAATATATTCACCATCGTAGACGAAAATATCTGATAAAAAGCAGGTAGAATTTCAATATAGTTAAGTTTAAATAAGAGAGAGAAGTTTGCAAGTTGGTGAGGTTCTGGAATTATTCAGCTCTCAGCTAGGTCCTAGTGGATGGAGCTGTGTTTAATCCATCCCAGTACCCTGTTGTCTCTAGTGGTGTTGTCTAGCTTTTAGGGCCTACCTAGGGGCTGCTGAGCTGTGGAACGAAAAAAAGGGAGAAGAAAAAATTACAGGAAGGAAGGAATAGATAGAACAGATTGGAAGCTTATACTCCAACGCATAAAAAACTGAATCTAATTTTTAAATTAAAACGAACAGTAGTCTGTTCTATCCTATTCGCTTTGCACCTCAAATAAAAGAAAATGCGAAATTATGAAGCCAAAAAAAATAGAATGAAATTATTAAAAATTTGCTTCTAAAGAATATGAAGTTTTTCTTTTTTTCAACATAGAAAAATTCAACATACAAAATTTATCAAACGCCAGCCCATATAATAATTAGAATAGTAAACACATGGAATAAAAATACTCCAAGAATTTAACTCACCAGCAAATATGTGAAACCATTACAATATACTTTTAATTGTTGCTATCGCAACAACCGATCGGCTTGTTACATGATAATAACATTTGAAAAAGAGTTATCTGAAAAAAATGTACATTCGTTTTGCAAGAATTGTTAGGCAATGCAATATTTACTACAAATAATAAAACACTATAAGGAACACTATTTATTTAATATGGCACTTTGATTGTTACATTATAATGCACTAAAATAATTATATGTGCTATCGTAGAATAATCCCAGCAAGTTTATCTTCACTGTCAAGAACCAGAAAAGAAATGCGAAGAAGATACTTTTTACTGTTATGTCCAAATACCATAACCTACGGCAAAGTCATATTATTTGTTTAAGAAAATTTTGGTAGTACTTTAATATCAATTTAGTTGATTAATTTGTTAACAGTCGGTTAGGCGAACTCCTGTCAGATATATATATATATATATATATATATATATATATATATATATATATATATATATAGTCGCTATGGATCTGATAGATCCAAATGAGGAGGAATAAATAATTTTACACTGAATGTTTCATTTAGAAGGTGGAATAACTAAATTAACGATTTTCTCCATGTATTTATTTGAAAGAACTTACACTCAACTTGCAAACTAAAAAATAATTGAACAAAAATTCGGATTATATATATATATATATATATATATATATATATATATATATATATACGTACAGATAA